>OZ026833.1:30660348-31260348 GCA_964023205.1 Lutraria lutraria
GATTTCTTAAAATTTATTTAGGTCCGGAAGTCCTCATTGATCCATCTAAAGTTGTCACCATGCCAGTGAGAAAATATACTTACCTAAACACAAAGTATGCCATTCTAGCATGTGCTGACATGAGCTTTCCAAGCCACATTTTTTACAAGCTAAGCATAAGTCGTCAAAATGGTAGGTAAACCACAGTTAACAAAACACATTTTTATATCATGAATTTCATGTTTTGTTTTTCTGTTTTATTAAAATACTTTTAACTAACGGGTAATCTATCTTTTTCCGTGTTGGCTGTTAGAAGATCAGTAGAACTGAAACAATCAACTTCCTACATACCTAGTTTAATCAGCTCTACGTTTGTTGCTACTTCCAGTTCTGAAGTCATACAATCAGGGAGATTTTATATTTGTCCTTTAATTAGTATGATCTTTTAAGTGTTGGGCAAGTTTTTAGTTGATTTTTAGCTAAAGTACGAGTAAGTTTTACTGTTTTTTTTTAATTTCATGCACATTATAAATAACTTACATGCGTGTTTATTTCCAGGAGCTGAAATGTTATCAACGCAAGAGAGGGATTTTAGAATAGTCAAACAGCTGTTGAAGTATGCCCCAGTAAGCATTGAACAATACGAAATTTCCGAGCACAAACTAATGAGAAAAATCGCCAACAGAAAACGCCAGGCATGTGTTGATAACATGGAAACACAAAGTAAGTTTGCATGAAAATGATAGTCTTCTAAATGCCTTGATGGAAGTTCATGTGACACTCCTTTTGGCTGGCTGTCGATGCGCCATAAAAAAATTTAACAAACATCATGCAACACTATTGGATAAAATATTTCTTATGTAACATATATTTGAAGCACATGTCTTAAATAAAGACAGAAAACGTTCATATTGATCTTTTTTGGATTCTAGTTGTTAAATAGATTGGTACAGTATCGTCTAATGTCTATTGGCAATAACTAGACATTTCCTTTATATTCTACTCACTTATTTTATAAACAATTCCAATTACAAAAAAAATAACCAAACAGGTGAAGTATAAATTAAATGGTATAATAATTTGTTTAGATATTCTAAGATTTTGTAGTATCTGCAACGTTCGCATGTAGACATTCTCGGTGGTTACTTTGGTTATCTTCAAAAACACTCTTACATCCTAAATCTTACAGATGAGTTGATGGAATCCATTAAAAGTAACATGAACGATGACAAGATTAAGGACGAAGCAACGAAGATTACAAATGAACAACAAAGCAATCCAATAACTACTGTTGATGACGACGATAGTGAATGTTTAGGTGGCATTATGGGCGTATATTGTAGGAGTGGTATCCATGGAGACTATACAGGTATGATTCCGTACTTAACATCTTTTATTATGCCCCCGCCATTCGACATGGCGGAAGGGCATAGTGTGACACCCCTGTCCCACCTTTCCGAGCGATAACTTAAGAAATATTTCATGGATTGGTTTCATATTTTCAACATGAAGGTGTATAATAATAAAATAACAATACCTTCAAGATGATAATTGATTTTTTATGCCCCCCCCCCCCCCCTCAGAAAGAAAGGTACTGATCAGTTTCGAATCAGACAAGTTAATGTTTGTTCGAATGTTGAATTCATTAATGGTTGCTTAATCATATTTGGTGATATCGACATCTTTATTTTTCAGATATCTGTGCTGGTGACGAACGGAGAATTGTTTGATATGTATGCTGTATATGCGACTTATTACGTAGAATAAATTATTTAAAAGAAATCGTTTGAAAGGCTGGCCAAATAAATGCTCAGAATAATTTTAATTGTTGTGTGTTTGTGTTTTATATTATACATTTGTATATTAATGTATACGAACATACTTAACATTCCATAGTTGAGTCTGGAATCAGCTAACTCCCATCTGATTATGCTCAATTCAACTTGTGTTTTTCCATTAAAACGTACACGTTTTTGTACATATTTGACAGGTACAACAATAACGCACCAGCTTTAACTGAAATGTCTCAGGTTTGTAAACACGTACATATACAATACAGTGTACTGTTGAGACGGTCTTGATAAATCCTGCATGGTTATAGTTAGTCTAGAAAATAATCATGTTTATGGTCGAATGATCATAAAAATGAGGAAAGTAAATGTATAGGTAAAAAACTTGTCTATTTTTTCTATACAGAGGATATTAAATGAGTGTGACTCCAGTATTGAATTTATTGAACTCTTTGAATAAAACAGTATGAAGCGAGCCTCTGACGATAACCAACATACCAGTTTGACATTGCTACTAATAATATGAGAGTGACGCATGAGTAATAAGATTTTTTAACCAGGAGCACAAAATAGTTCCATTATGAAACATCATAAATAAATGTGTGAACATATCGAACGATATAAACAGTGTCTTAGTTTACTCAAATTGTTAAAAATCAATTTAACATTACTCCTGTGAAGTTATGAATTGTATGAAAACAAATAGTGTAGGAATAAATTCATGTGAATCGGCTCATTTACATATTGTATGTATACGGCCGGCATGGGTATGTGATAAATATCTAGTACGATTTGTCTCCAAATATTTACGTACGTTAGAAACATTAGGATCAGTCAGGCGAAAACACGATTCTGTACTGAATATATTCATTTCCCTTTTAGGAACCCCAATGATAAGGTACATATACTCTTTACATCAGTGTGATATCTAGAAAACCTGTGACATTCAACTTCAATGCTAGAACACTGGAAATTTCAATGTGACCACATGCTGTGTGAGACATTTACTAATATCTGATACACGAACCCAAACTAGTTATTCAGATGACTAAATATGGTGCTTTTTCGTGTCAATTTGTTGACAAATGATGCCTGAAAATAAACCACCGTGATGTCTGAAGTTTAACGTACAACTAACCGCGATAGTCTTTTGACCTTTCTTCAGTTTCCATAGTAGAAAAAGCACTAAATCTACCTATGTTCAAATTTAAAGAATTAAAACTTAGCCCTAGTATATATTGCGAAATACATGTATTTGATTATTTTGTTGGTTCTATTCTCAATTATTTATCTGAAGTTTGGGGTTTTACTAAATCCAAGGATATTGAACGTGTACATATGTTTTAGGGGTTAGGAAATCTACTTCCACATATGGTATATGTGGTGAACTAGGACGGTATCCTATTTATATTACACATTTTGTTAGAATTATTTCATTTTGGCGTGAAGTTTTAAGAACAGAACACATTATTGTATCCACTTTGTATCGCAGGGCGTTAGAAGATTGTAATTTAGGACATAAAAACTGGGTTTCAAATGTCAAATCACTTCTTGATTGTTATGGCTTTTCAGATGTATTTTTAATTTAAACTTACGTTGTTAAATCATTTACTAGTATACATGTGTTTATACTTATAGGAACGAGTAATAAGCAATTTTATCCAAGAGTGGTATGGTTCTACTGATCGTAGCCCTGCGCTTTATGAGTATGACCGTTTTAAATATACATTTAAATGCGAAAAATATCTAGATATGCTACCATTCACCTTAAGAAAGTTTGTTACTCGTTCCAGATTAAATGCACATTCTTTACGAGTTCAAGTAGGTCGTTATGGTAGAGAGAGAATTCCTAGAAATGAACGTTATTGTCTTTATTGTGGTACTCGTGATATTGAAGATGTTTGTCTTTTTATTTGTGTTTGTTCGTGCTATGTTAACATTAGAAAACGTTTCTTACCATGTAATTTCTATAAGAGACCATCGGTATACAAATTTATTACACTCGTGAAATCTGTAGACTTGTTAACTCTTAGTAATCTTGCCAAATTTATTAAATCTGCTTTAGATATTAGTAAAGATATTACCGTATAACCAAGCCTCACTCTCCTATTTTTTTCATTAGCATAATTCTGTTTGTATATACATGTATTGTCAATTTTGTCAGTTTCACAGTTTACATTTTGCGTAATATGATCACATGCTAAATGCTGTGTTTGTATATTATATGCTAGATGATGTACATAATGTACAAATCTGTTAATAAATTAGTCTTGCCTTGTATAAATGTGACCGTAGCATTTTACTGATAGCGTCCATGATCAATTACAAATTTACAACATATAGGGGACTGAGAAGCTATTGTTCAAGTATGGTTTAAGTCAATCTCTGGTGTCACATATTCAATTGTCTCCCACATATTTATTTGCTGCTTGTATATGACTCTGATGATTTAAGACCACAATCTGACTGGTGTAAAGGACGCCTAGTTCAATACTGTCTAACTTAGACATCAGAATTACACCAAACAGGAATAGTCCCGACTGTTTCTGACTGATGGTCATAATCGAAGATGACGTGCCAACTCGAATTAATCTTCTCCTTTATAAGTGCGTATAAATTACTAAACATAACCTTGAAATCCGAAGTTCGCCGTATACCGGAAGTTGACTCTTCGATGTAGAGTTCCTACAATGTCGCTAGAATTATTAATACCGAGGATTGTTAGGTAGTCATTGGATACTAATTCGCCAATGACCATCTTACAAAACCACAGCATTAACAACGTTTTCTCCATTCCTCCATTTTAAAACGAGTTAAACCTTTTCGTCGGGTGATTTCCTTATCATCACTGATGCCTCCTTGCGATTTTTTCGCTAGATAAAAATTAAACGACAGCCACAAGATTTACCCGAAGTCACAAGAAATCATCCAATGCATAAACAAATGAGATTTCGATGACAGTGGCATGCTGTTTGCGTGCTTGTTCTTGGAGTGAACCTATGCCGCTTGTGACATATCGGTGTATCTTCTTAGGTCTTTATATACCATATCCCGTACATATCCCAAAAGCTATATCGTACTGATCAATATGTCGTTAAAAATGGTGTTAAGAATGCTAATATAAAGGTGCGTGCAGGCCTGCAAAGTTTTCACAGTTTGGTAACAACGCGCGACTGCCATCTTGGATCCCCACCTATGATAATGAATGCGCTAACGACAACAGTATTCTTTCTTAAACTGCATTTTAAGAAAGAGACAAACGAAAATAACGAATACAGGCCGTTTTGTTAATCAGAAACTCACGCGGATAGTTATTCAACACATAGCAATCGATTTTTATATCTATGTGAGAAAATAAATAAATGAATACATTTTTTTTCTCTGATTTGGTTGCTATGTCCATTTTTATAGATCGCCCGTGTAGAGAGCTATAGGTCTTACGGACCTCGGGTTCGAACACATTGTCTGTGACTATTTATTTAAAGACATTGTGACTTATGACATTCGTTCTCTGTCGCTGATCGGAGTGATACAAATGAAGAAACAAGCTCACGGTCATTACAGAAAAAAACACCAACAATCGACTGGAAATCTGGTCGCACGTTAATTTCCAATCGATATATAATTGAAATGCAGAAAAATAGGTCTGGTGTAAAACCCGAAAATACCTTTTTTTAAATTTCTTATTTTTCTTTTTTAGCAAATGAATTATTTGTGTGTCTCTAGTATATGGGTATATCTTTATAGAAAAAAAATTAAAAAAAGTTATCGGGACCAAATGAAAAGGTCTTAATGAAGCAGGCATGATTGGGTTTACTGGACCAATCACATTTGGATATGTTCATCAAAAACTGTTCCCGTCTTTTTCTAAACACATAATATGACAATACACGGTATGGATCATCGTTAAATGTGATCGTTCTCTGGATTTTGTCTTTTGAAAGGTTCGGATCGGCACCTATTTTAAAACGTGGTTGGTCGGGTAACATAAAATGCGATTATACATGTAATTTAGTATAAAACATACACACATACATACATGGATTGTGAAAGTTACTAACATAAGATATTTGGGATTGGAAAACAAGGATAACTTATATAAATTCCTTTCCATACGAAAGAAAGCTGTGAGTCATGAAAAATACATGGTCATAGATAGATATTTAATATAATAATAAATAACTGTAAAACTAATGTTAGATGTTTGAACACGGGTTGTTTGAGAAAAAAGTACTGTAAAATGATGGTGTCATGTTCACGGCACACGGTCAGTCAGGAACAGGGAAATCGGCCTACACAAATCGTTTTGTTGCTGTGATCAAGCGCTGGACGTCAAGAAACAAAGATTCGTTTTCTTTGTAGGAGAGTCTTTCAGAGACGTTCAAGAGGTTTGATAGGACAAGTCGACATATATAATATATTTGAAATTAGTTCGAAAATAAGTTTTCTTCGTAATCAGATGGTCTTCGTACTGACTTTTGTGTTTTAGTTAGATTTTCCAGAATTTACATGTACATGTACATATTTATATACTGAAATAATAAGAATTCTGAAAAGTATTCAAACTGAATTCAAATAAACGCTCGACATGATAATTGCCTTTAATTTAATAGTGTGATAACATTCATGTCAGGTACAGTGATATCTATTAAACATCAACACTGCGTGGTAACAGAAATTAGCTCCGAACCCAATATATTTTCTCAAGTCTGACATTCTTAATTAAACCACAATGCTATAGATCACACAAATAACCCCTACCGTAATGTGTTTCACGACGAATCCAATTCTTTGTATTGATTGGGCTTTGAACTACGTTGCCATCTTACCCTTTTTAGAAACTGAACGAAAGTTCAGTCTTCCACATCGATCATTCGCTCGGCGCGCATGATTTTTCATGCGACCAAAGTACATGTAATACGTTTTCTACATCCGCCTCGGAATCGTTAAATTAGTTCCCGTTCCATGTTGCAGTACTTGTCTATGTAAGTTTCCATGAGTACTTTCAGTACTTCGATTTCATCTTGTCTTGAAGATATTCTTTCGCACATATAGAATCTATTTGGTTTAATTATTTTTTAATGTTAAATTGAATCTTTTATTTAAAGCAAACACAACTATTTGTACATTGAAACGTTGAAAAGCAAGTATGTATATTAAGATGCAAAATATATGCGAACAATTTAGCTACACTTTCTTGCGTACGTATGTAGTTTAGTAAAGTGTATATATTTTCGGACTGGCAATCTTTCGGACGTTGAGACATAATTGATTGCAACTCTATTGCACCCGGGAATGACTGTAAGAAAAATATACAATGTCTTTCGAAAAACACATTTTTGCCGTAGAATCAAATTGGTGATACATAAAAAATACGGCTGTATTACGAGAGACAGCCAGGGTGTGGTCATTTTGAATAACTTATATCAATTTAACTACACATGTATCTTAACTTTTACTTAGATATAGAGGAATAAGTTTAAGCTTTAACTGATACTTTCCGTCATTTTCTAGTTTATTCATAGAATACTCGCAACTTATACAGAAAATGAGAGTTTTATAAGACTCAGTTAAAAGTTTCATCAACGTTTAGTTTCAATATGTCCATTTATCTAATGCTAATTCATTCTTAGACTTTGCTGTAAAGTATTGCCCACAAACCAAGATATAAGGAGTTATACTAACTATTTTACTCACACATTATATAAATATCACATCCCACATAGGGTGATAGAACGTAATGTTCACCCGAGACAAGTAATGTCGACCGAGGCGTTAGCCGAGGGTGACATTACTTTGTCAAGGGTGAACATTACGTTCTATCACCCTATGTGGGATGTGATATTTATTTTATTATACCGAACAAAACAATATTTATGAAAGACGCTAAATGCAACAAACATGTTAACAAATATAACGAAAACTATAACAGAAATTGAAACGAAGTTTCTTTCTGACACCATAGTTACTTTTGCTGTCAAAATGTCTACTGCAAAACCGGATGTCAAACTACAATTTTATTCTACTAAGTGCCTTAAGTGTCTAAACAAAGATAGTATTCGATACGACAGAAATTGAATAAAACCCGACACCCGGTAATATCGCGTGAGCGCGTGAGGGCAGTTTCGTTATGGCAAGCGGGCCGAAATGTAATGTCAGAGGGTAACATTACGGATTGTCACCTCTGACGTCACATAAGACTATAGAGTAAATAAGTCACGTGAGGTATAATAATATATATTGACATGATTTTAAATAACATTATTAACGAAGTTTTGAATATACACTTTAACAGTTGGTTCATCAGTTTTGATATGGGACCTTTGATGATATACAATGTCTAATACTTGCTTGACATGTACGCTCATTGCCCATGTTCACTGTAATTTAGTTTAATAAAACTAGTTTTTAAAATCTGTTCATCGTTTTGTCTTAGCGTCGTAAGTTGCGTAGTCATGCTTACGACAGTATGCGCATGCGTGGTTAGATACAGTTAACTTTTTTTTTTATATAAAACTTGCTAAATGCCTATCGACCCTCTAGATACAATCCTTTACATCAAGTAACTAAGGCATATTCAACGTTTCATATAATATCGTACCATGTAACTGGGTAAAAAGCGCACGTAGAGTCATAATATTTCCTTCAATGAAGTTCATAATATCATGAATAAAGTTAAATATGTATATATACTAATAGTCATATGTGTCAGACCATTTTGGGACTGGTGTCGTGATGTGTATTTGGATGAGTTGATAAAAATGACCAAACTAACCAAAATAAACAAAAATATCATTTATAGATACATGCACATGTAACATACACACTTATGAATAGTTCTGCTAATATTGTTTTGTTTCTGCATGACCGCATTTAACCCTTTAGACCCATTAAACACCTTAAACACAATCCTCATAGAATACTGACCACCTCTTACATGGACATAGTTACATGACCTCAAATTGTTAATGTTAATAAATACACCTTTCTTACAAAATAAAATGTATTTATTTTTTATGCTATGAATACTTTCATTACTTTTCATATAATATTTTACTTGTTCTTTTTTTCTGAACACGCAAGCATATTAGGTCAATGTTCGTCTTTCCTGACTGAGAAATCGAGCCTGGTAGAGTTCTGTTATGATAAAAGTAGACTATTGTATTCACGCCGTATTTCCAGTCAACAGCTTCCGGTCGCCGCCATTTTGGATTGTCAGAAATGTCAATATTGGAAGTTACAAGAAATGGACATAACTATATTACATTTGATTTTTGTCTTTGTATTGACAGGTAAGTAATTCGTTTTTAAATTTCTTTAAATTTAAGTTAAATAAAATTTATTGTCTGTATAATTTTAAAGCTTAGGTTGATTGCGTACGTTGATAAAATACTGTTGCTAATACGATTGTGTCAAGATCGTTTGAAATATTTTGCGATTTGAAAATGTCATTATCATCTTACAAGTTTGCCGAATTTATTTACCATTGTTCATACAAAGATGAACGTGTCCTGTTTTCAACAATGATGTGAATAGCTTTACAGTTTACTTAATCGGCTTTCCGCGGCTGGCCGACTCCATAAATTCACCATCTAAGCCTGTGCAGAACGGGGTCTAAAACGAAAAAGTGTCTCGCCGTCACAAACAGCCTAATTTAACGAACTATGCTGAGATATACTTGTAGTAAACTTTCTTTATTAGAGATTTCAGAAAATCGAAATTTAAATAGGAACAGAACATAACTTTATTCTAGACGACTACATAGTACATAGTCATACAATATATATATATATATATACATGTATAATACATAATACAGGAAACAGGAATCTCTATTTCCAGAGTACTTGAAAAAGAAACCATTTTTTCGCAGTTAGCAAGTTAAGTTTTTTCTCGATTATAAATATAATTTACAGGATAACTTGTAAAACATCTACATTAGGTTTATTTATGTTACAATTTGCAATAAGTGGCAGGTTGTTATTACCCAAAAGTTTGGTTTCAGACAAGGCAGGAGTAATAAGTGTTTTTAAAAAATGCGTAGTAGTTCAAATTTATCATAATAGTGATACAATGAATTGATATGTATGCGTTCCTTATCATATTATGTATCACTACTATGTATGTTGACAGTGTTGATATGCCATCCTTTGATTTTACTATAATGCAACAATTATTCGTCATTTATTGTTTATAAATCACATATTTCATTCATGTTAAGTGTGTGTTGTTGTTTAACCTGCAATATAACAGAGAAAAGTAGACTCCAGTTGTAGATGTACGTAGATATATTTATGTGTACGTTTTTCTAAACTTGTGTATGATACGAGGTACAATGTATCATCAGTTCATCTTTTACATACCTACCACCTACACACGAATAATGGTTTCAATATTGTGGCTAAATGTTGGAAAATGGTAATTTTAATTGCTAAACTAATGTGTTTACGAACAGAGTATCTTGTCTGCAGAACATATTTATTCGTGAGTATCCTCTCTTTATATTCAGATATCTTTATTAGCATGCATAGTTTGAAATGTAATACACCCACTGTTGTTCTATAGCTATTCAATATACTTTTAATGAGCATCTTTTGCACGGGAGGATGGACTGCACGAACAAAATCTTCATGTCTACTTGGCTAGAAGATGCGAGTACAGTCAAACGTTGTGTAAAAGGATGAGATAGTGGGAGACTGGGATTTATTGGAAACGATCTTTCACCAAAAGCCTAGAATGCACTACACACTTATATACTAGAAATTTAACTTCTAATCTTTACAGTCGGTTGATCTCCAGTCACAGGTGGTCTAAGCACAGGCTTGATTGGGCTGTGAAACAGGTTCTGATTCAACATCTAGTAATGTATGATTGTAAGATAACAATATGTCAGCTGATCGATAATATGTTCGAGAATATAGTTAACACAACCACACATTTAGGTGTAGCTGTTAATTTCTAAACTTATACAAGACCAGAATAACTACATGTATACTGTTCTCTTGGTGTTTTTTGTTGTTGTTCTTATGGACACATCAATAAACAGATCAACATCAATTCATCATTTATTCATGAAATATTTCATATTTCAAGTCTGTGAAAGTTTGTCGTTTTTCATTCATTTTTTTTTTTACCAGTTACGTCGATGAACATTGATATTGAGCAATTTCCTGTAAAGCCATTTTGTCTCCCATTAAGACTCGAACCCACAAAAAATAATTACGATAAAATCTTTATTTTAGATCATTTTGTGGATCATGTTCTGTTTTGATGATTACGTCTCTTTATGAAGTTTAAAGAGAGTGTTGAAAACCGGTCCGGAAATCGTGTACTTTGTTGAAATAAGATGGTTCTAACATTGATATGGTTGCTATGCCTACAAAATATTATCATACAATAATGGTTGTGGTATCAGCACAATATTGTATCAATTCTGGTCCGTTTCCTGACACATTTTTACCCCGTTCTTTAAAAAAAAGTCAATTCACGCAATAATAGAGATGAAAATTCACACGGATTATCGATATATTTACTTTCTTATTCGCCATTTTTATAAAGTTTGCTAACCGGAAGTAGATTTTAATCAGTAACGATAACTCGTCAGTTTATGAAATAGGACTATATACGCATCACTCAAATCAAAGAACCATCGTCTTCTTCGTGTCGCCCTCAGCCTTATTTTGATTGATACATGGCTCTCGCATTCAAAACAAATGAACAATTATAGACAATAATAAACCAGTTTGAATTCAAATCCAACAAAACTAAACTGATACCCGTTCCATGTTGCAATGCATCAAACGCAAGTCTGGTTCCCGGTCTACTATCCTACGTAAAATAGACAAAAGGGATCAAGTTGTTTCCATTGTGGGATTCCCTAATTGGAAAGCAGCCCGCGAACAACTAAAACAAAATGGCGGCCTGCCTATAATATCCGAGGCACTTTCTTTAGACAAACGCCGAGGAGATCCGATTGGGCGTAAACGGAAAGCAGTTTACATCAAAAGCTTGTACAGTGATCTCCCCTTACGACTTACAGCCATGTTCGACACACACAAGGCCTATGTTCTTATTTACTTGTAGTATACATGTAACATTATTTTATACTTTACAGATCTTGCTTCATGTGGTGAATACTGTAAAGATGGATATGAAGTATTTTATTGTACATACGGATGTTGTGGCGGGTACTATGACGAGTATTGTTGTGGAATGTATACCTGGGCTATTGGTGTTATCGTGGTGGGAGTGATCCTTATTGTTGCCGTCTCCGTTTGTGCTGTTGGTATTATCTGTAAAAAGAAAAACAAAAGCCTTGTTGTACAGGCTCCACAACCAAGTAAGTAAGATATATGTGATAGAGTTACCTCTCTTGAGTTATGCTAAATAGAGTTACCTCCCTTGAGTTATGCTAAATAGAGTTACCTCTCTTGAGTTATGCTAAATAGAGTTACCTCTCTTGAGTTATGCTAAATAGAGTTACCTCTCTTGAGTTATGCTAAATAGAGTTACCTCCCTTGAGTTATGCTAAATAGAGTTACCTCTCTTGAGTTATGCTAAATAGAGTTACCTCTCTTGAGTTATGCTAAATAGAGTTACCTCTCTTGAGTTATGCTAAATAGAGTTACCTCTCTTGAGTTATGCTAAATAGAGTTACCTCCCTTGAGTTATGCTAAATAGAGTTACCTCTCTTGAGTTATGCTAAATAAAGTTACCTCCCTTGAGTTATGCCAAATGTGAATGTCGTAAATTATTTTGAGGTTGATATTGATGTAAATTTCCATGTTGTTTCCATGGTGATAACGTAACTAAGTTAAATTGATTTTGATAATTTGTACTAGAGGATTGTTTCATTTATGTTTTTACATTAAAATGGGCTTTGCATTACAGTCAATGCTTTCCATTACTTAAATGCCATCATGAATGACTCGTGTTTCCTCAAGATGTATATCATTCATAGATGAGAAAATCGGGCTATTTTATTTACCAATGCTTGTTATCAATTTTAACGTAATAAACATGTATAATATACATTGTAATTATACTTGTTCATTCGATTCAACATTGACAAATTTGTTTTACTGACAACATATTGTATCGAAGAATATTTCAGTAAAGATACAAATGATTAAAAAAATGTTCCACTTAAAGGGATGCCTACGGTGGCATAAAAGGGACATAGGAAATATTTTATTGACCGCGTGCGCACGTGATAATTACCTCGTGCGTACGTGATATTTACTGCGTGCGCACGTGATAGCTTCTGCGTGCGCACGTGAAAATTACCTCGTGCGTACGTGATATTTACTGCGTGCGTACGTGAAAGCTACTGTGTGCGCACGTAATAGCTACTACAAATTAACGATTCCCTATCCATTATCAAAATGGCAGAACTGACACGTATTCTTATTGGTCAGCTATCGCGTGCGCACACAATAGCTATCACGTGAGCACACAGTAGCTATCACGTGCGCACGCGGTAGCTTTCATGTACTCACGCAGTAGATATCACGTACGCACGTGGTAATTATCACGTGCGCACCCCGTAGCTACTACGTGCGCACGCGGTAAATAAAATATTTCCTATGTCTCCTTTACGCCACCGTAGATGCCGTTGTGTATTTGATTGAACTTAATCGTATTGATACACTGTATTCAATTACATACATTTGTGTTGTTTATCTTGAGACGAAACAAGTACTAGTAGTACCATAAACTGGTTCCCGTTCCATGTTGATGAACAGTTCTAGTATTTGATTTATAGCAACATTCAGAGTTTACGTATGCGCATAAAAAGTTATTAATTATATTTAATGTATGTATGCTATGTTTTTTTTATATTTGAAATACAATATATATGTGATCTTTCTTGTTCATATTTACAGTTCCCAATGCCGTTAATTTCAAAGAACCTATATCGTCAGTTTATCAACCTCAAAATGTTGTACAATAACAACAACAACAACAACAACAACTTCCGGTATCTATATATCCTCACAGGGAAAGCGGATTTTGTGACGTCCAAATTCATACCGGAAGTAGAAAATAGAGCACCATGGTGAAAGTTATATTCAATTTGTTGTGTATACAAATTGTTGCCTGAGTGTTTGAAAAAATTCAGAACTTAAGTCGAAACTATATTTTGTGTAATATAATATACAAACATTTTCCACGACATGTTTCATATTAAATTGCATGTGAATTTAATCATGCAAGGACGACTGACGAGATTGAAAAATAGATCAGTCCTAAAATATTTCGGGTGGCAGATTTATCAACGTTGAACAGAAAGAAGTTAGAAGTAGGATTCCAGATAGAGTGGAAGGTGGTTAAACTACGAACAGAATCCAAGAAACTAGTTTTTTTACATATAGGACGGAAAACACTGATAAAACTGAACTAATGGAATTTTAAAAAAGGATATTGTGTGCTCTATTCGTGGCGGTGAATAGAAAAATATTTAGAAAAATTAAACCCAAGTCGTTTAGAAAAAGAAACAGATTGAAGATGTTACAACCAAAGTTGTTCATCTAATATTTAGATTGTATTTATTTTCTTCATTCATTTTGTCGTCACTGCATAACATGTTGTCTGCAAATTTTTCAGGAATATTCCTCACAGTCATTAAATCATATAGTTCCATTAATTCATCTACTTGTTTATTAAACAGATTATTTTGCCAGTTGAAATTCTGATAACTTCTCTTTATTGTCATGTCTTACTTTGTAGCTTCTCACTTATATAGTGCCTTCGGTTTGGGGCCTATGTGGTCAACTTGTAATCACGTGCACCTCATTGCTTTGGGTTCCGAATCCCGTCCAAGACAAATTTTACACGTGAGGAATCTGTCCAGCTAGCACAAAATGCCATTTGTCTCAACTGAGGTATACTCTTGGGATCACCATACACTGATAAAGCCGGAAAATAGCCAAGTGACTCTGACTCTTGGTGTGGTGTTTTAGTAGCTTAAAGGACTTATTACGTGCAAAACGCAAAATAATATTTTTGCTTATTTACAAAAAAATAAAAATCTTTATATTTTCATAACAAGCAAAAACGAATCCAAACAGACGCGCCAAAATAGCGCGTTTTATTGCGATAAACACTGCACACCTTTATCGACTTCACTTAACACATTGTTGGAATGGTTGTGAAAACTTAATCAAACAAACAATCGTGTATTTTGTAATGGAAATACTTGTCTAGCGGACCGTTCCTCGGGGTTTTGACATTTTGTTTTCAATTTTAATCTATGGAGTATAACCCAAATGTCAAATATAATTGCCAAATATAATATTTGTTCCAAATCGCTTACAATGGAACAATCGTGGTTTAGTTCTAAATATATAATTGGCGAAACGTGATATGACTAAAACGCCAATTACGACTATCTTAAACTTAAACCACAGAGAAAAAAGCCTACGGTGATACAACAAAAACACCATTTCACAAACAATTACCTGCCCAACTCTGCCAGAGTTATGTTAATACACAATGTACGTATTACTAACACATATGTAATTATATATGAACCGACAGGGATTCTTTTACAACGCCGGACAAGGGAAGCAAGAAATACAACATGATAAAAAATATCATTGTGAAGTAGAAAGATGGAAAATTGTGATCATAACTATGAACATGTTGTGTCCTTATTATTTATTAAGTTATTGTAAGTTAAGTAAATACATGTACATATTAATACTGCCCTAACCACTATTTTTCTAATGGCAAAATCAATAATACAATATTTGGGTATTAGTCAAAACGTACTACTGGTGTGTTTTACAAACCAGCCGTGATTTTCGTTTTGGTAAAGTAATCGTTAACAGGACTGTAATGTGCTGAATGCATTATATGTAGTGCAGTCAAACCTGTGAACAAAGGCCATCCTTAGAAAAGACAACATATGGTCTTTAATGACAGGTGACTTTATTCTGAAATCATTTTGTTCTAACTTATCAGTGGCTTTTAAAAGAATGGCCTTCATTCACAGGATGACAGGTAGGTCTTTATTTGGAGGTGTCCGCTAACACAGGTTTGCCTGTACTTCGACCAAAACAAAAGAAAGTATTTCAAAATCTCTTTTCTGTTTTTAATCTCAAAACAAAATAATAAAAAAATATCACAATGTTTGTAATGGTCTGGACAGGTTACAACAGGTTATATCATTGTATCATATGATTATGGTTAAATAAAGTACACGCATATATGTGTAATGGACTTTTTAAAAGATTAATCTTAATAGAGGATTAAATTACAGGTCAAGGACACTAGGGGATCGTTACATACACGTTGGTTGGTTTTGATATTTGGCCTGATAATTACAGCCATAGGTAAGGTATCTCTGCCAACCTGGCACAAATGTTCATAACTGACCCTTTGAAACATGGAGGCTGTTTGAAATTTAATAGTATATTTGATAAAAAAAGTAAAACTGACAATGGTCATGTAGAAAGGATTTAAATGCCTTTTTAAAACTCCTGCTTAGGTCTTCAGACACGTAGTAAAATACCGTCTTCGTGTTAAACCAGCATAATAATTTTACTAAGTCTTAAGTTATTGAATCAGAAAACCTTGAATAAGCAACCACCTCATTAATAAGACATCTGATTTATAATAGTTTGTCTTCTATATTTCATCTTGATAATATCATCACCTCAATACAACGACCAGCATGTTTGGTCTAAAAGGTTTCTTAGTTTCAAGTGTTAACTGTTTATCTTATTGAAATTCATAAAAAACATGGCCAGTGTAATAGATAGGTAGGAATTATAGTTACTTAGATTGTACTGAAAGCGAACTGTGACAACGGAATAAATACCTAATTCTTTTTTACATTATTGCCAAAAATTTGGTCGGGGAGGGGGCTTCTAATTGTAAACCAACAAGTTTTAAATATGGCCTAAGTCTGAATTTTACCCTTTTTTGTTTTATCTGTTTTATCTGGAGTTATCTACCTTTTACTAATTATGTACATTTATACACGCTTCTTAATGCTATTATAATATTTATACGGTTGTCGGTTATTTAATACATAGTCAATGAACTAGATAAGTACTATCGATCACTTTGTAAACAAACCATATTTCAAAACGAGGACGCATTACGAAATCTCACGGAAGTTTAAATACAGGAACTATTGTCACGGATATTCTGCTGACTAAATACACAATAAGAGAATCAAAATGGACATTTTAACATTTACCCTGTTTCTTGTGATTTCATTTATTGGTAAGTTAATTGTTGTATTTTATTTCTAAGGATAGTAATTTAGTTGTGTGGCAATAATTGATATTTTTGTTATGGATCTGGTGTGCGTTATTTACTGTAGCAACGGTATATCGGGTAAATGTTGAGGTCAGTATTGGAGAAATATTTTTAACGTGTTTGTTACTTAAGCAGTATTCTTACTTTCTTCTTTTTACTTCGTTATCGGGTGAAAAAACAAAGCAAATAATAATTCCTGTATCGATCGACAACTATTGTAAACTTCAAACCTGACTTCAACATAATTATTCTGTGGTGTATTTGTTTATTTCATGTCCAATAAAGTTTGGTTAGTAAGCCAAAAATATCCTGTTTTATTTTGGCTACGTGATGAAATATACTATGTTGATTTATAATCATCTAAACATCCACCAGTACAAATAAAAAGTCAATACAACTCGTGGGGTAGGAAAAGTAAATATGTTTTAGTAAAATACCACTCATAGCTAATTGGCTGTATCTTTTAAAACAGATCGATTAACATAACCGGAAGCCGACGTAACCAATTCTTAGAAATGTACACTAAATGTTATTTTATAAAAATGATACGATAGCCTTTATCTGTCGTGATAACTGAAACCAAAATAGTATGAGTGCTGGATTAAATTGTATGTGTCCGGTTCAAGTGACACGAGGCTTGGACGGTTCACTTTAAAAGCGACGGTAGTTGCTGTCGACTTTTCACACGTGACACAACAACATAACAACCGTTAATTACCAATTAATAAAAGACCTACAAAATACATACACTGAATAACCATCCCATATGTTGCATTATGTATAGAATCCATTTATAGATTAACTGAAACAATATACGGGACAATACTCAGCCATCGTCTACTAGATATTGAACGCGTGTACCATGACAGTATTGGATCTATAACTGTTATCAAATAATCCAATTGGGGGTTTAATGGGTATCTAATGTAACTTAATCATTTATTAAAATGTATTATTGATTCCTTTTAAATGATTTTGTTTCATTTATGGCTACTCATGCTATTTACGGACTCTATATAAGTCTTATAATTAATCGTAAACAGATACCACTTGTGTTTTAGATTTATAAAGTATTATTGACCGATAATGTAGTCGGTGAGGTAAGCCATACTTATTTTGATATATACTTATCTCCCTGTCGTTTTCAAACTATGTCTACATATTAAGTAAAAAGATAAACAAAAACTGGGAGTCTATAAAACATATTAAGTTAAACTCAGTCCATACGTTCTACTGCGATTTTACTTAAACAATTTCACGGTCGATGCTTGCATTTATTTTTAGCTTCGATGCGTGTCAATTTTCGTAAGCTATACGACAATTTTCGTTACACCGGTTGTCGAATGCGCTTTAATTTAATAATACGCTACATCATGAATATCACAATAACATGTGGATTAAATCGATGATAAGATTTGATAAAACGGCTTATGTTTTTGGACAGTTTTTAAGCGTTTCCTCTATACGCCTGCTTTGCACGGAGTCCATCTTAGTATTATGACCGTCTTTTTATCTAAGGTGGTCATAAAATCGAGGTTAAGCTGTATACTAATGATAATACTAACACCTCAGTTATAAGTTCATTTAAAACTTCGATATTTCGACCGCTTTTTGAACCCTAAACGGCCTAAATAAGGAGGTGGTATCATCAATAAGTTTATATATAATAAATGAATAAGTGCTAGTTGATAATGGGATGGTATCATCATTAAAGCGGCGGTCACATTTACGGTCACGCACGTAGTTGACCGTAGTTCATTTTGAACGTAGTTAACTGTAAATGTCACGGACAAATCACGAGTTCGAACTACGTGTGTAACTACGCCGGATACGTGTAAGTACGGTCAACTACGGTGTAAGTACGGTTTCCCCTTACTACGGTCAACTACGTGCTTAACGTAAAGAAAGAAAATCATCATTCATGCGTGTACTTAATTACGGCTAGATGAGCTATCAGAACATATTCGCCCTCATGTCCAACTTTGGCGGACATGGCCTTATCGAGTATCTGATCAATTTTCAAGGGAAACAACTACAATTCAGGGGTTTATATACAGTCTACCTATTGTTACCCTCATTGCTTGCGTTATGCTGACTTTATTAGGGGTCATAAAGTAATAAAGTCAGTCACGCGTAACAGATAAAATATGTTATCTTAATTGATCCAAAAATCGATATTTCACTGTATAACTTTTGGATCTCTGATAAGACTTTCAAGAGCATGTCCCAACTATTATGTACGTCGTTAAAATGGACAGAAACGTATGATATTGACATTAATTTGTTTCATCAGTAAAATTAATTTTGCAAATGCGAATATTATGAAAAGACAAAATTCAAGAATCCTAATAATAATTTTGTTATTGTATGCACAGTCAAATAGTAATTTGATTCTATTCTGCATATAAACACATTAGCTTACAATACATTTATTCTCACTACTGAAACATGGCTGTATAATGTTTCATCCATAACTGAACATTAATGGTTAATAACAAAAACATCTTTCAGTTGTGCAGCATTTATTTCAAATTCATACAAATGCATTTTATTTTAAAGTTTACTGATATCATTTACTTCACTGAATTCATATTGCCAAGGCCTGATACAATTGCATGTTTACTGGTAGTTTTAAAATAGCTTATACCTGTATTATACTCTATTCAACACACTGCACAAAAGAATAATTAAGTTATAATTGATGCTATACTAAATTCACAAAGAAGTACTTGCATGCATGTGCTTTCAGCTGGAACAAACATTACAATATGGGCATTCACAACAAAGTTTATACAAGGTAATAACGATTTAAGATTATACAGTTGTCCTTGGATTTCATGTTCATATCAAACATTAATACAGCAAAACAGTGGCTGAATATATTTACACCCAAAAGTGTTCATGTAAAGCAATGTTTATCTGTCTAAATGTTTATCACATCAAAATCACATTAATCACTGATATCTGTCTTTACTAATGTCACCATAAATTGTTTAACGACAGAAAAGTGTTTAAAAGTTCATAATCCAAGAAATTAATCGATTAGAATCCGGAATCTTCATAGATATAGAAAAATAATGAGTTCGACGAAGCATCCATTTTCGTTTTGTTTTTATCCAAGTTAAGACACCTCGTACCTTGACTAAACTTTTAAGATAAAAATCGTCGATCTAAGAATTTTTCTAAGAATGTTTTTCACTCTAAGAAAGTTAAGAAAAATCTTACAAAGTTAGCAAACCTTGGCGAAAACTAAGATAATTTCGGGATTCTTAGATAATTTTTCATCTTAGTTGGTTTGTGAATACGGGCCCTGGTGTACATAAACAGTACACTCAATTTCTGCAATTTGATTGAAATGATATCTAACAAATATAACTCGACCTGCCCAATTGTTTGTGAGTCAATGTGAGATGCGTATAAAAAATCAATAATCAGGTAAAGTTAGCAACCATATAAAGGGATCTCAAAAATATGATTTTATTATCCGTCCTTAAAATTTCTCATAATTATTTTATTTCCACAAAATCAACTAACATATATGTGAATCAAATTGATGAGTTTAAGTACAAGACGCTTTCAGTTTTATATCTTTTTATAACTGTAGGACTTTCTACCACCAAATAAGTGTGCAGAGTTCCCAAAAAACACTAATATTACAACGTTTTTCATTACTTTGAAATATTTTTATATCGTATCGTTGATATCGCATATCGTTAGTACCCTATCGCAATACGTATCGTATCGGCTGAGATCTGTATCGGGACAGCCCTAAAAAATAGATATACAAAGTAGGTAATCTATATTATTTTATGACATGTTTTTATAAGTGACATGTGGACGTATGCCAAAATGATATATTTAGCATATAATTATATTATCAAAAATGAATTAATAATAAATTTCATTTAATGAAATGTCATGGTCTATTTAAGGTCAATTAGAACAATAGATGAAAACATTAGAACAATCGTAAAATATAAGAAATATATGTTACTTGATCTGTAAAAATATTTACATAATGCCTTCCATTAGGCATATCTCATAAAATAGTTGTCAGATGCCTTTTCTTATTTTTTGCAACATGATTAAAAAATACTGTGCTGTATTTCTATATATACTTTGTGATAAAAAAATTGGAACGTTTTTATTGCAAGTGAAAGTCAGTTTCACATCTGTCTAGGTAAAATAAGACCTACTTCAATTTTAACATCCAAAAAGCTAATGGGGCTTTAACAATAGTGAAAACCATTTTTTTATTTATGTTATTTTTTTATAATATCAACAAATTTGGTTATAAATATCGATTTTGCTTTTATACGGAAGTAAAGTAAACTATTTCACATATTCTAATATTTTCATCCATGTTGTAATATGTTTTAGTCTTCAATCTTAATTATCCTAAAACTTGATTCAACGCGTCCAATGTTTATTACCCTGTATAATACATCATGCTGTGGCTGTGTATATACATAGATACCTAATCAGCAGATATGATCTTCGCCAAATGATCGTTGTTTCCGTAAACGTACGTAAATGTCCGAGATTTGCCGAAAGATTGACGAATTGAACTTAAAAAAATCTAAGGTGTAGTTTTAAAAATCATCAAAAGGGTCGAAGAAGATATTATTTGATGGTTTTCATATTTTACATGGTGAAAGAAATTAAATTTTCAAAACGAATGCAATGAGTACAAATTTGATCACATTTCCCCCCAAAAAGTTATGATGCTGAAAACATCAAATTTTCATTGAAAAATCTACCAATTTTACGCCTTTTACATTGAATATAGAGGGAATCGATAAGTGTCTTTTTCAAACGCAAAAGGGTCGAAGAAAGAATTAATTCAAAATAATAAAAAATACACCATTAGAAAGATAAAAGATTAATTAAACTTTTGTGATGAGTACAAATTTCGTATTTTAAATAGAATAAAAGTTATGACGATTATAGTGAAAACCCCCTTCTTTGTTTAATGTAAATTTTTTATCGATTTTCCAAATCAGCATGTCCGCGAAAGTTGGGTATGGGGTTTGATTGATTATTTCCACCGACCCTCATCTCTATGCGATGATTACATCCGGGGATGTTAACCGGTTTGCGTTTCCGATGCAGTACACCGAAGTACAAATAGAATCTACGGACATCAGATTACCGGGAACGAGTACCAGTATATGAGTTTAGACTGGTTCCAATGACTCTTCCTAATCTTTTAATCTAGAACCGGATACCAGCTCTGAAGTTTGTTAAGAATGGGGGTTTCCATTGTACTTTTAAAACATTTTAAATGCGAGTTTAGACCTATTTAACCCATGTTTCAGGTCAGGTACTCGGTGACGAGCTGTGCTATGACATTCGGGATGGATACTTCTATTGTGAGTATGGATGCTGTGGAGATACTTTTGATGAGTATTGTTGTGGTGTTTACAGTTGGATCATCGCCGTGGCTGTTATTGGCTTCATCATAGTCGTAGCTGTAATCGTGATTGTCATATGCGTTGTTAAAAAGAACAAAGGTCGCACTGGACGAATTATTCAACCTACTGGACAAGCGCAAGGTACGAGTTAAGCTAGACAAATAATCCAATATCAGGTCACATGTGCGATGCAACCTATACAAAGCAACGCCCTTTGGGAGTAACACAATTATATTGTTGTTGAGAGGTTGTTGTTCTTGAGAGGTTGAATTGATAGTAAAATCGTGCAGTGCGCAAAATCATGCTGTTGTTGAAGGGAGGTTGTTGCTGAAAAGAGGACCGCTCTGGAGAGGTTGTACTGTACAATGTCTGATTTAAAGAATGTATGCTGTGGAATCATTAATTTACGTTGGGGATTTAATTTCGTAGATTTCGTGGGTCGGCTCATCCACGAAATCAAATCCCCACAAATTTATCATCAAAGTTAAATGCAGAGATAAGATAAAGCATCTCTTTTCAGAAATAAAAGTTCACGAATTTATGTCCCCACGAAATAGCCATTTTAGTAAAAAACCACGAAAATTGAGCCCGACGAAAATAAATGAAAATACATTATTGATAGTCTTAAACATCATAATATGGTAAACAAGGAAAGAAACAAACACTTTCAATTTCTCGTTTTTATTGAATTAGTAAATTGTTTAGTTAATTTGACTACCTTCTGTAAATAGGATAAACCCGTTTTGTTTACAATACTTTGTGTCTTTCATTACAGTACACACTATACAGACTGTCCACGTTCCACCACCCGGATACAACCAACAACCACAGTATATGAACATGCAACCTTATCCGAACCAGCCACCACCACAGTACCCGCCACCCCAAGATGCGGTTTATCCACCTCCGCCACCACCAAATTACTAAAACCATCTACTTTCTTCTCATTAGTATTATCTACCAGGAGTGATATATTTCTCGATAGACTCGCCTCGTAGACTTGATAAATGTTTTTTTCAGCTTCATAAGTGTTAAAGTCTTAAAAGAATATTTTTCTAAATTCATTACCTATCAGGAGTGATATATTTCTCGATAGACTCGCCTCGTAGACTTGATAAATGTTTTTTCAGCTTCATAAGTGTTAAAGTCTTAAAAGAATATTTTTCTAAATTCATTATCTACCAGGAGTGATATATTTCTCGATAGACTCGCCTCGTAGACTTGATAAATGTTTTTTCAGCTTCATAAGTGTTAAAGTCTTAAAAGAATATTTTTCTAAATTCATTACCTATCAGGAGTGATATATTTCTCGATAGACTCGCCTCGTAGACTTGATAAATGTTTTTTCAGCTTCATAAGTGTTAAAGTCTTAAAAGAATATTTTTCTAAATTCATTATCTACCAGGAGTGATATATTTCTCGATAGACTCGCCTCGTAGACTTGATAAATGTTTTTTCAGCTTCATAAGTGTTAAAGTCTTAAAAGAATATTTTTCTAAATTCATTATCTACCAGGAGTGATATATTTCTCGATAGACTCGCCTCGTAGACTTGATAATTTTTTTTTAGCTTCATAAGTGTTAAAGTCTTAAAATAATATTTTTCTAAATTCATTGCGAATCTGTTTGAACCAAGCAGCCATTCTTTGCAAAATTTCTGCTCTGAAAGTTGAAGACGATCTAGATAAATTATGACGATTTTCTTTTCAAATTCGAAGAGAATTTCTAACTTCGGAGATATTGTTTTTATTGTCACCTGAGAAATAAACCATATCACCATCAAACGTACAGGGAATCGAACCAAAGCGAAAGTCTGCGACAATGGACGATGGCTTCCACACAGAGAGGTTCTTTTTCTGAAATCATTGTTTTTGCCTATTTTCTTTAGGAAGTTATTGAATCATATGTTCGCAATTTATTTCTCATGAGCATTTTCATTATATTTTCATTATATAACATGTACATAGACTTCATTTACAATTTTGGCAATCAGTACTAACGCAGTTTAATTGTGTAATTTAATTCATCATATTAGTACAAGTAATTAAGTGAACCTGAACTGGTTCCTGCTCACTTTTTATGTACGTATTGTGCACCTTAACATGGAATGGAAACCAGTTTAGGATGATCTCTCTACAGAGTTGTCGTTCGTTATCATGTATGTGGTATAACACAGTTTACTGCAACATGGAACGGGAACCAGTTTAATATGTATGTGAGTAATAAAGAACGACCAATCTTGCTAGAGATTGAGACATGAGAAACAACCCCACCCATTTTTGTGGTTATTTGGCTAATATGCGCAAGAGAATATTGAGGCACATGCTTCATTTTCTCTTTCATTCATTTTTTTTTTTTTTTAATTTTTCTACTTTAATAATCATTACAGATTAACAATACTACATGTATATGAAAAAGATTGAGGGAATTTATTAAATACGTATATGATATTGATATAAACATGTCCTTTGACGCACGCAGATTAGAACGCAATTATTTTCACTTGTTAAACCTCACCATAAAATAAAAGTGAATTGTTGTATAATTTCTGTGGTTTAGACTGCTGTCAAATTTTTACATTATCATATTTGTTTATTTATTTGTTTGCATATGTGATCGATGTAGTGCATGATATAATATAATATCAAACCTGTGAACAAAGGCCACTCTTGGGAAACAAAATGTGGCCCTTATTCGGAAGTTAGTTTGATATAACAGACCAATGACGGTTTTTAAAATAATGGCCTTAATTCACAGGGTGGCCTTTATTCGGAGTTGACTGCAAACAAAAGATTTGACTACTAGTATTTCTATTTGTTTCACAAATATACGAGTATGATATTATACAAAGGTATGGAACGGAACTTATACCTTCTTGTTGAGCGTATATCCAATAAGTTGCTGTAGTTATCTCCCCTTATTTAGAAAATAATTCATGGTATCCTAGGTGCCTTTGTCGTTTATGTAAATATGAATAATGTCTACCAAGAGTTGTAGTTCGTTATCCCTAGCATACATATTTGTCAATGCATGAAAAGTAGTTCAAAACATGAGCCCGAGATTCCTTTAGTTTCCATTTGATACTCAAATACACGCTTTTGTTTTTGTTTTAATGTGCATTGGTTGTTATTATTTTAAACGATTGGATTCAACTTTATTTATCCATTTAATCATTTGGGTCCTGTAACCCAATTGCGGAAAATAAACGAACACTTCTCGTTAAGAAATAGTGCCTTCTTAAATAAAATATTTTTAGTGATCGTCTTGCAAATGATAACATATATTTTAGTCTCCAATTTTACGAAAGAATTTGTCTTCAATTTGTTGTAAACTTTGTATCATTTTTTGCTTTATTTCTTGTTTCACAATAATCTTGTAAAAAGCTGAGATGTATGCGAGAGATAACGAATTTGAATAGAAATTGACAAATAAATTGTTATAGAAGTACATATTCCATTTGTACATAGAAGCTTCTTCTATTCTTATATTTCTTGCCCGGACACCATTCTTATCCGAACACTTGCTCTTATTCGAACAGATTCAGATTTTAGAAGTTCTACGTCATAACGTGTTTATTTTTGCACGAGCATATTTGGATTAGAGCAGTTCCATTGTATTACGTAATTTATTATTTTTATGTACAATGTAGCTGGTTTACATTTTCAGTTTATTCATTTCATAAAATTTCATAAAAAATATTTTATTTTTGAAATATTCTCTCTTTCCTTGTGTGTACGTTCGAATATCTCAGAATGCAAGCTATTTGTTTATTTGTCAATGTACTATACATGTATATCTTATACGAGAGATCACAATGACCCTTTAACTGTGATATAAACTTTGATGCATACACCCGAGATCTACATTACATTTGTATATTTCATATACTTGTGATATTGTTTAAGTAAAATGACAAACTTTCAGCGTTTTGTATTATTTATTCTGAAGTCCTGAGTGCACGTATAATACTGGGCGTAATTTTCCCTTCATAGACCACCCACTGTGCAAGTACAGTAATCTCCTGAAAACCGGACTCCCTGAAAAACGGAATCCTCAGAAAATCTGAGGAATTTCAAATCCATTTTTTCCTGGATTTATCAAAAGTTCTCAGAAATATGAAGATAGAGATTTAACTCAGAAATATGAACGTACAGACTTAAGTATAAACTAAAAAATGAACACAAAGACGTAAGTATTAACTAGGACATATGAACACACAGAGGTAAGTATAAACTCAGAAATATAAACGTACAGACATGAGTATAAGCTCAGAAATATGAACATACAGACGTTACTATGTACTCAGAAATATAAATTTTATTTTATAAATGACCTTCATTGATAATACATGTTTATAATGCATATTGTGTAGTGTTTGTTTATGTATTATCTTATAATACTGATTCCATTATGTTGCCTTTGACTGTTGTAAAATACTTGATCCAGATAAATATTCTTTAAGTTTCATTGCTGCGTAGATGTCATCATCTACTTGCTCTGTTTTTTTTATATAAATTTAGCAATGCTTTGACATTGCTTGTAATTGTGTTGATATATGATCATTGTGTTGAAGTGATTGTGTTATAAGTCTTTATTGACTTAAAGTTTTTAACATTTTCCTTTTTTTCTGATGTGTAAGAAATTAAAATCGACATTGAATATATTATTTCATTGATTATTACTTTAAATGATTATGTTGTATGATACTGATTGCATGAATGTTAATATCCTTCCATCCACATTGCAGAGTATTTTAATGTCTTGAATATCCTTTAAATTCTTTTTACTTGTATTGTGTATAAAATGGATATCTGTACACTAAATGCATTTTTGTTGATGTATACAATGAATATATAGAATAAACCATACCGATTTGTCCACAGGTAAGTAAATATCGACATTCTTGATTGCGAGTGCTTCAATAATTGAAAACTTGTTGTGTAAAGTATGCACACTATTTTTTTAAAACCAGTTGTGACTTAAACAGAAAAATTGTGCAACATGAAACATTTAGACACATAATTATGATCTTATGTCCATGTATATATATATATAGTTTATAGTTGTTTAAGTTCAAAAGCGTTTTTGTTATGATAGTTATACGAAGGTGTGATACAGTGACAGTTATGTTACCTTATAAGGTTTTGTATAGTTTGCGTTAATCCCCGGGGCACAAATATTACAATATGGACGTAAATCAAAACGTGTTTTTAATTTTTGGTATATATCTATTAAACTGTTCAGTAATTTGTTACTCAAATAAAAAGGCACTAAGTATAATTTAGCATCAACCAGCCCAAGAAAATACATTACAGTAAATACTAAAATATATTTATTAGACATACATATACAAATGTAGTATAAAATATGCATATTCAAAAGTCGTTGACAAGCATTAGCACAGTGGTATAAAAGGTGTTAAAATTATTTCATTATTATCATTTCATGATCTGGTGTATAGCGATTCTCTTTATTTTATTTAGAGAAGCAGGTTAATGTAATAATTGTAAAATAATGCAAATAAATTTTATGAAAAACAAAAAAAGAGTCGCACATACTGCAATTTTAACTAGTGACCGTTCTATTAAAATATTTCTTTCAGAAGTGTCAAATTTCGAAAAGGTTTCTGGTTCGAAAGTTAATTATAGAAAATCAAATGGTTTATATTTAGGTAAATGGAAGAATCGTTCAGATCACCCTTTTGGTATATCGTGGATAAGAAATTGTAAACTGTTAGGTTATTATTTTGGTTATGATCTCAGTAAAGATGACATTTGGTCCAAATTATTTACAAAGTTTTCAAAGACTCTACATTTAAATTCGTCTCGTCGTTTGTCTTTTAAAGGTAAAAGTACAGTAATAAATTCCTTAGCATTTTCCAAAATTTTATATTACATTACTGCTGGTATCATGCCTAAGCACTATATAACACTCTTTCAAAGAGCGATTTTTAAATTTGTCTGGAATTCAAAGTATGAACCTGTAGCCCGTGATACGTTATACTTACATTTCCGGCAAGGTGGCCTGAATATTCCAAACGTGAGAAAAAAGTGGTACGCACTTTTACTTAGTCATTTACAGAAATTAGTAGCTGGACATAATGCAATTTGGTGTCATTTTGCGAAATATTGGATAGGTTTAAATTTAAGACAATTTAATTCGTCGTTTTCATGTAATAACTTTCCTCACTGTATTGATTTTGTTCCTAACTATTACCAACATTGCTTACAAGCCTTGTCAGATATTAAGAAAGTTGATAAAAATTTTGTTTTTGGTATTGATCTACCTACAAAATGTTTTTACACAGTCTTACTTGATACAGAGAATTACGAACCAAAATGTTTACGCCTCTTTCCTCAAGTAAATTTCAATAATGTTTTCCAAAACATTTTTTCTAGAATAATTGATCCTGCACACAAAGATATTTGTTACAGACTTGTACATGATGTCGTGTACGTTAATTATTATTTATTCCTAAAGGGTATTTCGAAACTAAAGAAATGCTATTTTTGTGAGAATATTGAAACGAAATCTCACTTGTTCTTGGAATGTTCCTATTTTTTACCATTAAACAGAGTCGTTTTACATTTGTTAAAGCGAGTATCTAATAACAACTTACATTTCTCAGAAAAATATTTCGTATTTTTAGATTTACCTAAGATTGAACAATGTATTTTATACCCAGTCTTAGTAATTCTGTCCATTTCCAGATCTGTCATTTGGTCTGTTAGGACTGACCTTAAGTATAAACACATAAAAGTATCCAAAATAGGGGTCATTAATAAATTCCTCTCATTGCTAAGATTTAGATTATTGGTTGATATTGAACGAATATCTCCTGTTAAGTTTATGGATTGTTGGAGTCAATATGGACTATGCGCTTGGGGCGAAAAACCAGATTTTGGCCCAGAATTATTTATTGAAATGTATGTTAAAAAGTTTAACCTTTAGCTTTATTATGTATTGTAATACTGCTGTTGTTTTGTTTCTTCTTTCTGTTTTCAGGATGATGACTAGCTGGAGTCAGTAGGCTGTCGTCCTGGAAACGGAACAGAAGACTGTGTTTCATTCATTTTCTGATTATTACAGGAGTTTTATCTAAATTGAAAAAGTGTATTTGTTAAGCCACTAAGGCAAACCACACACGTCTAGTGTTTATCTCATTTACAAACTCTAACTATTATATGTTACTTATTGTCTTACACGTATCAACACGTGTACTGTAATACTTTGTACTCAAATACCATATATCATAGTTATGTATTTTATTATTGGAGTTTCGCTTTCAAAATTTTCTTCTTCATGCGTACTTCAAGTACCTTTCAGTAACATTCCCAAATATTTTATCCTTAGTATTTCGATTACTTTATAGTAACATTTTTGGAACTCCAATAATACTAACCTATTTATTGTAAAATCTGCTTCTCGTTTAAAATTAGGATTCAACAGTATTTTGTTAAGCCACTAAGGCATTGTTAAATTTTCCTTTTAGGATGCAGTGTAAATTTAGGACTCTATAGTGATATTCCTGGATTTAGTGTTCTCAGTCAAGATTGTGTTTAAATAGGACTGCCTGCTTCATAACATACCACCATCATGTTATATTTTCTCTTCTGTGATACGTTTTATTTTATTTAGAGAAGCAGGTTAATGTAATAATTGTAAAATAATGCAAATAAATTTTATGAAAAACAAAAAAGAGTCGCACATACACCCTTGTTTTTTAGTTTGTGTTGTGCTATTCTCACGACACCGTTTGTAAATCAAACGACGCTTATTCTCACGACACCGTTAATAGATAAAACGACGTGTTATTGTTACGACACCGCTTGTAAATAAAACGACGTGTTATTCTTACGACACCGCTTGTAAATAAAACGGCGTGTTATTCTCACGACACCGCTTGGAAATTAAACAACGTGCTATTCTCACGACACCGCTTATAAATAAAACGACGTGTTATTCTTACGACACCGTTTGTAATTAAACGACGTGTTATTCTCACGACACCGTTTGTAAATAAAACGACGTGGTATTCTCACGACACCGTTTGTAAATACGACTACGTGCTATTATCACGACACCGCTTATAAATAAAACGACGTGTTATTCTTACGACACCGCTTGTAAATAAAACGGCGTGTTATTCTCACGACACCGCTTGGAAATAAACAACGTGCTATTCTCACGACACTGCTTATAAATAAAACGACGTGTTATTCTTACGACACCGCTTGTAAATAAAACCACGTGTTATACAATAGCATGTTTTTTTTATGTTTATTATTTGTTTGTTATTATCAGTGATAGGTTACAGTGATTTGATGTCAGCGACATTAACAACTCGACCACGGAGGCGGGTCTTATTATATATACTTGATCGTCTTGTTACGACAACGAGACTCAACGCATTTTTAAGAATCATTCTAAATGGTATACACTCAAATACTTAGCATATCTACACCAATGAAAACATTTCGATAATCGAAGTGTGTGCAAAAATGCTTTAATGCGTGGTTTGAGTGGGATAAGTAAGTACTTTAGTAAATTTCTAAAATGTTCTAGTAAAAATAACGCCCATTTTCACAACACTGTCAATCGGTTTGGACAAGAAAGGTAAAAAAGAAGAGAACCTGTAGTGACAAAAATTTGAAACAGTTACGGCTCTTTATGCAAGGAGTTGCAACAGTTAGCAACTAGATCACGTGTATTCCCCACACTGGTATAGACGTAAGCATAAAATCAGAAATGTTACTATAAACTCAGAAATATGAACGTACTGACTTAAGTATTATAAACACAAAAAATATGAACGCACAGACGTAAGTATAAACGTACGGACGTAAGTATAAACTCAGAGATATGAACATAAAGACTTAACTCAGAAATATGAACGTACAGACGTAAGTATAAACTCAGGATGTGAGCATAAGACGTAAAGCGAAAGATGTAAATATACAAATGTATAAACTGAAAAAAAATCAGGGGGAAAAGTGGTCTGGGGGGAGAAATGGCCTTTTCAAAATCGTTGATTTTCATTTTATTACTCTATAATTAGAAAAATAAGTGACACTCCATGTAGAAACTAAGGTTGTTATGTCACATTTGGCCCATTCACATGTCTGATACATTTTAATTAAAGCTTAAGTACATATTTTTGTTCTTTCATATTTCACATACATGGCCAGTCATTTACATCATTTGTTTTTTTCAACACTGAAATGTAATTATAACGATGATAAAGTCTACACCCAAAAATTAATTATAGTTGAAGTTGTAAGTTCATGTTTCATACTTTGATGGAAAACTTACAACTTACAATTACATGTGTAACAACAACGGACATTTCATACAAAAAGCATGATAAAAATATGATTATCCTGTAATTATAACTTACTGACACCAATTATTCCCGCATACTGAATTATTGCTAAATATGTTAATATTATTCACCATATTTCTATACATATTTACTTGTCAGTCATAAACATTTCATACCAAATGATTATACAGTACAACATGATCTTAAAACATTTGGTTTAAGGTCAGACAGAAACCCAAATAGTAAATGGCCAGTGTTAACTCACGAACAGGGACAAAACTACAATTTCAAAGGCTAACACGCATTGTTTTGAATGGTCCCTCTCGGACCTTTGGAACAAAAATGAAAAAACAAACTTTATCCCGTTTTCAGGCCTTTATCAAAGATTCTAACTCCAAACATTCTTCACAACATCATAGCATATAGTTGTAAATCCTTGGTACGTTACACGATTTTAAATTACTTAAATTATTTCATACAAAAATAAGGTAATTCACTTGTGAGTCGAGAGACGATGTTTACAGATAGAATCTCCGGGGATCAACTGATGGCATAGTGTACTACCATTTATACAATACTAATCAGATTATGGCATACTGCATTATACTGGACATACGAGACCATTAGCCACATGAAGTACATATATATAATTACGAGAATATCCAATATGGAGGCTTTAAATCGTCACATTAAAGTTTTATTTTACTGTAGAAAACTGTAATAGGGAATTTTTTGGGACAAAAATAATTACATGTGCTCAAAAACATCCATATTTCAATATATCCATGTATATAAACAACAATATGTCCATATATATAAACAACAATATGTCCATGTATATAAACAACAATATATCCGTGTATATAAACAACAATAAACAACAATATGTCCATAAATAATAAATATAAACAGCAATATATCCATGTATATAAACAACAATATATCCGTGTATGTAAACAACAATATGTCCATGTATATAAACAACAATATGTCCATGTATATAAACAACAATATATCCGTGTATATAAACAACAATAAACAACAATATGTCCATAAATAATAAATATAAACAACAATATGTCCATGTATATAAACAACAATATATCCGTGTATGTAAACAACAATAAACAACAATATGTCCATAAATAATAAATATAAACAACAATATGTCCATGTATATAAACAACAATATGTCCATGTATATAAACAACAATATATCCATGTATATAAACAACAATATGTCCATGTATATAAACAACAATATATCCGTGTATATAAACAACAATATATCCATGTATATAAACAACAATATGTCCATGTATATAAACAACAATTATGTCCGTGGGAAAACTATAGTGTATGTTAATATGTTGAATCAAATACAGTTATTTCCCTGTATAAGGGAAATAACTGCATTTGATTTAATATATTACGAGCGTAAACATTTCTATTGTTTACTCCCCTTATAAAACAATCAACAAATATTGATAAATGAATACATACGTTAGAATAGTTTGACACTGCAAAGAGTTTTTTTAGGAGTAACTTTGTTCTCCGCACGTGACCACTTTACTGTTCACGTGACTGATCAGCGATGGAGTACGATGACACTAGTCGTAAGCGTCACATATAATCCATTGACACTGTATGTACATAGACACTGCATTGATGTACATGCAGTAACATGGAACGGGAACCAGTTTGCGCCCAGGGTTTGACCTCACGAATCTAAGATAGGCTGAGATCAGTGATCAGAACTTTACGTGAAGCATTAGTATCGTTTTTTACTAACATTATATGCTTTCATCATATCCGAAAAGGTGGAATAGAGAACGAAAAAAGCCAAAATCGCTAAAATTTCAGGGTATATTAAAATAAGCCGGTCGTGTGAACTGCAAATGAAAACTTGTTTATAGACGGCCTACATCTTTTAGTATGAGACATTATTATACAATGACTCATGTCACACAATGTCATCAAATCCTAGAATAAATTTAGAACATATGTGATTTCATGTTATAGTTATTTAACAATCGTGAGAAAATAGCGCAATATTTTCTACTTTGTCTTATAAAGTCATAAAAAAGATGAATCCTTGTTACGCTACTTGATAAATTTGAATAATCTCATCTGATACAACTTAAAAAGCAAAACAGAATTAATGTTTTAACATCGTAAAAGTCGGTAACTAGAAATGAAAATAACCGTAAAGATTTTTATTGTTGAACCAAAACTATTTTGTAATTTTAATAAAAATTTACAGCGATATACATATACGCGTTTGAATATATTTTACTAACCGATTAATCCGTGTTTAGGATCCACCCAATGTGAGCCGTGGTTTTAAAGAATGGAACAATAGGCTGAAAATAACAAATAGCGACCTTATCCGTTATAAAATTGGTAATTTATTCAAAACAGGTGCGTAAATTTACATTTTAATGTAATCCGCTTGAATTTTATGTTAGACTGGAGAATTTAACAATGACTATTTTTTACGTTTGAACATGTTCATGGCTACATTATCAAAATACACAAAATACATCTAAGATGGAAAGAATCTTAAATATCGTAGATCCAGAAAATCCACATTTCTTTCAACAGAATAATTTAAAGAATCGACGGGCTGACGAACGAACGAATTATGCACAAATATCTCTGAAGAAATAACTTTATCGCAAGTCATCTTGTATCGAAAAATACTTGTATTTTGTAGAAACTCATATAAGATCTCTGGTCTCTAACTAATCAATAAAGATGAAAAATCACCAAGCATGAAACATGAAAACGATTAATTTATTATATCTACGTTCGCCGCATTGGCTTCTTCAGGATAATAAAATCTATTATTTTTTTAAAATTGTTTTTTTGGTCTCTAACTAGTACTAGTAATCACTAGCCCCACACTGATGTGAGTTCGAATCAAATTCCGGGCCCAGACAAATTTTACATGTGAGAAAATTGTCCAGCTAGCTTGTGGAAGATCCATAGATCTACACAGATGTAACTGACTGGGTCCTCATTCACCGCTATTTAAATTAGAAATGTCGCCAAAAATCTTGTTTAAGGTAGCAGGCCCCTAATACAATGTACTGTACTTGTCGACGTATCTGCTTTATGCAATACAAACATGTCAAAGCCCCATGAGCTTTTTGCTTTAAAAGAATATGCAAAAAACAAACAATTGCTGATATTATCCCAGGTTAATTATTACCGACGAAACAAGCCCCTTTTCTTCTAAAAACTTTCATTTCGCTGTGAATTTTGCTTTTGTAAACTTAAAATATATAGAGCGCATGACGTCACTTCATGCCGTGTGCATAATATGACTGCGGGAAAACATAGCTGTTCTATAAAAAGTATTTTTTTCAATGATATTGAAAAAAATACGACAGTGGTTTTGGAAACATTTTTTCTTTGAATTTGTATGATTATGGGACTTTAATATTACACAAATAGTATTGCCCAATTGACAATCGGGCTATTGTCATTTCTTTAATAGTTATTTCGGATACTATAATAAATTTTACGACACATTTTGATTTTTTTGTTGCCCTTGTTGAAAAAAATATTTTGAAATTTCGTGGTGACTTAATTTATATTTTCCTTTATCAAATTAGATTGATACTGTGCTAATGCATATTTTTAGTATTTTTTACCATATTTTTTCATTGAAATGAATGTTCCGAGTTAATTCTTTAATCTTGGAAAAATCGGTCACTCACATTGACTTCAATGTAAATTTAAAGGGAAGATAACTCAAAAGAATGTCATTGTTTGTTAAGATTCTCGCGGTAAATAATTTTCTATCATGGTAACCATATATAATAAATATTTCCAAAATCTGTCCGCTCCATTTTGAGAAAAATTGGGTGTTAGGATCCTAATACCTTAATTAAGCCGAAGTGAAAAAAGAGACTCAAAATTGCTATAACGAAGTACACTTAATGCAAGCTCTCGGAAACAGTCATATACACATAAAATTATAGAATTATAGAGTTTTGTGCAAACAGTAAATAGTTTGCTGTGGGAATAAAATATAATAAAATACAGAAAATCATTTGAGAATCTAAAACAATCTTGGTTGCTTTGCTTAGATTTCTCAGGTATTTTATAGATTTTTATTTGTATAGAATAGTAAGCCAATATTTCACCTGTTAACTGCTGAATAAATTAGCTTGCTAATGTCGGCCGCGACAATTTCTAAGCCGATTTTTATTATGCAAAGGAACATAAATCCGACTTAGACATCGTCGAGTTGAATTCTGCCCATGATAATAATAGAGAAGATAGGATTACTTTGGATGCATTAAGGACATTGACACTAATTCTTCTGAAAATAGTCAGACAATTAAAAGTTTAGTGCTGTCATTAAAACTATGATATCGTGCACGACTGCTTTATGGTGGAGTCTTAAGTTTGACTCTTACAATGGACAAACAAACAATAGGTGACAAGTTCGAGTTGATACAGAACAGTACAGAACAGAGCAGAACATGACAGAACAGAACAGGGCAGAACATGACAGAACATGACAGAACAGAACAGCGCTGCACAGAGCTGAGCAGAACATGACAGAACAGAACAGAGCAGAACAGAGCTGAGCAGAACGTGACAGAACAGAACAGCGCGGAACAGAGCTGAGCAGAACGTGACAGAACAGAACAGCGCGGAACAGAGCTGAGCAGAACGTGACAGAACAGAACAGAGCGGAACAGAGCTGAGCAGAACGTGGCAGAACAGAACAGAGCGGAACAGAGCTGAGCAGAACGTGGCAGAACAGAACAGCGCGGAACAGAGCTGAGCAGAACGTGACAGAACAGAACAGAGCGGAACAGAGCTGAGCAGAACGTGGCAGAACAGAACAGCGCGGAACAGAGCTGAGCAGAACGTGGCAGAACAGAACAGAGCGGAACAGAGCAGAACACGTACTTTACTTTGAATTTGAACATGTGTTCATCATCCTATACAACAAATCATATCAAGATGAAACTGAAAAGTAACAGTACACAACACATAAAGAAAAGTAAAATATAATGAGTAATTGGGCTATAAAAATCAGTCAACTACTCACTGAGGGGATGATGTCGAAACGTCATTCATTATTCAATATATATTGTCGCTCATCTTGAATGCGCATAACAAATCTATATGTACAGAACAACATTTAAAATTTACGAACGTGATTTGGGTTGATGGTACCACGTGGATTTTTTGTTTATCCTTGTTTCTAAATGTTAAATTGTAGGGATGTTTTCTCTCACTCACATTTCACACGAGTCAATAAGCTGAGTCTTTAGACATATCTTAGAAAGATATATGTATAATTTTAAGTAAAACAGTATGGGAAATAAAAACAGACGTGTTATTTTGTAATGATAAAATGTAATTTCTACAATATAATACATGTACAAAATGTAATCATATAGTTCAGCCTTTCTGTTTTATTATCATGCATTCTAAGCATAAGATCTCGCACCCAGTCGTTGACATAGAACTTGAACAGGCTTGATCGTGTCATCAACAACTCCGTATTGATTAGTAGCAACTCCTTAAAGTCATTCATACTACCTTAACATTGAACACTAATCTCTTTTTGAATGCTTGATTTATTTTCCTTGATAAAGTATGGTGACCTATGTGTGCCATTTTCTGTAGTGACAAACTGCTGCGCGCGACATTTCAATAACATTCAATAATTTCATGTTGGACACTAAGCTCTGTATCTTCTATACTCGAGTTAATAAACCAAAATTCGTCCAGGCATATTCTGACAGACACAAATTATTGCTGGTGTGCACAGCTTTGAAACTGTTTTAATTTGTATGTTTTTTTTTCATTACGTATATTTCTGTAAACAGCTAAACAGTTTCATACAAAAAAGAAAAATGATTTGTATGTAACTTTATGTGATGTAGATCTAATGAATTAAAATTAAAACTTCAATTTATGCGTTTTTCCATAATTAATATAAAGTATATAAGAATCGAACATTTACATCATAGACATCTTATATAATGTCAGCATAAATTTCATCTGATATTTATTACCGATTCATACATTGTATTTTTTGGTTACAATTACTGGACTAAGTAGTCAGATTATGGCGCTTCTTGTCCACCATACATTGCTATTTTCGTACAAATGATGGGGAAAGAAGAATACTTCTGAGTGTTACATTTAACAACTGACGTGAGAGCTTTTGTGAATGGAAAATAAACTTTGAGAGAAAAAATCGTGTGAAATCACGACTTAAAGCAAACAGACTTTCTAAAATAAAAGCCAGTGTATTTTATATCTATTTTAAGGAGAACCAACACATATTCAAAAACTATAGAAGAGGATGCATGGAAACTACGTATCGTGATATTTCGAGTGTAACTTATTTTCTTCAAAAGTGAGATGCTAGATAAACTGCAGGATAACGTGTTTGGTTAAACTAGTGTATAAGTGAAAGTAGTTAAGTGATACAATATTTATTTCACCATTTGTACCAATTTGATAAATCATTGGCCATGATGTGAAAGCTAATAATTACAGAAAACATGAAATTTTCGTTAACACACATAAAGTAAAACTTGGTTGAAATATTGTTGGACAAAATCTTAATAATTACATAGTACATTACACACCTGAGACAATGGATGTTGAATGTGATCATTTTGATTCAGGGAAGGAAAAGAATGGTAACGAAGCACGTCATTTACTTAGTTTCGTTGACATGGCAACAAGTAACATCAAACTAGCTCTAGACAAACCTATAAAATCCAAAAGGAAAGTTAATCACCGAAAATATTTACAGAAACAACTGAAAAGATGCAACAGTTCACAGGGAAGCAGTGTAGAAGAAGTAAAGGTAAGTTTAGAGCTGTTATAATTACCATCAAATTAATTTACAATACTTACGTCAGGTGTTACTAAGCTTGACAAAGTTAACTAATTCATCAATGAACCAAAGCTTCTGTGACCAGGTAAGCCTTTTTTGGAGGTAGTTCTCAATCTATCACTTCTTCCATATTCTTTTTACGTGGATCTATATCATCTTCACACTGTAATGACAATCGCAATAAGATATTTTCGCTTTTTATAATTATTAATAAAGCTATCTGTCCAAACCCCCCAAATGGTTGTATAACTATGGCAGTTATAGGCGATTGGTGGATGACATAAAAAAAACATACTTTATTTAAAGTGTTTAATGTAATCTAATAAGGCTATCGGTGTTTCTTTTTTATTTTCATCGATTTATGCTTATTAAAATATAATTTCATGGGTTAAAATTGCACATAAATGTATCAGTACGTTTTATATGTGAATAAACTCAAAACGAATTACATTCATATAGAAAGCTGGGCAAAATCATATGTAAAAATAGTCTTATCTTTGCATCACGTGATAAATGTCAGTAAACGAGGGATGGTCATTTTTTAATAATTGTTGTATTTTCAGACAAATGATACACATAGTCATTTAACTCACCAGAAAACACACAGACGGGAAACTTCTCAAATTGGATTACAAATCAAATCACTCCAAGCTTTATTTGACCCGAGAACACTTCACGAAAAATGTTGCTCTGACAAATCAACAAAAAGTGGACCATCTTCAACCAAGACGCCTCTAAGGAAACGGAATCTTCCGCCATCTTTTTTCAAAGAACCGTCACATGACTTCCAGGATGGGTTCAGTGCAACACTAACTCCTAACGAATACCCATTTAATTTTAACGAAATTTCTACCGAAAGTTGCCATTCACTACCTAGTGATACGATAGAATCAATTCTTGGCGAAGCGGACTTTCACGATCTTTTAATTGGTTCTTGGAATGACGGAAACTGCGCTCGGGATTCTTCGGCCTTGTCCGCTTACGGGGGACCAAGCGGAAACACGAGTCCTGGATCTTACACGGATTCATCAGATGGGAATTGTAGCGTATCACCGAACTTATATGAACCGATATCAACTTGTAATATAAATATTTGTCAAACATCAAACACCAGTCTACCAACATGTGAGTTAGATTCCTTATCTAATGACGCAGTCATGACGTCATTGTCAATGCATTCACAAACTCCATTTTATCAAAATTCTTTTGAACAAACAAATTGTATGACAGACACTGGAAATAATGTTCCAGTATCAAAAGCAGATGGATTTTTACCGATGCTGAACGACCCCTATGAAAAGCATGATATCTTCTACAATGACGTCATTTCTGAAAGTCACGTGACAGAACTAAACAATGGAATCCTTCCGGGATTTCCCCAAACTTTCTGTGCTCAGAGCAGTGGAATTAATAGTGCTGAAACCACTTCAAATACATGCAACTGGAATGATAATTCTCATTTTAAGCCATGTTACACATATTTATGAAAAATGTGATAAAACATTATAACATTTTAAAAAAATATGTGATATTGTTTTTGAGATGGACGTTAGACATATCGCCATATTCTGACATATCAGAAGCGAAGACTGGAGAAAGTTGATCACAAACATTGCTTGATAACGTTCATTCAAATATCTTCACATGAAATAAAAAGTATCAACTCTTACAATTGTTATTTGCATACAAATCTGTTAACTAAAAAAAGTCAGGTTGTATTTTTGTGAAATTGAAACTTCGGTCTTTGAGATAGCAATATGAACATACTTTCATTGACGGAGCTGGTTTTAATTAAAGTTATTATTAAATATTTATTGCTTTATGGAAACATTAAACACTGATGTGTCATGTCTATCAGAAAATATATCCTACAATATAATGTAACAAACGTAGGGTTAAATTAAAGTTTTGTGTAGCAGGGTATTTGCTGAAGTGATTTAATGGCCGTACCCCGGAACTGATGCGTGATTTATTGGTTGTGAAGAAAACATTTTATTCTGAAAAGATTCAATCAAATGTGAAAGTTATTTAAACACATGACTGCAGGTGCATAGTTGGCGTTAAATGACTTTACAAATTTGATTTATGCAATTTTAATACGTCCATTCACAAAAGTAGACCGATGACGAATGAGGTACTTAAGAATAGGTTACCATATAACTGGGATTTTTCTCGAGGTCGAACTAAAATCAACACATTACGTGTTTGTATGGTTCTAGTGAATGCACACAAACACATATAAGTCACGTATTCGTAAATCATGCATTTCTTTTATGCCACAGTAACTTTTGCATATTTTAATATATCAACAATATGTACAACGTACATGTACATGTATTTCAAAGCCAGGATATGTATCTATTTAGTAAAAAAACACTGCAAGAAACATACTAAAATAAAAAAAAGCATTTGAGGAGAGATTCGGTCCTTTTGATATTCAAAATTCATTGTCGGGAGGACTAGAGAAAAATGAATTGACAGAAAAAATAAGCCATTATAATGTGTGTGCATAATAGTTTTCAGTTTAAATTTCTAAGCTGTAACTATAAAGTTTTGTTTAACAAAGATATATTTTATTCGTTTTAAAAACAATCTTATTGTTCACTATATCGAATATGTGTCCACCCATTGTGACATCGGAAACTTAAAGGGGCATGCCCAGGAACTGCTGTGTCTTTTTTTTCGTACACCAAAAATGCGTTTGTCACTTTTTAAAACCAATTATTATCGAAAAGTCAGAGAAGTATGTGCGTTCAAAAATGACCCTATAACGCACGCGTCGGTATATGTATGTCGGTTTGAATAAAAGGCTGTCAGCCTTTTAATGACGACAACAATATTTCCGATACGTCTGGGAGTTTAACTGAGCATGTGCGCTGCCTTTAAAGTGAACATAACATGAGCAATACTTACCATATCAGTTTGTTGATTTTTTGTTGATTTTTTTGACTGATCCCGAAAGGGTCGAGTTGTGAAAATGACGAATAATTTCTAAGGCCGAAATCGGCAGGTTTGGTCAATCTTGAAATGTGTATTTTGAGTAAACTAGCGGGATATTTTGTAAATATTTTACAGGGCTTTCATTAATTGATTTAGGCGTTAAAATGATACAAAATTATTGCTATTCGAGACGCTTCAGTTCCAGGGCATGCCCCTTTAAGTAAGTCATGAACAACCTGGTAATTTAATAATACAGCATTGCGCATTTCTTTTATAAATGGTGTACACAAATGTACATAAAAGGCTTTATACGAAGAATGCGAACATAATTAGAATCGACTTAATTAATATCTCAGCATACTATGATGTTTGAGCAAATTTATAATACAACTGTGACAGCCATCATCAATACTAATATCAATAAATTAAGAGAACTGTTGCTTAAATGCGTCCAAACAAGTTTCTTAAAATGTTGAGACCTGTTGAGGACTTCAATGAATCACATGAATATCATTATATGGCGACGGTCGATCAGTGGGATATTTGCCACTGATCATGAGAAATGGGACACTTGACTTCTCGCCGCCATTCTGGTGCATCAAAAGAATTAAAATCGGCCCATTTGACACTGGAGATTTATAGGTTAATTTTAAACCGAATCACTTATTGTCCCCTTGTGAAACCTTCTTAAGAGACAAGAAGGGCAGTTAATTATGGTAAAATAAGGGGATCTATCAATTATGTTGAAAAGTTCATTTCAGCGCCATCTGTAAGGACAGAAACAGTTCAGATTTACATCACTACAAAAATCTCTACTACATCCATCATCATCATCTTCTTCATCATCATCAACATCACATACACCAATACACCACCATCAATACTTTCATCGTCGTCATCATCATTAACATCACCACCACCATCGTCATCATCATAAACGTCATCATCATCTTCTTCTTTTTCATCATCATCATCATCATCATCATCATCATCATCATCATCATCATCACCAACTTCATCTTCAACAGTAACAACAAGATCTCCGTCCAGATCATTTTCAACTTAATGAGATGACGTATTTTATCAGGAAGAATCGTAATAATCATATAGGCTCAACCCGGAAGTTAATTACAAGGATTTAAACTTCCCTTCTAAGAAAAAGAAATTGCGACATTTATGTATTTATGGATTAAATCCCATCCAGTTAATACATAGGTGAGTTTGTGTTTTTGTTTGTATTTGCATTAAGTAACCCACATTTTTGTAATACAATTGACCACTGTCATACAACAGCATATGTTCATATACAATATGGACATAATTATTATTTACTTTCGGTTTCGTTATTTCGTCTGATTAATTTTTGAGGAATGATTGTGAAATGATGACTTTGATTCGTAATGTTAAAGTATTTTAAAGGCAACATGCAATTATCCAGTTAAAGATAAATGTAATCTGTCTAATTTGTATTAGTATCTTGACAACATTGGCAACAATCACTCAGCCCCACAACAACGACAAACACTATAATAGACCAATGCTATCAACAAAAGAATCAATTTTCATACACTAAAGTAACTAACTTTGATATAGCAAAGAATCAGGTTTGAGTTTGTATTGTTTTACCATACAAATAAAAGTCAAGGTCACCTGTTAATGAAGGTCACATTGTGAACAAGCACAAATTCATAAATATAACATATAAAATAAACTTCCGAACAAAGGACAAAGTGTGTATGAGATCAATACTCTTTAATCTCTCCTATACGTATAGTTCTTCTAAATTCATATGTCTATATATTCATAAACTTGACAATGCCAAAACGAAAGTACAAGATAATAAGTTTGACACTGGTTCCCCAGCAGTAACTTTGGTTATGTATTCTCGATATTATGTTCAAGCAGTATTTCGGATACAAAGTCTCGTGATTGCATGCGTGTAGTTACTATAAATAGGTAAAGGTTTTGTTTATCATAGTGTCACCCCTATTGAAGGGCCAGACAAGTTGGCTAATGAGACACCTATATTGTGTTCGCTCAGTACCCCCCGAATCCCTTCTCCTTTTGCCGGGAGCCTGGCTGAGATGAAACCATTTTTTAACTAGCTGGCGGCTCACCAACCGACCGCATCAGTTCTAACCCAGTCTCCGCTGGGGTTCGAACCTTCGATCCCCCGCTCCGAAGGCGGACATCCTAACCACTCGGCCACGGTTGCGGCAAAGTAAAGGTAAATAAGTATTGCAAAAGCACAAATTGGTGTGAATGTCAAATTTAGAAGATAATGTTTAAACCTTGACACATTTGGTCTGATAAATTCTATCAGACATGGAAATAAACAATCGTTATCTCGAATGACTATCATGATTACGATTGCTTGTGTTTACAATATGTTAGACACGTAGTTCCTTAATTATAACATGTATTTGAAAACAGGCTTTAAGATGGAACAATTGTGATAAGTCTAGAAGTCCGTCAATTCTCAGTAATATGTCCGGTCAATGAATTCATACGTTATGTCTCAACGAATATCAAATAACGATGTAAAACCTGTACCATTCATATGAACCAGACGTTTATGTCCTTAATGGCATTTTTTGTCGGTCAAATATTTGGCCTTAGATGAACCAAAAAACAGCAAAAGTTGTTACCAATGTTACTGATCATGGTCTATATACATATATACATTTCACCAGAATGCCACTTTTGACTGACAATACTTTCTTGTTTGCTAAACACAATCTTCACTGGTTTTACTGAGTTTGTTCTAAATATGTCGTGGTAACATGCAAGAAGACTGTTAAAATTAGACTATGAACAAATTAATTCTAGAGTGATCACAGAGACACGTGTGTGAATCAAAGATGGAGGTCTCGGGGCGGAAATCCACCCCTAAGTCAGAAGACTATTTGTTTGTTGCCGCTATAGATTTTGGTACTGCATATTCTGGGTATGCTTATTCAACCAGAGATGACTACCGCAAAGACCCATTAAAGGTGCAACTCTTTTATTTACACTGTACTGTAACATTTATTTGTGTCATATATTGTGAAATACCATACGACTGCTTTTATTCCATGTGCAACTTATACAGCAAGGTTGTGGATTTGATAAAAATGTTTTTAATTCATTATTGATACTAACTGTGAAAATACTCTGGCCTCGTTTCATCAATATATTCTTATCATACGTAAGATTCTTTCCTACGAAGACAAAGTATAAAGTGTATTCACCGGCCCTAGCTATGTAAATAAGAAAAATACAATTGATTCTATACATATGTTATATTAAATTAAATTTGCAAGACATTTCATGAGTATTGAACAAGTTCATATAAATCTAAGGTATGTTTGAAGTTCAGTAGTATTTACTGTCTGTCATTATCTGGTAATGGTCATTTACTGAGCACATAAGATTAGCTACATTCAAAATTATCCGAGCTTTTTCAAACAAAATTATTGTTTACCTACTGTTTACTAACTTCAGGTATGTTCAAACGTCTGGGGCGCCGGAAACTTCATGTCCTTAAAAACATCGACGTGTGTTTTATTTGACAAACATAAAAAGTTCCATTCCTTTGGGTTTGAAGCAGAAGACAATTATTCTGACAAAGCCATGGACAATGAACACACGGACTACTACTTCTTCCGAAGGTTTAAAATGATGTTATTTGATCGTATGGTAAGGGAATAACTTCTGAAACCTTCTCATATTGGAGACAGTACTTTATCCTCCTTTTTCGTTTGGTGATGCACGTTGGGTGTTTTATTTTATTTGATGGGAGTAGCATTTTGAGGAATGTGGGATATTTTGCACAATTGTTTTTTTCTATTTTATGATTATACATTCCAACTTTCAACACTCAATTATAAGCTCATTACGCGTACAATATCTTGGCTATCGGCAAAAAAGCACAAACCAATTGTTAAAGATAATATCTGGAACTTCTCACGAATGACAACAAAAATCTTCAATGTGTTAAATCTTCAAAGAATCCCGGTTCTACTATGGGAAAACATGTGCTATATGTACATTGTGTAATGATGAACGGCCCATTTCGTGGTCATAGTAACTAAATATAATGATACAATATTGTCATAAGTTAGATATAGTATTTGCTGCTACACAAAGAGAATATTCTTATTTTCATCCGATAAATATTGCCCAATTCAGCAATTGAAGAGGAAGTTTATGTTGGAAGATGAAATGGGGAAAAAGATGCCAGCCATGGATGTGTTTTCAGCTTGCATTAAATATCTTCGCGACCATCTCATAAGTAAGTGTACACAACAAGTGCTTGAGGTCAATGAAAACGACATTAGGTGGGTTCTAACAGTGCCAGCCATCTGGAACGACACGTCAAAACAATTCATGAGAGAGGCTGCTGCTAAGGTAATTATACTTTTACAATGAAAGTTGCCGAAACCTGTTATTAAGAAAATAAGCTTATAATATATAAATAGAGAAATAATATATATAGAGAACGATCTGCTTACTAATAGTAAACTTCAATTATAAGTGGAATTTGTAGTGCCTTTATATATATATATATACACAAGAAAGAAATTGCTAGAAAAAAAACCATCTTATAACCTTCCCAAATATACGACCTTCTCCAAATCCCCTTCCTAAACCCACTCAACATAGTGGACCCCCAAAAAAGGAAGACACAACGCAGTCTCCCGGAGGGTACTGCATTGAAACGATCTGCAGCAAATTTACCTAATATAGAGGGCCTATCCTAATACTTATTCCGGGGGAATCAAGAAAGAGTTTCATAAATAAATAACAAGATGGATTCAAGAATATAATAATTATGTAAGGCTTTGTCATTCATATTTACTGACAAGTTTACTTTCAGGATACTAGTAATAGAGTTAGTAAAGATAGTATAGTTGATACCGCTATACTTTATTATTTTAGAAAATATTTCATTATGAACATTACTTAGGTCTAGATCCAAAAGAGATGCAAGTAGGTCTTGGTCTTTGGCTTTATTAATTCGATATTTTGGGTAAATATTAGTATCTGTGCAAAATTTACCGAAATAGGTACATGTGTATATTCCTAGCATTCATGAAATGTTTCTGCAAAGAAATTAAACAGTACATTGTAGTTCAATATACTTATATCAGGCCGGGATTAAGGACGAACAATTGATGATTGCATTAGAACCTGAGGCAGCCAGCATCTGTTGTAGACATGTTCCAATAAACACAACAAAGGCATCAACCAGCGGTCACGGGCAGTTTAATCCTGGTTCCAAATATTTGGTGTTTGACGCTGGTGGTATGTACTAGCCTACTTAAAGCATATATGCTGCATAACGCACAACAATGTGATGATTGTTCAACTAGTTTCAAAATGTTTTTGGCCAGATAAAGAATCTTAGCAAGAAAACAAGGGAAATAAGTCAAATAACAAACTTTAAAACAAGACATAAATACATGTACATTAGTGTTTACAAAAATCCCTTGTTAGAGGGAAATGTAGGAGTGACGGCCTGGAATCAGTTTAAACGCTATATATAATCATAATGATATTTTTTACGAATATCAGTTCTTAAGCTCATCGTCATTTTATCCTCAGCTTGTATTAGTACTCATTATCACTGAAGTTCACATATCTTTCAATTATTCAGGTGGTACTATTGATATTACTGTTCATCAAGTTCAGTACAATAATACTTTAAAGGAGCTATACAAAGCAAATGGTGGTAACTGGGGAGGAACGTATGTAGACAAAGCATTCCGGGATCTTCTTTCTGACATTGTCGGTAATGATGTTATGGACAACTTCCAAGCAACAAAAATGATGGACTACATTGATTTATTTCGAAGTTTTGAAGTGAAGAAGAGAAGTTTTAAGAGTAACATGACAGAGATGACCAACCTCTCTGTCCCATTCGGACTGTATGACGATTTCAAGACAGCAAGAGGAAAAGATATCAAAGACCACATTCAGACGATGTCTCAGTACAAGGGTCGCATAAACTGGAGAGCCGATAAGATGCGAATCGAACCTGAAATTGCAAAGAGTTTATTTAAAGATACTTGTGAAAGCATAGCAAGCCACTTGAAGTCCCTGTTCAAACAAGAACAAGTTGCCGATGTCGAATTCATTCTTATGGTCGGTGGGTTTTCGGAATCAACATTCCTACAAGACATCATAAAAAAGACACTTCCTAACAAAAGCATTGTCATACCGCAAGATCCTGGGTTAGCTGTTCTAAAGGGAGCAGTCATTTACGGTCACGATCCATCAGTTATCGCAGAAAGGCGATGTAGATTTACATACGGTGTGCGAACATCTGTTCCATTCAAGGAAGGATTTCATCCAAGAGACAAGAAGTTTGTGGACGACGATGGTGACATGTTATGCGCAGATATTTTTGACAGGCATGTGAAAATAGATCAATCGGTAGAGTATGGGAAAAATCAAGTCACTGAATCGTATGTTCCAACTTCAAAAGATAGTAAACAGATGCTAGTCTCCATCTATGCCTCTGAGGAGGAGGAGCCAAAATACGTCACAGATAAGAAATGTAAGCCAATTGGTCATTTGAAAGTCGATATATCCGGAGGTGGCACTGATAGGGCAGTAAGCGTACGTATGACATTTAGTGGAACGGAACTGCAGGTCAATGCAACAGCGAGAAGGACTGGAAAAGAAACAAAAGCCAAGTTTGACTTTTTGGGATAAAAAAGGCAAAACGACATTTCAATATTTCGAACATTTATTTATATTTCTTGATGTTAAAGTGAAGAATAACAGTGTGATGACTATAGACAATTTATCACAGATTTTTGAGAAAACAGATTTGGAACTGACATTCCGAAATCATTAACAAAAGCTTCGAAATATGATTCCCTTTAGTGTTAAATGACTTAAATGAGAACTGAATGTATAATAATTTAAGGCTGAAATTAGATTCAGTAAAACCTCGATTATTCGAATGTCATTGGGCCCTGAAAAATCATTCGGATAATCCATGGTTTCGAATAATCCATTTCTGTATGATGTACTGTTTGGAAACGATAAATTCCGTACTGTCCGTATTTTACAAGGGAGTTAAATCTCGTATGCAAACACGACGTTATAATAAGAATAAAATCAAATATATAACAAACACTAATTATTTATCTTTGTTTTGTGAATGTATATGAGTTAACAAATGAAACAATTATTCTTGTTAAATGAATACCAGCGTATTTATGGATTATACAGAACACAATCCGACCCAAAATTATGTCATTCACACTTTATCTACTCAGTTTCAACATTTTTACTAACGATCGACTAGGCATCGCTATCGTCACATTTTGATATCGAAGACGTAATGTTTTTCTGTTTGGAACATTTTTTCACTAAATCATCATATTCTAGTTAGTTTTGTATTAATTGTGTTCGAATTAGTTTTTAAATTTTGAATGACGCTGGAATACAGATCACCAGGTATACGTACGCGTATTAATTAACTTATTATACCCGAGATCATTGTGAAATATTCGTCGCGATTAGTATAAAATCGTAACAAACAATATGGTTAACTTAACGATAATTAAACTGTTGACACGCGTCATGTATGAATTGATGTTACACATTGTTTGTCACACGACATTTGATTCTCAATTGGTCATTGTTATCAATTGACGAATTCGAATAATAGGTGTGAAAATACGCGCATTCGTAACTGTAGGGACCAAATAATGTATTCGGATTACACCAGGTATTCGTAAAATCCGATTCGTATAACCGGGGTTTTTTGTAGTTGAAACATATAGCGACGTAATCGGGACCGTAGATTTTATTCGGATAATCGGTGTTCGGATAATCGAGGTTTTACTGTAGTTACGAACGGTTTTATTCAGTGATCCTATTTACAAGATAAATGGATGTAAATTTATCTATTTGGCATAACACTAATCAGGTTTGATGATTTTGTAATATGTTAAATCTGATACATGTGTGACTTATTGTCCATATCAGTGAATATCTGTCGATGATGTACATATATTACATTTATCTTAAACAGAAATACTTTTTATTTTCATCTGTTTTCCATTCTGTATAAAAATAAATGTACATACCTTTTGTTAATCTTTATTCACTACTCATCCTTTGGTTTTGTATTGCGGAGTTTGTAACCGTTTTTCATCGGCGTCACAGTTAAGTTTGCTGGACCATAAAGTAACCAGCCGCCTTCCATTTCCTCAGCAACTGCACATCTCTTCACATAATGTATGAACATGAGCATAGGCACTCGATTCCGTGATTTTAATACCCGTATCTAGACATTATTTTTCAATTAAACGCAGCAAACAATGCAAATCTGTCAAAAGAAAAATCTTCAATTTTCTTCGCTATTGAGCCTATAAAAACATCAAAGTAGCCCACTCGCCATCTTTTCGATTTTCGAGATAGACTGGTGGCAAAAAAAGCGTGAGTCCCGACTTTTCTTCTAAAATGTGTGGGCTTTTCGGGAACTTCGCTTTCGTTGTAGTGTGCCAAATTTAATCGTTTTGACAGTTTTAGAAGGAAAGTCACGGAATCGAGTGCTCATGAACATGAGATGGAGAACATATAAAATTAGATGTCAAACCTGTAAATGAAGGCCACCCTAGGAAAAGACAAAATATGGCCTTTATTAATAAATATTCTTAATTCGGGGGTCAGTTTGTTTTATATAATCAATAACGGTTTTTATAAGAATGGCATTTATACACAGGGTGTGGTCTCTATTCGGAAATGACCGCTAACACAAGTTTTACCGTTCACGTGTTAGGTAAATTATTGATACATTATTGCTTTACTTTTTTATGAACCATTGATTTCTCGATCATCTGTAATAAACTGGTCTTAGGGAGTTGATCCAACGGACTTTAGTAATCAGTCCATAAAAAAATAATTGATTAATCAGAGGCAGAAGTCAGTGATTAATCAATTAAATCTGATTAAATAATAAATGGCCATAAATCTTAGTACTGCATAAATTTAACATCTCTTACACCAAATGAATATCACTATATGTTCGAGTACACATCAAATATATTATTTAAAAAAACACACTGAACCAGAATCATGTTACATTTACAGATACAACTTGAACAGCATTATTATTACACTAGTCACTACCTTTATCAAATCAATCATTTATGTCTTTAAAGTGAAACCTGTAAGGTATGCAGTAGAAATTGCAAACACCATTTATTTCAATTACAATTACTTTAAACATTATGCAGTTGTTGTTGTTTTTCGGGGGGGGGGGGGGGGGGGGTTATTAGCTGAAAGTTATTTTTTTTTCATGACTTTATTTATGTGCAGACTTTTCTCTGGAATGACTGTCAATGTTTGACAAAAAACAAAACAAAAAAACAACTTGTTATATTATTATGATTAATAGTCAAGTGACATTAAATATTGAATTTTATAGTTTTAAATATGTATAAATGTTTAAGCATTTTCTTCTTTTTTAACTTATAGTTATTATGTTTTGTTATAATATTTTGTTCATTATATATTTGTATGCCTTTTAATTTTGCCTTTATATAGTTATTAAATTACATGTATTTTTACTGAAGGCCATATTGTAAATAAGTTTTATACTTTATATGTTACCTTCAAGAAATAAAGATTTTATTATTATTAGTATTATTATTATAGTCAAGAACGACAACTCTGTACAAAATAAAAGAAATCCGTTGACGAAATGGAAGCATCGTCATCGTCACGTCAACGACCATTACTCAATGATTTGTTGAATAAATGAATAATCAGAACATCCCTAGAATGTACCTTATGCATATTAGAATAATGAACATCGATCAATTTCAAAATTTAATAATAATGATATTATAACATACATCACGTACATGTGATCCTATCGCATGTCTAATTTATAGTAATTATGCTATAGATTACTATTATATATATAATGCATCCTGAAGAAGAACTTCATAATATCCATATTCCAATACATTAAAACCTCTGAACAAAGGCCACCCATAGGAAAGCATAATATGGCTTTTATTGACAGGTGGCCTTTATTCAGAGATAATTTTGTTCTAAATAGAATGTGACGTTTTTTTTAAAATGATCTTTATTCACAGGGTGATCTTTATTGGAAGGTTTCTGCTAGCACAGGCTTGACTGTATATCAATAATGATATCAGATATTCGCTATATCACGAGGTGGCCGTTACATTAAGGTGGGTGCAATGAGAGGTATAACTGTACCATCAAGTCACGTAAGTTTTATAACTTCCAACCTTTTTTCTCTGAAAAATCTCATTTTATCAACCAGGAAGGTAAATACAGTTTTTACACACACGAGACCTTCACGACAAGCACGTATCAAGATCATTTAGTGTTGAGATCGAAGTCTTGACAGGTAAAATGTTTTCAGTCAAAATCTTATCAAAACCACATAAAATAATTTAAATTCAGTACAAGTTATAGTTTCAAGCTTGTTGCTTTAAATTTTATCTAAAACTAGTTAAGCACCAAATTGTCGGTTTATAATTGCTATTTTAGAGTTAACATCAGTTTTTTTATGGTTCTTGATAATGATTTTCTGTCATATTCGTGTACATGTATGTTTGATTTCGTTGTTTTACTCATTTTAGGTGTTCGTACATTTGTTTTTAGTGTTACCTAGTTTGGTGTGTTAATATTTTGCTTGATGTATCGGAGACTGTTTTAAGCATCTTCTGTCATTTTCTGTATATTTTACTTCGCAAAGTCATTTCTATCACGATTAAAATATGTCCCCAAATACGAGATGCGTTTTGGTCACACATTAGAAAGGTCCATATAATGATCAATGATCACGTGACCAAATATGAAGCTTATGACGAATTTATCTAATACATGTACATACTGTATTAAAACATAATCAGTGCGTTAGTTTACTGATAAACATTTGAACTCATTTGTTTTGTATTGTCAGTGTTCCTCGAAATCTAATGTCACTCATAATGTTTTTCTATATATTTAATTTTGTATTTAAATACTTCCCCATTCTGTCATTAGATACTGTATTTTCATTTATTTTCGTTGGGCTCAATTTTCGTGGGTTTTACTAAAATGTCTATTTCGTGGGGACATAAATTCGTGGGTTTTAATTTTTGAAAAGAAATGCTTTTTTCTCTGCATCTAAATTCGTGGGGATTTAATTTCGTGGATGAGCCGACCCATGAAATCCACGAAATTAAATTCCCAAGGAAAATTAAAGATTCCACTGTATTCTATTGCCTATAAAAATAATCATGTTTACTCTTTTTTGTATTGAGTTTTATCAAGTTGTGAATACATAACTTATCAATTTATCGACCAGTGCTCTCGGGTGATAACATACCAGTACAGACATGTCCCATTTTATCGACACACTTCCCGTTATGTGGAAATACATGTTATACATTTGTATAGGGATAGACTGTTGTACTTACAAGCACCATATAGCAAATAAATAACCTTGTGACTTAGCTAGGTCTTGAATTAAGAACTTACAGTCTGCAGACCTGAACTGACCCTATTTGGGGTTTGATGCCGCTCCAACGGTCAGACTCATTATTTAATGTTATGTTTTTGGTAATTGAAGATACCAGGCTAACACTTAGGTAGAACCCCTAACCTAGTATAAGTTAGCAGAACAATTTCCTCACACGTCCAATTTGTTCACGGTTGGGATACGTACTCGTAGCGGTGAGGGCTAATGATTACTAGTCAGAGACCATGTAGCCACTTGACCACGGAGGTCCCGTTTTGTTTAGTTCGTGTGGAAAGATTGATCAGAATTGTCTACCGTCAAGCGACATAGTTTATTGCAGTGGTTCAAAAGTGTGCACTGACGTGCTAATTATAAAATTACTTCATAATGATAAAACAATATCATCATAATTGTAGTATTTGAGCGATTACAAATCTTAATTTCTGAAAACTTAAATAATTTAGCATTATTTTAATGCCATGTAATATAATTCACAAGCGTCTCTTATAATTCAAGATTAAATGGTCGTTTTATTTTAATTGTTTTCTAATATAGTGTATTTTATGCATATGTACATAAATGAGACGGAAATAAATAAATACATGTACTACAAAGATGTTATCGTTCAAGGCATAAATATACACATTCAGTATAAATATTCAATTTGGAAAATCACCAAATATTGGTAATCAATACAATTACAAATACTTCTTTTGTGGATAAATTACTTCCTGGTAATGTTAAACCGAATTTATATTTTGACGTATACACCACACCAGGTATATTTTGTACAATAGAATTATGAAAATTTTAAAAGAATTTTGTAATCGGATTATTCTATTTTTGATTCAGAACAGCTTTTAGTACACAGCATTTGCTTATTTTTGAAATGAGTCATGTTGTTGGGTGTGGTTTAGTGAGGGTCAAATATGATATTTTTTAAAAATCTTATTTAAATGAGTAGATGATCTATGCAGACTGCGAATTTATGCTGATGTTTTTCTTTTAGCAATACAGGTATTTGTGACTAGACAATGTCTAAAACTGACAAGGAAAAGAAAGATTATTTAATGGTTGCTGCCATTGATTTTGGGACAGCATATTCGGGATATGCATTCTCAATGAGAAATGCATTCTTGGATGATCCATTAAAGGTGAACTCTTTTATTTTTGCTCGTGTCAATTTTTTTAATGATTTGACATTTACTTTATAACTTGGTTTAGAAGAAAAGAAAAACGTATTAGAATCGATTCTTGTGTCTATGAATGTTAATGTCTATGATATTAAAGTGTTTAAAGCTATATCTGGCAGCCTTATTATTGTCAGGGTAATTGTTGGTATGTGATAAGATTTATAACACAGGGCCTAAAATTAAATCCTGAGTATTTGAAGCGACCTGTACATTTGATAAGCAACCATTGATAGAACTGAAAGGGAATTAACTAGAAAATCAAAAATCTACGAAACTAAACATTCTCAATGTATATTCAGGCATAGTTGTCCTCTGCCAATGTATAATACACGTTTAATATATTTGTGTTACAGCGAGCGGGGCATGTTTGAATTCAGCAAATGCTGCCTGAATCTTTTAGCAGTTTAAAATGTTAGAGAACACTTTTTCCGATAATTTTGAGAAAACACTTAAAAATTGTGTTGTGTAGCATTCCTTGTCAGATATAGCTTTATACACTTCAATGCCTGCCTATATAGGCCTAATATTGATTGTACGAGAAACTGACTAGTCTTTCAAAGTTCTAACAGATTCAAAACCCAAGCTAGTTTTAATTCAGCATTTGATTTTCATATGCACATCACGTCATTTAAATGTCCATGCTATTTTACCACAGGTTGTAGCAAACATATGGCAGGGGGATACATTGATGTCACAGAAAACCACAACGTGCGTGCTTTTCACGAAGGACAAACAATTCAAAGCGTTTGGATTTGAAGCTGAAGACCAATACTCTGATTTGGCTCAGAACCAAAAGCACGGTGACTTCTACTTCTTTCGGAGGTTCAAGATGAAGTTATTCAATCAAATTGTAAGATTTACTACCAGTACATTGGCTAGAACTGTTGTGTTCCCTTTTCACGTTTATCTCATTATTTCATAGGATTTAATGCCATTTTCAACATTATTTCAGCTATATATCGTGGCAGGCAGTTATCCAAAACCAGCTTCACTGGACTTCATTTAGGCCTTTATCAGAACTATAACCGCATTCTATCCGCAAGCTATTGCGAAGTCACCCGACATAATTCAGAGGTTGAGGACAATTTAACATACTAGGATGTAATATATTCAGTCAAATTTGTCACTGACAGTGGGAGCTTTACCTGGGGATCGAACTCACAACCTCTTGATCAGTAGATAAACGCTCTAATCACTGAGCTAACCGGGCGGGCTTTCCTTTTCACAAGACCAAATTGTATTAGAATGCAATCTGAAAATAACATTGACTGAGTGTGTAATTTGGGTTTAGTTTAGTTTTGTGGAAGAAAGTATTCAAGGGAAGGTGGGATTCCTGGGTTTCTTGTTCTTTTTATAGAAATCATTTTCATATACATGTATAATAATTATATGGTATATAAAAAGGTCATTTGCTGTATATTTCTTTCGGAACTAGAACTTAGAAAATTTTCAACTGCGATTTTGTAGCAACTTAAGAGGAAATTTATGTTGGAGGATGAAATGGGGAAGAAAATGCCAGCTATGGACGTGTTTTCAGCTAGCATCAAGTATCTACGTGACCATCTAGTAGAACACTGTTGTAAACAAGTAACCGGAATATCGGAAGGTGAAATAAGATGGGTTTTAACAGTTCCCGCTATCTGGAATGATACATCTAAACAATTCATGCGTGAAGCAGCTGAAAAGGTATTTAAAAATCATAAAGCATCAAAATATTGTATTAATCTTTTATGTTACATTCAATAAGGATTTGTCGTTTGCTAATTTAAAAGTAAAATCTTTGTTTTCTTATAACACAATGCTCGATATCTTTTGAACATGTAAGGTTATATGTTATTTCTATTTCGGGTTCCACGCCCGTTTTCAAAAGTATCACAATTATGGCTGACAGTATCAGCTTTCCTTGATTCATTGCCAGTACTTTTCATTAAAATGATCAGAGGACGAATGGCCATGCACACAATTGTTACAATCAAGTCGTTCCAGAACTTGTTCGAAGATGTTGGATTTACCATGATTCAGTTAATAACGTATTAAGACATACAAACATTTACATTAAGGCAGGGATAAAGGGGGAACATCTATTGATTGCATTGGAACCAGAAGCGGCTAGTCTTTGCTGTCGTCATTTACCTATGAACACCATCACAGGTTGTGGTTCTGGGTTTGTCCCATTTGCTCCCAAGTCTAAGTACTTAGTATTTGATGCTGGCGGTAAGTTAACGTTTTAATTAATATCGTTTATCTTTTGTAATTGTCAAATTTTGTGTTTTATACGGTAAAAGTCATCTGTTCTGTTAGACAAATATGTATCGAGGAGCTTAAAGCTGAATTGAATATTTATATACTTTATTTATTTTGCTTGATTAATTTGAATCCATAGTAAAAATATCTCCTACATGTTTACATATAGAATTCTATTGCCATATTGTCACAAAATAATTTACTATTATCAGGTGGCACGATAGACATAACGGTACACCAAGTACAAGAAGATGGTTCCCTTAAGGAGCTTTACTCCGCTAATGGAGGGAATTGGGGTGGTACGTACATCGATAAGGCTTTCAGAGATCTTTTAGCTGATATTGTTGGAAACCACATTATGGATGATTTCCTATCAACAAATATGGAGGACAATATTGGACTCTTTCGTGAATTTGAGGTTAAGAAGCGTAACTTCAAACAGGAAATGTCTCAAAAAATCGTATTCAAGGTTCCATATAGCCTGAATGAAAGCTTTAAGAAAGAAAATGGTAAAGATATAAAGGATCATATTGAGATGAAATCTCAGTACAAGGGCCTTATTACATGGGTAGGTGACAAGCTTAGAATTGAGGCTAGCATTGCCAAGGGTTTGTTTAAGGATGCATGCGAAAACGTCGCCACTCATCTCAAATCTCTCTTCAAGAAAGATCTTGTCAAAGATGTTCCGACAATCCTGATGGTTGGTGGCTTTTCCGAATCCCCAATTTTACAGTCAGTCATTAAAGAGACATTTCCAGATAAGAGAATCATCATACCTGCAGATCCAGGATTAGCGGTTCTCAAAGGCGCTGTCGTGTTTGGCCACGACCCTGATGTTATCAAGGAAAGGAGGTGTAGGGTAACGTATGGAGTCGAAACATCCTTCCCATTTGAAGAAGGTAAGCATCCTGAATCTAAGAAGATTTTAACAAGCGAAGGTAAAGCGTATTGTACAGGTATGTTCAGCAAACATGTTGAAATTGGACAACCTCTAGTTGTCGGGGAGAGTCAAGTACAAAAATCTTACCAGCCAACAGTTGCTGACCAAAAAACCATAGCCTTTCGGGTGTTCATATCAACCGAAAGAGATCCTATGTACACATCAGATTCTAGTTGCGATCACCTTGGTACATTGAAAATCAACTTGGATGGTTCCGGAATGGACCGTTCAGCAACGGTACAAATGACGTTTAGTGACACCGAATTGCACGTTACAGCAACCGAAACAAAGACAGGAAAGAAGACGAGGTCTGAATTTAATTTCATGAGCTAAATCGTGATGGCAGCAATGTGACATGTTTATAGAAATTGAATTGCATCTTCTAAATTGACTTTATCTAACTATGCACGTGTGTTTCTGTATAATACTTTCGATCTCCGGACGTCTAAAGCTATAGTTTGTGTAATAAACCACATGCATGCCTATTCTTAAGGATTTTATGTTTGTGTTTGTGTTTGTGTGTGTGTGTGTGTGTGTGTGTGTGTTTTGTTCTTTTGTAAAGATACTTTCTAGTATCAAGTATCAACTGCGATGCTCTCAGCTTAAAACAGCTGGTCGCTGAATCTGCATGAAAAACTCGGAAAATACAAGATAAAATCTGCACAGCAGAACTTCTCGAATCCAGACACATTATCATGGTATCAAATAAATCCGGACAGATTTGTCGTCAACGGTTGTCTTATCTAATATTATTTGTAAACAAAAAGTAAGTAAAGTTTTCTTAGAATGGAAACCTTTGTACTCCGGAAACATGTCTAAACCACATCTACCCCTGATCCGGATTAGAGGCTTTATAATACGGACAAGTATCGTTCTTTGTACTTGTTGTTAACCATTATTTTGTCCGAATAATGTGGCTGTGATTATGTTGTTTGTATCACTGCTTGATAATAAAACATTCCGAAACCAGACACCCAAGATAATCACCAGCGGAATTAAGGGTGCGTACCCGGCGACCCCTAAAAATCTCGGACCATAGATGGAAATGAAATATCACCCTCCTAGTCTGAAATCCTGGATCCGCATCTGATATACATGCACACTGTATATGGTTTGTGATAGTCGCCTTTTTCCGACGCGGTCGTATTGATCGTAATTGAATAACGTGTTTGGGAACAATGAGACAGATCATCCAAATCCGAACCAGTTGACCGACATGAATGAATATTCTCATCGATTAAAGGGACGTAATCGAGTTATACGCAATCATTACGTTAATAAAATGATGAATTCAATACGACAATGTCTGTACTGTTTACAGTGAACCCTCGATATCAGGGCTATATTCAGTAAATATATTGAAGTGGCTTTACGAGTATTTATTAAGTCGAAACAAACAGGAAATGCTATCAACTAGTCCAGATATCTCAAGATGACTTTATTCTATCATTACAGTGATTGTATTCTGCACAGACACTTGTTTAGAAAAAATACCCCACCCACCACGTTCGCTCTTATGACTACCAATACATATAAATAACCAGTGTATGTGGTCGCACGGTCATGCAAAGCTCCCCTGTCTGTCTCCCCCTATAAGGCATCTTCTTTATAAATATTGTCTGTTGGCATCCCCTTTATAATTATTGTCTGTTGGCATCTTCTTTATAATTATTGTCTGTTGGTACCATTGAGTTATATAAATACGCCTATCGTCATCAGATTAATATTCATATACATTTAACGAATGGTACACTGTTAATATCCCAGTACAATGTTTCAAGTTTATTTTTTTTTACCGATTTGGCTGTTACTAAAATATCCATGTTTACGTAAGGTTTCCGGATGATAAACAACCCTTGGAGGATAATTTCCACGGGGAGAGTAGTCCGTTGGGGAGAAGGTGTCTCAGGGGCGATGGGTCCATGGGCAGGATTATACATAGCATATCAGAAGTGTGGATTGCGAGGAAAATGAAGTTGCAGTATATTGTAAAATAATTAATCATGAATTAAATAGAAATATATATCTTCATACACTAAAACGATAAAGAAACGCAAAGTAACAAAACAATGGAATAATGCTTTAACTACTCAGATGATGATCTGGGTCTGTCTGCACTGAACAGTTGTTAAAATTACTGAATCATGTAATGTATTATGTAATATGTGATATCAACGATGAAAAACAAACACAATGCTGAATAATACTGATACGTTTAATATCATTTAAAATATCATCACATAATAATAACATTATCATAAGTTAATACAGCATTATTGTTGTTAAAAGTCTCATATGTATTAACACTTATCCTACAATCATAGTGTCCACGATGCAGATGTGTGATCAATACAGATTTAATACCATATATAAAAAATGTTATGACGATAAAAGTGAAAACACCTTCCATTGCAGAATCGTTGTCACGCTGAGTTACACCGAGGCATTTAAAACATATTTTGTTCAATTAATCCCATCTTACAAACATTCATTTTATTGTGTAATGAAGTATAAAACATCAGGTTCCTCGATCCGAACGCTTGTTGTAGATTGCTTGTTGTAGGTAAAACGTTACTTTATTTTTGCAAAAACTACCATATATAACGCCCATGATTCCGATAATTTTGGGTTAAAAGTGGTTTGTCAGACCTAAAACAAAATCATCAGAGATGTTCTAGGTAAAACATGTTCGGGGTGGGGGGGCATGCCCCGGACCCCCATTGAGTGACCCCTGGACCTCCCTGGAGTGCCTCGGTTTTACGCCACTTCTTTAAACCTAAGACAATCCACAGCCAGCTTATAAAATATTTGAAAACCGCATGAAACAAAGTTTGGTGTAAAGATAGAAAATTGCAAGTTTTAAGTTTAACCGTCGGTATTTACAATGACTTGTTTTATACACATATGGATTTGCTCCTGGTAACAGTATCTAAAACGATATTGAGAGAATCCCACAATCCATTGCGATACTCGGTCATTTCCGACAGCTGTGATCGGGGGTTCACGAACTTATATATACTTGAAAACACGGTTGTTTGTCATGGGAAATTGGTCGGATGCAACAAGATTAATAAAATTCACTGAAAACACAAACCTGTAGGCATATGCATTGGAATTAGGGCACCAATCGAGCATTTCAAATTACATCATGGTGGACATTTAGTGTTAACATTCGGACAAAAGCGGGAACATGTATATGTACACGTATAGTTGTCATTTCTTTGTATTATGTTAACTATTCTGTAACATTATTGCCAAAGAAAGTATACACTGGCTTCCCGCTGTATCCAAAGTCCATACCTGTTAAGGCAATTGGCGTTAATGTTACTGAAAACTATGCAGAATACAACGAAATGACAACTGCACATTGAACATTACACATGTTTCATCTTAGCATGTGCTTTGTATCGTGTAAGAGTAAAATACTTACAGCTTCCCTTCTCATGGTTTCGTGCAAAAAATGTGCTTCCCGCACTACCCATTTGTAACGTCAAAAGTCACGTGGGTTATCCACACTGTAATACATACACCCAAATTACGTGCTACCCTCAACATTTTTAAGGATGACCCAACTAAGTGGTTCTGACAACTGTAATGTTAACATGTGGATAAACACCAGGCAGAAATAGCTTGTACTCACGAGCCATCTTTGCCTATATAAGATCGGATATTACGCAATAAAGTTCCACCAGGCGACCTGACAGAAAATAATTGCAATATCGAGTCGGTCGTATTAAAGGACCGAATGATGAGCGGGTTATTTCTATATTGAACAAAATTAATGATAAAATTCTATCTGTGTGATTTCTGTCAAGGTAAGTCTGAAAGGGTCTCGGCCATACGTAAGTCACAAAAACGAACTCGTGTCGTATTTATATTAAGGCAACATGATGTGTTAAGTATCAATTTGTGAAAAATACAGTACAGTTAAATATAAACTTAGTTTAAAGAATGTTTGTACTGATGTAAATAATTATAAGACTTCTTCTCTTTCCACAAATCAGAAGAAAACACAAGAAAATAGCTTGGGTTTTAAATTTATTATACAGTACAACATCTCCAGAGCGGCCCTCTGTAGAGAAACAGCCTCTCTATAACAACACATTCAAAATTTCCCTAAGCTGATATTTACTATAAATTTAACCTCTGTAGAGCAACAACATCTAAACAACGGCCAATATTTGTGGCTCGCACAGGGTGTTGCCATACAGAGGTTGTACTGTATATTCATAATGAAGTAAATGGATATCCTAGTTTTTTGGCATTATAAATAAGTCCGAGGCGTTTTTGAGCTCCCAATTACCCGACTGATCCTACTTCTGGCATCAACCCCATAGGTTCTAACAGGGAAATGAAAAAAATGCGATCAATCGTGGTATATAATACGCAATCATTCAGTTTGGGAACGCATCGTGCCTAAAAAGTACAAAAGATATGCCTAGAAAAAAGAAATATTGTCATATAAGTTTTGTGACCTGCATACCCAATGAACGACTATTTTTATAGCGTAAAAAGAACTTGATCCTTAATTTGATCCTTTGATGCATGGTATCGAATTATTTGATGCAGTCGTGTTCGTCGCAGTAGCAGACAGCAGCATAACTAATTTGCTAAAGCTTTCCGGAATTTTAAAGAGTTAATTAAGCAGTCATATATAATATTAATCACTTGCGTTTCGTAGATTAATTAACATGATAACTTGTAATCGACGGTCGACATAGTACCGATGCGTTTAAACATCTAAAATAAATGACCATTACAATGCATTTTTTCTATATCTTTTGTGTTAATTAATTTGAATAACTTGCCAATAACACAAAGAATGACAGCTCTGTGACAAGGAAACGGAACACAGGTATGATATATTTTGAGATAATTACGCCTTATTAATCTATGCATTTGTTCAAACTACCGAACATAACAGGCTTACACTGAATGGGGGTAAAAAAGGACCACTTCCAGAAAGGCCCAATACCAAAAAGGCCCATACCAGAAAGGCCCATTCCTACAAGGCCCACCTATAAATGCATGGTTATTGCTATAGATGATATTTAAAAAAGTTTTTTTTTGTCTGATACAACTACTTCGCATTCGGGATGACTTTTTCTCACTGACTGGATAGAAAAATCCGTAAAAGTTACTAAAAATAGCGGTGCAGGAAAACCTTATCTCGTATGGAGTTATCTACAACGGGAGCAACGTTGGAACGTCGACATATGAGATCATGTACAACGTCATAAAATGACGTCATTTTGTTCAACGTTGTGCGATATAATTTCCCGCCAAATCGTGTAAATGTATTGAAAATTGAAGTTTTATCGTCGAAAATAATGCGGATCAAGCAGTGAGAAAATAAATCTACCATTACTTATGAGTCGTGGATAAGGAAATCTCGCCCTCGGGAAAGCCTCGTTCTTTGCACTTATCTCTAAGCCTCGTCTGAGATTGCCTTATCCACAACCCAACGCAATGATAGATTCTATTAGTCTTTGAAATCTTTACCTGATATCAGAATTATGTATACAATTCCGTTTTACGGTACCGACCGTGTTTTTGAAGTTTTGTTTCATGTATACAAGCTTAATTGTTTGGTATGATTACATATGTGATAATTACTTATCACTATTAATTAACACCAAAAAAGATGAACATTACATTATTGTATGTATGTAAGTCGGACACATGGTGAACCAGTATAGTATTACATATAATTAGTTGAGTAAGTATAATAGTATGTTAGTGCATGTACATTGATGTGCTTGCATTACCGAATTGCATTTATTTAAAACTATCAGTCTGAGAATAGTGGAACCGACTAATCGCAGAACAATTCATTCCAAATTGAATGAGGGAGACCAGGCACCGCATTGAAATTGTGTTTCATATATTTGCGAACTTAACAAATTAAGAATGTAAGTAAGCATGTGCGGGCGGAGAGAACTGTCCCACTGATTTGGGGGCCGTCTTGTGTCAAACACCCCCTACGCCCCATGCTAGGTAGGAACTATATAAGCGTGGGTGTGTGAAAGAAGACGACTTCATTGAAATGTCATTCCTTCGTTTTACATTCTCAGATTGCATTCAGTCGAGTAGATTTAAACTTGGTAATATGCGATAATTTTTTATCACACCCTGAAGGTAAGGAACACGCATGAACGTGCATCATCGACAAAGGGAAGTAACCCACTTACGTATAGGAAACGCACCCATCGAGCATAATGGAAACCAAGGGAAATGGATGTTTTGGTCATATATCTATGTTTGTCTCTTACAGTAATTTCTGCTATCGTAAAACTTGCCAAGTTTACAGTAATATGAAACAACTCAAGCGAACACGTGCACAAACACCTTGATATATAAGTTCCGATTCTCGTCAGACAGTGAGCCGCAATGGCGCAGTCGGTTAAGCGTCGGACATTGAAAGCTTTCGAGACAGACAGACTTTTTGTGGCGGGTTCGAGGCCGGCCATGGATCTTTTTTTATTTTTATTTTTCGTTCGTTAGCGTTATACAGGCTTCAAAACGTTCCGCAAACGCTTGGCGTTTGTTTCTTGCAATTAAAATTAAATAGAAACAGCGTATTTTGTACGTTTTGCATTAATTAATATTCATTTCTGCAATAATAGCGATTATTAATCGCATTTCACGTGGGATTACTGTAACGAAACCAGCCGTATGACTTTAGTTTGAAATGTTGCGGTATGTACCAATCAAGGCTGCTGTATTGTGTTATCATTGCGTGTTGGGTTATTGTCGTTGGCGTCAATATGCATATGCTACGTACGTATCTTCCTGTGAATTTCATAAGCAGCGCGTGTGTTAAAGTAACAATTTGTTTTAATATCAATTATACAGACACTGAACATGTACGGTTACATATGTATGTAAGTCGGAGCGTGTGTTAAAGTAACAATTTGTTTTAATATCAATTATATAGAGACTGAACATGTACGGTTACGTATGTATGTAAGTCGGACACATGGTGAACCAGTATAGTATTACATATAATTAGTTGAGTAAGTATAATAGTATGTTAGTGCATGTACATTGATGTGTTTGCATTACCGAATTGCCTTTATTTAAAACTATCAGTCTGAGAATAGTGGAACCGACTAATCGCAGAACAATTCATTCCAAATTGAATTAAGGAGACCAGGCACCGCATTGAAATTGTGTTTCATATATTTGCGAACTTAACAAATTAAGAATGTAAGTAAGCATGTGCGGAGAGAACTGTCCCATTGATTTGGGGGCCGTCTTGTGTCAAACACCCCCTACGCCCCATGCTAGGTAGGAACTATATAAGCGTGGGTGTGTGAAAGAAGACGACTTCATTGAAATGTCATTCCTTCGTTTTACATTCTCAGATTGCATTCAGTCGAGTAGATTTAAACTTGGTAATATGCGATAATTTTTTATCACACCCTGAAGGTAAGGAACACGCATGAACGTGCATCATCGACAAAGGGAAGTAACCCACTTACGTATAGGAAACGCACCCATCGAGCATAATGGAAACCAAGGGAAATGGATGTTTTGGTCATATATCTATGTTTGTTTCTTACAGTAATTTCTGCTATCGTAAAACTTGCCAAGTTTACAGTAATATGAAACAACTCAAGCGAACACGTGCACAAACACCTTGATATATAAGTTCCGATTCTCGTCAGACAGTGAGCCGCAATGGCGCAGTCGGTTAAGCGTCGGACATTGAAAGCTTTCGAGACAGACAGACTTTTTGTGGCGGGTTCGAGGCCGGCCATGGATCTTTTTTTTATTTTTATTTTTCGTTCGTTAGCGTTATGCAGGCTTCAAAACGTTCCACAAACGCTTGGCGTTTGTTTCTTGCAATTAAAATTAAATAGAAACAGCGTATTTTGTACGTTTTGCATTAATTAATATTCATTTCTGCAATAATAGCGATTATTAATCGCATTTCACGTGGGATTACTGTAACGAAACCAGCCGTATGACTTTAGTTTGAAATGTTGCGGTATGTACCAATCAAGGCTGCTGTATTGTGTTATCATTGCGTGTTGGGTTATTGTCGTTGGCGTCAATATGCATATGCTACGTACGTATCTTCCTGTGAATTTCATAAGCAGCGCGTGTGTTAAAGTAACAATTTGTTTTAATATCAATTATACAGAGACTGAACATGTACGGTTACATATGTATGTAAGTCGGAGCGTGTGTTAAAGTAACAATTTGTTTTAATATCAATTATATAGAGACTGAACATGTACGGTTACGTATGTATTTAAGTCGGACACATGGTGAACCAGTATAGTATTACATATAATTAGTTGAGTAAGTATAATAGTATGTTAGTGCATGTACATTGATGTGCTTGAATTACCGAATTGCATTTATTTAAAACTATCAGTCTGAGAATAGTGGAACCGACTAATCGCAGAACAATTCATTCCAAATTGAATTATGGAGACCAGGCACCGCATTGAAATTGTGTTTCATATATTTGCGAACTTAACAAATTAAGAATGTAAGTAACCATGTGAGGAGAGAACTGTCCCATTGATTTGGGGGCCGTCTTGTGTCAAACACCCCCTACGCCCCATGCTAGGTAGGAACTATATAAGCGTGGGTGTGTGAAAGAAGACGACTTCATTGAAATGTCATTCCTTCGTTTTACATTCTCAGATTGCATTCAGTCGAGTAGATTTAAACTTGGTAATATGCGATAATTTTTTTATCACACCCTGAAGGTAAGGAACACGCATGAACGTGCATCATCGACAAAGGGAAGTAACCCACTTACGTATAGGAAACGCACCCATCGAGCATAATGGAAACCAAGGGAAATGGATGTTTTGGTCATATATCTATGTTTGTTTCTTACAGTAATTTCTGCTATCGTAAAACTTGCCAAGTTTACAGTAATATGAAACAACTCAAGCGAACACGTGCACAAACACCTTGATATATAAGTTCCGATGCTCGTCAGACAGTGTGCCGCAATGGCGCAGTCGGTTAAGCGTCGTACATTGAAAGCTTTCGAGACAGACAGACTTTTTGTGGCGGGTTCGAGGCCGGCCATGGATCTTTTTTTTATTTTTATTTTTCGTTCGTTAGCGTTATGCAGGCTTCAAAACGTTCCACAAACGCTTGGCGTTTGTTTCTTGCAATTAAAATTAAATAGAAACAGCGTATTTTGTACGTTTTGCATTAATTAATATTCATTTCTGCAATAACAGCGATTGTTAATCGCATTTCACGTGGGATTACTGTAACGAAACCAGCCGTATGACTTTAGTTTGATATGTTGCGCTATGTACCAATCAAGGCTGCTGTATTGTGTTATCATTGCGTTTTGGGTTATTGTCGTTGGCGTCAATATGCATATGGTACGTACGGATCTTCCTGTGAATTTTTATAAGCAGCGCGTGTGTTAAAGTAACAATTTGTTTTAATATCAATTATATAGAGACTGAACATGTACGGTTACGTATGTATGTAAGTCGGACACATGGTGAACCAGTATAGTATTACATATAATTAGTTGAGTAAGTATAATAGTATGTTAGTGCATGTACATTGATGTGTTTGCATTACCGAATTGCCTTTATTTAAAACTATCAGTCTGAGAATAGTGGAACCGACTAATCGCAGAACAATTCATTCCAAATTGAATTAAGGAGACCAGGCACCGCATTGAAATTGTGTTTCATATATTTGCGAACTTAACAAATTAAGAATGTAAGTAAGCATGTGCGGAGAGAACTGTCCCATTGATTTGGGGGCCGTCTTGTGTCAAACACCCCCTACGCCCCATGCTAGGTAGGAACTATATAAGCGTGGGTGTGTGAAAGAAGACGACTTCATTGAAATGTCATTCCTTCGTTTTACATTCTCAGATTGCATTCAGTCGAGTAGATTTAAACTTGGTAATATGCGATAATTTTTTATCACACCCTGAAGGTAAGGAACACGCATGAACGTGCATCATCGACAAAGGGAAGTAACCCACTTACGTATAGGAAACGCACCCATCGAGCATAATGGAAACCAAGGGAAATGGATGTTTTGGTCATATATCTATGTTTGTTTCTTACAGTAATTTCTGCTATCGTAAAACTTGCCAAGTTTACAGTAATATGAAACAACTCAAGCGAACACGTGCACAAACACCTTGATATATAAGTTCCGATGCTCGTTAGACAGTGTGCCGCAATGGCGCAGTCGGTTAAGCGTCGTACATTGAAAGCTTTCGAGACAGACAGACTTTTTGTGGCGGGTTCGAGGCCGGCCATGGATCTTTTTTTTATTTTTATTTTTCGTTCGTTAGCGTTATGCAGGCTTCAAAACGTTCCACAAACGCTTGGCGTTTGTTTCTTGCAATTAAAATTAAATAGAAACAGCGTATTTTGTACGTTTTGCATTAATTAATATTCATTTCTGCAATAACAGCGATTGTTAATCGCATTTCACGTGGGATTACTGTAACGAAACCAGCCGTATGACTTTAGTTTGATATGTTGCGCTATGTACCAATCAAGGCTGCTGTATTGTGTTATCATTGCGTTTTGGGTTATTGTCGTTGGCGTCAATATGCATATGGTACGTACGGATCTTACTGTGAATTTTTATAAGCAGCGCGTGTGTTAAAGTAACAATTTGTTTTAATATCAATTATATAGAGACTGAACATGTACGGTTACGTATGTATGTAAGTCGGATACATGGTGAACCAGTATAGTATTACATATAATTAGTTGAGTAAGTATAATAGTATGTTAGTGCATGTACACTGATGTGCTTGCATTACCGAATTGCATTTATTTAAAACTATCAGTCTGAGAATAGTGGAACCGACTAATCGCAGAACAATTCATTCCAAATTGAATTAGGGAGACCAGGCACCGCATTGAAATTGTGTTTCATATATTTGCGAACTTAACAAATTAAGAATGTAAGTAAGCGTGGGTGTGTGAAAGAAGACGGCTTCATTGAAATGTCATTCCTTCGTTTTACATTCTCAGATTGCATTCAGTCGAATACATTTAAACTTGGTAATATGCGGTAATTTTTTATCACACCCTGAAGGTAACGAACACGCATGAACGTGCATCATCGACAAAGGGAAGTAACCCACTTACGTATAGGAAACGCACCCATCGAGCATATAGGACACCAAGGGAAATGGATGTTTTGTTCATATATCTATGTTTGTCTCTGACAGTAATTTCTGCTATCGTAAAACTTGCAAAGTTTACAGTAATATGAAACAACTCAAGCGAACACGTGCACAAACACCTTGATATATAAGTTCCGATTCTCGTTAGACAGTGTGCCGCAATGGCGCAGTCGGTTAAGCGTCGGACATTGAAAGCTTTCCAGACAGACAGACTTTTTGTGGCGGGTTCGAGGCCGGCCATGTATCTTTTTTTTTTATCTTTATTTTTCGTTCGTTAGCGTTATGCAGGCTTCAAAACGTTCCGCAAACGCTTGGCGTTTGTTTCTTGCAATTAAAATTAAATAGAAACAGCGTATTTTGTACGTTTTGCATTAATTAATATTCATTTCTGCAATAATAGCGATTGTTAATCGCATTTCACGTGGGATTACTGTAACGAAACCAGCCGTATGACTTTAGTTTTATATCTTGCGCTATGTACCAATCAGGGCTGCTGTATTGTGTTATCATTGCGTGTTGGGTTATTGTCGTTGGCGTCAATATGCATATGGTACGTACGTATCATACTGTGAATTTCATAAGCAGCGCGCGTTTTAAAGTAACAATTTGTTTTAATATCAATTATACAGAGACTGAACATGTACGGTTACATATGTATGTAAGTCGGAGCGTGTGTTAAAGTAACAATTTGTTTTAATATCAATTATATAGAGACTGAACATGTACGGTTACGTATGTATGTAAGTCGGACACATGGTGAACCAGTATAGTATTACATATAATTAGTTGAGTAAGTATAATAGTATGTTAGTGCATGTACATTGATGTGCTTGAATTACCGAATTGCATTTATTTAAAACTATCAGTCTGAGAATAGTGGAACCGACTAATCGCAGAACAATTCATTCCAAATTGAATTAGGGAGACCAGGCACCGCATTGAAATTGTGTTTCATATATTTGCGAACTTAACAAATTAAGAATGTAAGTAAGCGTGGGTGTGTGAAAGAAGACGGCTTCATTGAAATGTCATTCCTTCGTTTTACATTCTCAGATTGCATTCAGTCGAATACATTTAAACTTGGTAATATGCGGTAATTTTTTATCACACCCTGAAGGTAACGAACACGCATGAACGTGCATCATCGACAAAGGGAAGTAACCCACTTACGTATAGGAAACGCACCCATCGAGCATATAGGACACCAAGGGAAATGGATGTTTTGTTCATATATCTATGTTTGTCTCTGACAGTAATTTCTGCTATCGTAAAACTTGCCAAGTTTACAGTAATATGAAACAACTCAAGCGAACACGTGCACAAACACCTTGATATATAAGTTCCGATTCTCGTTAGACAGTGTGCCGCAATGGCGCAGTCGGTTAAGCGTCGGACATTGAAAGCTTTCCAGACAGACAGACAGACTTTTTGTGGCGGGTTCGAGGCCGGCCATGTATCTTTTTTTTTTATCTTTATTTTTCGTTCGTTAGCGTTATGCAGGCTTCAAAACGTTCCGCAAACGCTTGGCGTTTGTTTCTTGCAATTAAAATTAAATAGAAACAGCGTATTTTGTACGTTTTGCATTAATTAATATTCATTTCTGCAATAATAGCGATTGTTAATCGCATTTCACGTGGGATTACTGTAACGAAACCAGCCGTATGACTTTAGTTTGATATGTTGCGCTATGTACCAATCAGGGCTGCTGTATTGTGTTATCATTGCGTGTTGGGTTATTGTCGTTGGCGTCAATATGCATATGGTACGTACGTATCATACTGTGAATTTCATAAGCAGCGCGCGTTTTAAAGTAACAATTTGTTTTAATATCAATTATACAGAGACTGAACATGTACGGTTACATATGTATGTAAGTCGGAGCGTGTGTTAAAGTAACAATTTGTTTTAATATCAATTATATAGAGACTGAACATGTACGGTTACGTATGTATGTAAGTCGGACACATGGTGAACCAGTATAGTATTACATATAATTAGTTGAGTAAGTATAATAGTATGTTAGTGCATGTACATTGATGTGCTTGAATTACCGAATTGCATTTATTTAAAACTATCAGTCTGAGAATAGTGGAACCGACTAATCGCAGAACAATTCATTCCAAATTGAATTAGGGAGACCAGGCACCGCATTGAAATTGTGTTTCATATATTTGCGAACTTAACAAATTAAGAATGTAAGTAAGCATGTGCGGAGAGAACTGTCCCATTGATTTGGGGGCCGTCTTGTGTCAAACACCCCCTACGCCCCATGCTAGGTAGGAACTATATAAGCGTGGGTGTGTGAAAGAAGACGACTTCATTGAAATGTCATTCCTTCGTTTTACATTCTCAGATTGCATTCAGTCGAGTAGATTTAAACTTGGTAATATGCGATAATTTTTTATCACACCCTAAAGGTAAGGAACACGCATGAACGTGCATCATCGACAAAGGGAAGTAACCCACTTACGTATAGGAAACGCACCCATCGAGCATATTGGAAACCAAGGGAAATGGATGTTTTGGTCATATATCTATGTTTGTTTCTTACAGTAATTTCTGCTATCGTAAAACTTGCCAAGTTTACAGTAATATGAAACAACTCAAGCGAACACGTGCACAAACACCTTGATATATAAGTTCCGATGCTCGTTAGACAGTGTGCCGCAATGGCGCAGTCGGTTAAGCGTCGTACATTGAAAGCTTTCGAGACAGACAGACTTTTTGTGGCGGGTTCGAGGCCGGCCATGGATCTTTTTTTTATTTTTATTTTTCGTTCGTTAGCGTTATGCAGGCTTCAAAACGTTCCACAAACGCTTGGCGTTTGTTTCTTGCAATTAAAATTAAATAGAAACAGCGTATTTTGTACGTTTTGCATTAATTAATATTCATTTCTGCAATAACAGCGATTGTTAATCGCATTTCACGTGGGATTACTGTAACGAAACCAGCCGTATGACTTTAGTTTGATATGTTGCGCTATGTACCAATCAAGGCTGCTGTATTGTGTTATCATTGCGTTTTGGGTTATTGTCGTTGGCGTCAATATGCATATGGTACGTACGGATCTTACTGTGAATTTTTATAAGCAGCGCGTGTGTTAAAGTAACAATTTGTTTTAATATCAATTATATAGAGACTGAACATGTACGGTTACGTATGTATGTAAGTCGGATACATGGTGAACCAGTATAGTATTACATATAATTAGTTGAGTAAGTATAATAGTATGTTAGTGCATGTACACTGATGTGCTTGCATTACCGAATTGCATTTATTTAAAACTATCAGTCTGAGAATAGTGGAACCGACTAATCGCAGAACAATTCATTCCAAATTGAATTAGGGAGACCAGGCACCGCATTGAAATTGTGTTTCATATATTTGCGAACTTAACAAATTAAGAATGTAAGTAAGCATGTGCGGAGAGAACTGTCCCATTGATTTGGGGGCCGTCTTGTGTCAAACACCCCCTACGCCCCATGCTAGGTAGGAACTATATAAGCGTGGGTGTGTGAAAGAAGACGACTTCATTGAAATGTCATTCCTTCGTTTTACATTCTCAGATTGCATTCAGTCGAGTAGATTTAAACTTGGTAATATGCGATAATTTTTTATCACACCCTAAAGGTAAGGAACACGCATGAACGTGCATCATCGACAAAGGGAAGTAACCCACTTACGTATAGGAAACGCACCCATCGAGCATATTGGAAACCAAGGGAAATGGATGTTTTGGTCATATATCTATGTTTGTTTCTTACAGTAATTTCTGCTATCGTAAAACTTGCCAAGTTTACAGTAATATGAAACAACTCAAGCGAACACGTGCACAAACACCTTGATATATAAGTTCCGATGCTCGTTAGACAGTGTGCCGCAATGGCGCAGTCGGTTAAGCGTCGTACATTGAAAGCTTTCGAGACAGACAGACTTTTTGTGGCGGGTTCGAGGCCGGCCATGGATCTTTTTTTTATTTTTATTTTTCGTTCGTTAGCGTTATGCAGGCTTCAAAACGTTCCACAAACGCTTGGCGTTTGTTTCTTGCAATTAAAATTAAATAGAAACAGCGTATTTTGTACGTTTTGCATTAATTAATATTCATTTCTGCAATAACAGCGATTGTTAATCGCATTTCACGTGGGATTACTGTAACGAAACCAGCCGTATGACTTTAGTTTGATATGTTGCGCTATGTACCAATCAAGGCTGCTGTATTGTGTTATCATTGCGTTTTGGGTTATTGTCGTTGGCGTCAATATGCATATGGTACGTACGGATCTTACTGTGAATTTTTATAAGCAGCGCGTGTGTTAAAGTAACAATTTGTTTTAATATCAATTATATAGAGACTGAACATGTACGGTTACGTATGTATGTAAGTCGGATACATGGTGAACCAGTATAGTATTACATATAATTAGTTGAGTAAGTATAATAGTATGTTAGTGCATGTACACTGATGTGCTTGCATTACCGAATTGCATTTATTTAAAACTATCAGTCTGAGAATAGTGGAACCGACTAATCGCAGAACAATTCATTCCAAATTGAATTAGGGAGACCAGGCACCGCATTGAAATTGTGTTTCATATATTTGCGAACTTAACAAATTAAGAATGTAAGTAAGCGTGGGTGTTTGAAAGAAGACGGCTTCATTGAAATGTCATTCCTTCGTTTTACATTCTCAGATTGCATTCAGTCGAATACATTTAAACTTGGTAATATGCGGTAATTTTTTATCACACCCTGAAGGTAACGAACACGCATGAACGTGCATCATCGACAAAGGGAAGTAACCCACTTACGTATAGGAAACGCACCCATCGAGCATATAGGACACCAAGGGAAATGGATGTTTTGTTCATATATCTATGTTTGTCTCTGACAGTAATTTCTGCTATCGTAAAACTTGCCAAGTTTACAGTAATATGAAACAACTCAAGCGAACACGTGCACAAACACCTTGATATATAAGTTCCGATTCTCGTTAGACAGTGTGCCGCAATGGCGCAGTCGGTTAAGCGTCGGACATTGAAAGCTTTCCAGACAGACAGACAGACTTTTTGTGGCGGGTTCGAGGCCGGCCATGTATCTTTTTTTTTTATCTTTATTTTTCGTTCGTTAGCGTTATGCAGGCTTCAAAACGTTCCGCAAACGCTTGGCGTTTGTTTCTTGCAATTAAAATTAAATAGAAACAGCGTATTTTGTACGTTTTGCATTAATTAATATTCATTTCTGCAATAATAGCGATTGTTAATCGCATTTCACGTGGGATTACTGTAACGAAACCAGCCGTATGACTTTAGTTTGATATGTTGCGCTATGTACCAATCAGGGCTGCTGTATTGTGTTATCATTGCGTGTTGGGTTATTGTCGTTGGCGTCAATATGCATATGGTACGTACGTATCATACTGTGAATTTCATAAGCAGCGCGCGTTTTAAAGTAACAATTTGTTTTAATATCAATTATACAGAGACTGAACATGTACGGTTACATATGTATGTAAGTCGGAGCGTGTGTTAAAGTAACAATTTGTTTTAATATCAATTATATAGAGACTGAACATGTACGGTTACGTATGTATGTAAGTCGGACACATGGTGAACCAGTATAGTATTACATATAATTAGTTGAGTAAGTATAATAGTATGTTAGTGCATGTACATTGATGTGCTTGAATTACCGAATTGCATTTATTTAAAACTATCAGTCTGAGAATAGTGGAACCGACTAATCGCAGAACAATTCATTCCAAATTGAATTAGGGAGACCAGGCACCGCATTGAAATTGTGTTTCATATATTTGCGAACTTAACAAATTAAGAATGTAAGTAAGCATGTGCGGAGAGAACTGTCCCATTGATTTGGGGGCCGTCTTGTGTCAAACACCCCCTACGCCCCATGCTAGGTAGGAACTATATAAGCGTGGGTGTGTGAAAGAAGACGACTTCATTGAAATGTCATTCCTTCGTTTTACATTCTCAGATTGCATTCAGTCGAGTAGATTTAAACTTGGTAATATGCGATAATTTTTTATCACACCCTAAAGGTAAGGAACACGCATGAACGTGCATCATCGACAAAGGGAAGTAACCCACTTACGTATAGGAAACGCACCCATCGAGCATATTGGAAACCAAGGGAAATGGATGTTTTGGTCATATATCTATGTTTGTTTCTTACAGTAATTTCTGCTATCGTAAAACTTGCCAAGTTTACAGTAATATGAAACAACTCAAGCGAACACGTGCACAAACACCTTGATATATAAGTTCCGATGCTCGTTAGACAGTGTGCCGCAATGGCGCAGTCGGTTAAGCGTCGTACATTGAAAGCTTTCGAGACAGACAGACTTTTTGTGGCGGGTTCGAGGCCGGCCATGGATCTTTTTTTTATTTTTATTTTTCGTTCGTTAGCGTTATGCAGGCTTCAAAACGTTCCACAAACGCTTGGCGTTTGTTTCTTGCAATTAAAATTAAATAGAAACAGCGTATTTTGTACGTTTTGCATTAATTAATATTCATTTCTGCAATAACAGCGATTGTTAATCGCATTTCACGTGGGATTACTGTAACGAAACCAGCCGTATGACTTTAGTTTGATATGTTGCGCTATGTACCAATCAAGGCTGCTGTATTGTGTTATCATTGCGTTTTGGGTTATTGTCGTTGGCGTCAATATGCATATGGTACGTACGGATCTTACTGTGAATTTTTATAAGCAGCGCGTGTGTTAAAGTAACAATTTGTTTTAATATCAATTATATAGAGACTGAACATGTACGGTTACGTATGTATGTAAGTCGGATACATGGTGAACCAGTATAGTATTACATATAATTAGTTGAGTAAGTATAATAGTATGTTAGTGCATGTACACTGATGTGCTTGCATTACCGAATTGCATTTATTTAAAACTATCAGTCTGAGAATAGTGGAACCGACTAATCGCAGAACAATTCATTCCAAATTGAATTAGGGAGACCAGGCACCGCATTGAAATTGTGTTTCATATATTTGCGAACTTAACAAATTAAGAATGTAAGTAAGCGTGGGTGTGTGAAAGAAGACGGCTTCATTGAAATGTCATTCCTTCGTTTTACATTCTCAGATTGCATTCAGTCGAATACATTTAAACTTGGTAATATGCGGTAATTTTTTATCACACCCTGAAGGTAACGAACACGCATGAACGTGCATCATCGACAAAGGGAAGTAACCCACTTACGTATAGGAAACGCACCCATCGAGCATATAGGACACCAAGGGAAATGGATGTTTTGTTCATATATCTATGTTTGTCTCTGACAGTAATTTCTGCTATCGTAAAACTTGCCAAGTTTACAGTAATATGAAACAACTCAAGCGAACACGTGCACAAACACCTTGATATATAAGTTCCGATTCTCGTTAGACAGTGTGCCGCAATGGCGCAGTCGGTTAAGCGTCGGACATTGAAAGCTTTCCAGACAGACAGACAGACTTTTTGTGGCGGGTTCGAGGCCGGCCATGTATCTTTTTTTTTTATCTTTATTTTTCGTTCGTTAGCGTTATGCAGGCTTCAAAACGTTCCGCAAACGCTTGGCGTTTGTTTCTTGCAATTAAAATTAAATAGAAACAGCGTATTTTGTACGTTTTGCATTAATTAATATTCATTTCTGCAATAATAGCGATTGTTAATCGCATTTCACGTGGGATTACTGTAACGAAACCAGCCGTATGACTTTAGTTTGATATGTTGCGCTATGTACCAATCAAGGCTGCTGTATTGTGTTATCATTGCGTGTTGGGTTATTGTCGTTGGCGTCAATATGCATATGGTACGTACGTATCATACTGTGAATTTCATAAGCAGCGCGCGTTTTAAAGTAACAATTTGTTTTAATATCAATTATATAGAGACTGAACATGTACGGTTACATATGTATGTAAGTCGGAGCGTGTGTTAAAGTAACAATTTGTTTTAATATCAATTATATTATACGTACATGTATTACCTATTTGATTTGAATGTCATAATTCTTTTTATCATAAATATAATTATTATAATATCTGTCTGTAAATTTTATATAGATTACATTTAAAAATAAAATAGTGGGCCTTTTCGGGAGTAACAAAATTGGTCCTTTCTGGTACCTTTATAAAGTGGGCCATTCTGGTATATGCCTTTTTGGTGTGGGCCTTTCTGGAAGTGGGCCTTTCTGACCCTTTACCCGTACACTAAGGTATATAACTTTCTATATATATATATATCTGCATGGCTGTATACATACAACAATTAAGTATGTGTCGACATAGTATATATTGATCATGGAGCTTTTATTAAATGCTTTAAATCATTTAACATGCATATGCAGGATTCGGACTTTGCTGAAAAATCAATGTTGGGCCAGTACTAGTATACTATCTTCAACGTAAATGTATGGTTGGTTCATCGTTGGCCCGACAGCCGTTTTCTGGTTCTCATATAGTTGGTCCAAAGCAGATAATTCGTAGGTGTAAAATTTTAGTTCGGCATTGGCCCATCAACTGTATTCACAGTACCTAAATTAATTGTTGTTGGGCCGACAGAGGCTGATTATCCTTTGACGATTTACCGTGGTTGGCCCAATTAATGACCTCATGTTTACAGGGAAGTTAGTAATCTGTGTTTAGCACAATATATGAGTCAAATGTGATATCTGTGATCTTTTGTTCAATTGTTATAACATGGATGTTGTAAGATTTAAAAGCTCATTAGAGCTTGCTAACCGAATCTGTTAATTAATTTTACTTGACTTGACTTGACTGCAACGTGGAACGGGAACCACGTCACGGGATGTGTACGGACTTTAATATCAACCACTTTGTTGCTCATGGCTGTCATCGTGATGAGTAATAAATAAGACTATCTGTATCATTCAAGAAAATATTTAACAGCCGGCATCTGGTTTTGAACAAATTTACCAGGACATACAGTATAATTCAGGTATGATTGGCTTTCCCTTTTTGATACAATTTGGTGTCTTCCGTAGATGGCGAAGTTGTAGCCTAACTTGTAAAAAATTGTGATCGGATCCATGGGCGATCGGCAGTGATTTAAAAAAAATCTGTATGATGGGCGTGGCTATTCTCTCTGTGACATTGTGTTTAGAAGCAAGTATTTAAAAAATCCAAATTTGATTCAGTTTTCATTATGGCTGTTTATGTACAGAACGGTATTCGAACTTGTGATTTTATGCAGTTAAATTTCCTTTTAGTAGAGTAGTATTCGGATAGTGTCCAAATTCAACTTGCATTCAGTTTAAGCCTATTATAGTAGAGCTTTCCAAGACATATTTACCCTTCTAGATATCGGACAGAAATCTTTTATCTTAATATTTGATCATATTCACGTTAAGTATGAATCCTGTAATCAGGATAACTTTCTAGAAGCCTGGCTACTAATTGAATAATTTGGCATTTTCGGTTGGCCAATTTTATAAACAAATTCGGAAGGGCCATCCTCTCAGCCTTACAAAGTTCTGCATATTTACATGCGGAAATTCAAATTACATAAAAATTCTTCAATGACTTGTGTAACTTAGTCTTATTTATAAAAAAATGGTTGAAATAACAATAATCTGCGTGAATGTGCTTTGAATATTTTGTGTTAAATGTCAAACTGGAAATATTAAACTTAAAATTTTATGTTACATGTAATCAACAGACTTTAGTGATTGTAGGAATATGGCCACTTTCAACAGCCTTGCTATTGAGTTAACTCTTTAGCGACATGGTTTCAAGTGTCCGCCTATAGTGTTAAGGGTCCTGGACTCCTGGGTTAATTCAATCCCTTGTGAGGACCAGATTTTTCTCACTCCTAATTTACTTTATGACTCAGTGATTTTTTCCAGAAATTTTCTCTCTAGTAGTCACTACCCATGCCCATCAAAAGGGGAAATTTAGCGTAACAAATTTCAAAATGGGAATAGAGCAAAGTAGGGTAATTCCGACCCCTGTGTAATATCGACCCTTATGTTTTTTTCATATTTTTAAAGCTCCAATTAACTTGACTGTATCTGTCAATCATTTATCATTGATGACGTCACATTTGTTTCGTAATAGAAGGCCATTTTGAATTTTGTTGAAGGAAGTGTGGCTGCCAAATTGTTTTTGTAGTGAAATAAAAGGGTGACTATAAGCGAAGTTAGCTTACATTTTGTGTTCAGACTTGATTTATAATGTTTCAAATTCTAAACTCTATGAATAAATCCATCATACATGCCCCTATTATTATATTATTTGTGATTTTAAGACAAAGGCTATGATATTGAAGGAGACCACGTGGGGTCGATTTTAACAGATGGAATTTTCATTTTTCTGCTAATATCCTACCTTAATTAGAATATGCAAGACAATTATAAAATTGCGGAATTTCATTCCATAAGTCCAAACTTATTTTTAATTTAACATAAGGCAAATTGAACTGTTCATTTCGTGCTACTAGATTAAATTAAAACTGCATGTTGATTTTTTATAAAAACAAATCAATTTTTTAAAAAACTTCACCCTTTCATATATTTAAGTAGGCTATGTCAAACTAGATTGATGTAATTAGAAACACTTGAAATATAAACTAGAAAGTATGACTTCTGCAAGTGAAATGGTGCATAGAAGACCAATGAGTTGGAAAGGGGCAGTAAAGGCACATGGTATCCTTAAGACAACGTTGTTTTACAAGCTGTTTGAACATGTACCAGAAAAGTCTTAGGTCCTAGGCGGAAGATGGTGTCACCTCCAGCCGAGGAAGACAGTAACTGCATGTTCTAGTTGAATATTCAGATTTAATGCGTGATATACAGTGTTTCCATTGATAAGGAAGGAATTCACCTTTGAAGTGCAAAATATTGAGAACTTAGATTGTCGTGTTACACTGTTTGTGCTTTTGTCTGCAAAGATGTATATAGACGTGTGTACTCAATTCAATTAATGAAATGTTTATTTGTCAAATTTTAATTAGATGATCATACTTAAAAAAGAGCGACGCTTGTGTTGTTTAATTCAATACTTGTTTTCCATTAAATTGTAGCATGAATGTTAGTACAAGTTGCACTGTCATAAGCAATACGATATATGTCAGTGCTTCATATTTTAAAAAAAAAAGTTTGAAGGGGGTCGATATTAGCAGAAAGGGGTCGATATTGACAGATTCACATAAGGAAGAGCAGACAGAGTTCTCTAACTTCCTATATATGTGACAAATAATCTGATTGGTCATAAATGACCAATGGTAATTTCTCTTTCAAAAATCATTGCAAGCACTGGCTTAATGAGAATTAAGAAAGCTTACTTTTGACATTTACAGTTAAGGGGTCGGTATTACCCTACTTTGCTCTATATAAAATCTTTTATTTCTATGGAATATGTGATTGTTTATAGTTGTTTAAATCATAATTATAAAGCACTACACTACAATTGGTGAAAATGGTGTGAAAACTGCATTTTTCTTCCTTTTACTTGATCATAAATAGTTCAGTGAGGATCTGACTAAAACTGTTTGCATTCGAAAGTAAACACCATTGTGGACTTGCCAACCTGCCCGCCCACCGTCGGTGTTCCCATAATACGACCCCTTTTTCAAACGGGCATATAAAAAGAATCAATTTTCCTCGGTACAGAAGACATTTTTCCACTGTTGACAGACGCTTCATCTTTATCACTGGCAACTTGCAATATTTACTGAAACCATAACGTACTGGATCATCTAAAAACAAAAAGAAAAATGCAACAATATTCAAGGAAACCAAAACTAGAAAGCAAGATGTTCAGGATGTGACCATGCAGTTAATACTAATTTGACTTGGAAATTTAACAAAAAACTTTTGATAAAACTTTTCTTCTTGTATGAATAGAGTACATAACACTGATTCAGTAATTTATTGATCACCTGGACCATTTCGGTTAATAGTATGACAAAAAACAACACCATGAGGCCCTTGTAGATGCTTTATTTGAATGACATCAATTCAAACGTTTATAGGATATATGTCATTTGATTATTCCCGTCATCAGTAAAATTCTGTTACGCTTTACTTTGTGGATAAATTAAATAGAAGGATATAAATATATGAGCACATTTTTCAATTTTGAGCCTATCCAGCTACCAAATTGCAAAAATAAGCGTAAATGTACGTATGACTATGCTTAAGCTGGCCATAAATGGCAAATTTCTGTGGGAATTATGCACATACATGTACGCACACTATCTGGAGCACTGTTTACCCCAAAATTCACATAAACTTTTCTCAAACACAATGTTTAGAAAATACTAATTTAGTAATTTTTCGCCCCAAGTTCCAACAACAGTCGATTCCAATTTATAAGCCATAGAAAAATACACTGATGCAATTATTATATATTTTGACAATTCATTACATTGAACACTGCATGATTACTATGGTTGCAATGAACACAATCTCATAATGTATGTTGATATTGACACCACATTCACATTAAATTTATAATTGTTGACATATCGCAAGTAAAAAAAGTATGCTGATTAGCAGGAGCGTGAGTGCAATTTGATGAACTTTTCTACACATTAAATTAATATCAGAAAGGAGTACGAGTTTTATTAAGCGCACATACCTGGTTAAAGTTGTTATGGGCTTGTAATTTTTCAAAGAAGATAGCCCGCCGGGCAAGTGAAATTATGTGGTGAAGTCTTTATGTTGCTTTTGCTTTGTGAAGCATTTTCTTTGGGTTCATTGTGTGTATGTTAAAATGTTTTTGATTGGTTATTGGACTGAGTTAACTTATCAGGCTATCAAATGGGCCAAAATGTATCTGTAAAATAATAAACAGACCATCACTTTATTATATTGTATTTTGGTCCGATAAAGATTCTTATCTCCTCGATACGGCTGTTTGGTGGCTCATTTACCCGATGTATATTATAGCTTTTAATCTATTCTGATTTATAATTATGCATATGTTGCTACTTTTAAATCCAAAATTGAATCGTAAATATAAAAGATAGACTGGTATCATTTCTAGCAAACTTTACACATTTGTGAGGTGACTTTACATAAATACAACTTACAGTTACTGCAAGAATAGTAACACAATTAGATGAAACTGTGGCAGTGTAAAGTATTTAATTTCCTTGTGTTAATTCATTGCATTTCTGCACATATGACTTAAAATAAGTTTTTAGTTCATGCATCTACATCATCAATAAAATATTAAGGATCTAGCTAAGTATATATTTAAACTCAAATAACATATTGATTTATCGATTAATATTCATGATATTGGTTAGAGTTTGATCTATGTATACATGCTCAGTAGACTGAAACTTGTTTTTCTTTTGAATGGTTTATATTCATAAAATTTATGAATATAATCCATTGAAAAGAAAAAAAAGATATTTAATATCAACATGTTTGATGCATTATAAGTTATTAAGCAAAATACATCTTAATATATCACATATATTGTATTAAACCAGGGATTTTTTTGGGGCGATTTTATAGCCGAAATAGGGCATCCTGTTTTCACTGGGGGGAAGTAGATGTTCAAAGTAACATGCCCCTTGGGCAGGTGGAAGTAAAATCCTTAAGAAAACCCCTGTCTACTTGGTACTGTCGGGAAGATTTGATGATAAAATGAAATGACATAATTATGATTTGTCCTTTTTCAAAGTTACCTAACTTGTGTCCTAAGAACACATGCATTCTCATCCTCATTCTTTCAGATCAGAGATCAAGCCTAGCTGAATCTTTTCTTTTATTGTCAGATTATCTTTCAACATAAAATAACCCCGATTATCGGTATGATCCAATCTGAATTCCATGGCTAATGCGAAGTGATAAACAGGTCCCCGCAATCATTGATATTCATTCTGTGACATGTGTATTTTCATACATATTAGCCGTAGTTGACAATTAACTCTGATCGATGGAAGGATTTCTCTAATGTACCAAAAGGTGTGAACAACTTATGAACCCACCATGAAAAAAATTTGTTCACTTTGGTTAATTGCTTGTAAAAATGGGACTAGTATGATGCCAATTCAGACAGGAAATTCACCTTTTAAAAGCTTAATTTTGATTTGATTAATAAATTGCAATGAAGTATCAAGTTTCACCAATTTATAGATTTGAAAACTAAACCATAGTTATATACTTAAATAAATCCTCTGTACAAAGTCCATTGCAAGTGATTTGAAACAAGTATTACATTTGGTTGGTCTTCTATTTATATAAACCAAATATCGCACATATTTTAAATATTTTTGAAGAACAATAACTATACTCTGTACATGTATATAGGAATATATTACAACTAATAGCCGTAAGGATTTCGAAGACAAGTGTAATATGAAGTGTTAAGGATTGTATTTTAAAAATTGTCCTTCTTTTGAATATGCGTTAAGACATTTACATGTGAATTTTTAAAAACATTCACTGTCAGTTAAGAGAGTTACGACCATTTTTGTTCCTCTACCCTTAACGTAAAATAGTACCTTAAAATCAAATGAAGACACCTTTATGAAAATTGTCCTACCCCTCTAACAGATGTTATAATAAATGCAAGAATGTGTGTAAGTCTAAGGGTAACCAATGTTTAGTCAATCCAAATTGTTTATATGATGTTTGGAACTACAATGTTGCAGAAAAAATTAAAAATGTAAACCCGCCCCTTAAGATTTAGTCAAGATTTTGGCTTTTTCCAAAAAGTAATAAAACAATACATATCATTAAAATAAAAACTAAAGCAGTGCAATTCCTGACATTTTCTCAAAATTAACTACTATGTGTGTATAATGTCTATACCAAATTTTAAAAGTTATACCGTCCATAAAAGATCTGAGTCAGAAATCCATAGTTACTTGATTTTCGTTTATTAACCATGTATAAATTCCTATAAACTGAACAAATTATCTTGGAATAGATTTTTCCTTCATTTTACTATAAAATTCATGTTCTAAATACAAATCATTACCTAAAAACAAGAAAAGAAAAAAAGTATGGTCCCAATGGGGTTTGAACCTATGGCCCTCAAGAATATGTCAATATGTCAGTAAAAATCATGAAATTGAGTACTCTTCAAAATGGTGGGTACGCATTAGAGATTGAAATCCTTAAAATAACTATAAATGTATAATTCAGGGAACTGTGCCTCAAATTTTTAGATCGCCCTGCGTCCATTGTGCGTCGTGCGTCGTTACGATTACGTGGCGTCCATGTTTACTTAAAACAACATCTCCTCCTACACCGCTTTGCCAATTGCAACCAAACTTTGCTGGAATGATCCTTGGGTGGTCCCCTTTCAAAGTTGTTCAAAAAATTAAATTTCATTAAAAATTCTGGTTGCTATGGCAACAAATAGAAAAAACTTAAAAAATCTTCTTGTCTGAAACCACAGGGCCTAGAGCTGAGATATTTGGTATGTAGCATTGTCTAATGGAACTCTACAAAGTTTGTTCAAATTATTCCCCTGGGGTCAAAATTAGCTCCGCCCCGGGGGTAACTTGATTTTACAAAGACTTATATAGGAAATTTAAAAAATCTTCTTGTCAAAAACTACAATGCCTAGAGCTTTGATATTTGGTGTGTAGCATAGTCTAGTGGACCTCTACCAAGTTTGTTCAAATTATTGCCCTAGGGTCAAATTTGGCCCCGCCCCGGGGGTCACTTGATTTATATAGACTTATATAGGAAAATTAAAAAAATCTTCTTCTCCGAAACCGCAAGGCCTAGAGCTTAGATATTTTGTATGTGGCATTGTCTAGTGGACCTCTACCAAGTTTGTTCAAATTATGGCCCTGGGGTCAAAATTAGCCATGCCCGCGTTCAGAGCGACGATGATCGACGGTGACCGTCACCACTGAAGGGCAATAATTCGCGGTGGATTGGGGCGACGATCGCTCAACGCTGTGATACGCGATGTCGCCTCTTTAGTTGTAAATAACGCTGTTATTCACACATTATTTAATTGCACTTTGTGAACAAATTGTTACCTGATATGTGTGAAAAATTAGCGTTGACATAAATTATAATCAACGAGTGTTGAGAACTTAATAGTAGTTGATGAACTTTAATTAATCTGTCAGCTTTCGTATATTATTGCGCGAAATAATATTACATGTAAACATTGGACTGGTTTTATTGATTAAATCACCGAGCTACATAGGTAAAATGAGAGACTGCGACTCGGTCTAAATTCTCGCCCTGGTACTCGATATATAAAACATTAAAAATAGACATATGAATCTCGCCCTGTACGTAACACTGCATATGTAAAACATGGCTACACAGTTTACATACTCGCTTAGCCATTCGCCATTTTTTCTACATATTTACTTCAAGAATAGGATTTCCTACTTGACAAAATTTAATCAGATGTCAGGATTTCAGTCGGTCTTGGCCGACGGATTTAGTAAGTGTTCAATCCTGAATTATCTTACCATGTGACTGTTTTCGGAAAATTAGCGGTCAACAGAAAGCGAAAGTAGAAGAAAGATTCACAATAAATATCATTTTAGCTACTTGAGAGTCGACTTTAGACGTTCGCGAATCACAGTGATCCATCGCTATCATAGATTACCGACTGATAAATAAGTCATAAAACGCGGTGATGAGCGACATTTGCGGTGATGCGCAATTTTTTCAAGATCGATGCCGCGGTGAAAATCGCCGCTACGGGTGATAAATTGCCGATTACGAACGCGGGGGAAACGCGAAAATCTGTATATAGGAAAATTTAAAAAATCTTCTTCTCCGAAACCACAAGGCCTAGAGCTAAGATATTTGGTATGTAGCATTGTCTAGTGGACCTCTACCAAGTTTGTTCAAATTATTGCCCTAGGGTCAAAATTGGCCCCGCCCCTGGGGTCACTTGATTTATATAGACTTATATAGGAAAATTTAAAAAATCTTCTTCTCCGAAACCACAAGGCCTAGAGCTAAGATATTTGGTATGTAGCATTATCTAGTGGACCTCTACCAAGTTTGTTCAAATTATTGCCCTAGGGTCAAAATTGGCCCTGCCCAGGGGTTTATTCTATTTTATATAGGAAAATTTAAAAAATCTTCTTCTCTGAAACCACAAGGCCTAGAGCTAAGATATTTGGTATGTAGCATTGTCTATTGGACCTCTACCAAGTTTGTTCAAATTATTGCCCTAGGGTCAAAATTGGCCCCGCCCCGGGGGTCACTTGATTTATATAGACTTATATAGGAAAATTAAAAAAATCTTCTTCTCCGAAACCACAAGGCCTAGAGCTAAGTTATTTAATATGTAGCATTATCTAGTGGACCTCTACCAAGTTTGTTCAAATTATTGCCCTAGGGTCAAAATTGGCCCCGCCCCGGGGGTCACTTGATTTATATAGACTTATATAGGAAAATTAAAAAAATCTTCTTCTCCGAAACCACAAGGCCTAGAGCTAAGATATTTGGTATGTAGCATTGTCTATTGGACCTCTACCAAGTTTGTTCAAATTATTGCCCTAGGGTCAAAATTGGCCCCGCCCCGGGGGTCACTTGATTTATATAGACTTATGTAGGAAAATTAAAAAAATCTTCTTCTCCGAAACCATAAGGCCTAGAGCTAAGATATTTGGTATGTAGCATAATCTAGTGGACCTCTACCAAGTTTGTTCAAATTATTGCCCTAGGGTCAAAATTGGCCCTGCCCTGGGGTTTATTCTATTTTATATAGGAAAATTTAAAAAATCTTCTTCTCCAAATGACCTTTTCTTCTGGTGAGCATTTATAGGGCCATCATGGCCCTCTTGTTTATTATGTCCTCAGTTCGTGTGATACTTGATTTTAAAGAAATTCTGTACCCTGAACCCTGCTGTTTATTACGTAATACGTAAATAAAAAATGAAAACAAGTGTTAAAATTGCGGCCCGTTGATATTAATAAGAGCTATGAGCTGGAAACTTTATAGTCAGTTGGATACATTGTAGATCTCAAGAAGGAAAAGTGATACTGTACTCTTTTTTCTCTTTTCATTCAATGTTTATAAAAATTGTAAGCATCATCGATAGTGTTTATCCTGTGACAATGAGCTATTCGGGGAGCATCCACTGGTTTGACTGGCCCTAGTTTCTTTCTATTGGGAAAAAAATGTACATGTATAACAGGATAAATCTGAGTCTATGTTAAGGAAACATTTTTAAACACTGTATTTATTTCTTGTATATTTCAGGTACTGTTTTTATCCATTGAAAAAAGTTGCTGACTTTAAGGAATACCGAATCCATTCGGTCTATTTTAGACACAAACATCTGGTTTGGCAACACAAAAGAGGAGTATAGCATTGATTGAAAGAGGACAAAATCCATTTACTTCACTGATACCTTTCATGCTGGAATAATAAATCTTTGGTGTGCCAGCTCTGCTGTATTAAAAGAACAAGTGTTTCTTCAGTTGAAACATAAGCTTACACAGATTTCATTCTGAAGAGTAACATTCCAATAGATTCATCATGTTGGAGGCATTCCCACACATTCTTCACATTCTCACAGTGTTACTACTTACTATCATCATGATCATATTCATGTTCCTTGCCGGTGGACTTGGACAAGACCGTCTGGAGGGTTTTGATCCTATTGTACAGTATGGAACAGTTGCCACGGTCATTTTGTATGCTGTCAGATTTCTTACCTTCATTCCAATCCCTCAGGCAATTTTTAATTTTTTAGGCATCGTTTGCTATAATACTCATCCTCCGAAGCCTAAACTGAAAACATCAACCCTTTTTGGACCCTTTATTTGTTTTAGAGTGGTAACAAGAGGCACTTTTCCTGAACTTGTTAGGAAAAACATTCAAAGAAATATTGATATTTGTTCCAGGATTGGCTTGGATAACTATATCATTGAAGTTGTTACTGATAATGCTATGAATTTGCCAAAATCACCTCGATTAAAGGAAACAGTTGTGCCACAACAGTACACTACGACCAATCATACACGTTATAAGGCTCGAGCCCTGAACTATTGTCTTGAGAATGGTGTGAATGTGTTGACGGATAATGACTGGATTGTTCATCTAGATGAAGAAACTCTCCTCACTGAATCGTCTGTGATTGGAATAGTTAACTTTATCAATGATGGTAAATATAGTTTTGGTCAGGGTGTCATTACTTACGCCAATGAGGAGATAGTTAGTTGGGTGACAACATTAGCTGACTTAGTAAGAGTTGGAATGGACTTTGGAATGATTCGTTTTTGTCTTAAATATCTGCACAAGCCTGTGTTCAGCTGGAAAGGTAGTTTCATTGTCGCTAATGCAGGGGTTGAGAGGAAGATAACATACGATTTTGGTATTGAGGGAAGCATTGCTGAAGATTGCTTTTTTGGATTGACTGCATGGAAAGAAGGATACCAGTTTGGGTTTGTTGAAGGTGACATGTGGGAGAAAAGTACTTTTTCAATAGTTGATTATGTATACCAACGTAAGCGCTGGGTTCAAGGTATATACAATGTGTTCTTCAGTGCGCGAATTCCATTTAAGTATAAGTACGGTATTACCTTAATGTTGTTGTCATGGTTTTTCATGCCTTTCACAGTGCCGAATATCATTCTTGTACCATTGTTTCCATTACCAATGTGGCGCTGTGTCAACATAATGTGCGCATCTATGGGTGCTGTGATGATGTTTCTATTTATTTTTGGTGCAATTAAATCCTTCTCCCCTCGTAGAATTGGATGGCCTAAGTACATCTTTCTATGCTTTGTTCCAATTGTAATCGTACCAGTTTCTATGGTGTTAGAAACCATAGGGGTCATTGCAGCTCTTAAAGCAAGGAAATTGAACACTTTTCACATTGTCAACAAGCAAACAACTGTCACAGCACAAACAACAGTACCAAGTGAACAACCCACAGCCAATACAGTGCAACATGTGTGAACAAAAACATAGTTATACCACCAACAAAGTGAACAATACAATTCCAGTACTGAACAAATACGTGAACATAATGATGATTCATCAATATACAAAATGTATGATGGATGAACATAGTGACAGTATTATACAAATGTGTATTTATCCAAGTGTTAGTTCCATTCTAATGTTAGAACATCTCTGTGGCAGTATTATATATACAAATGTATGAACATTGCAATATTTAATGAATGTATGTTACAGTATGGTTAGGGTGATATGTCAGCAATTTGTGTTCTCACAGCGATTGAATCCCCGCTTTATCGCCTTTAACAGCAATTTTCATTGCAACTTCGATCTAGAAATAAACAAGAATCCCAGTGATGTTGCGTTCCACCGTGATTTATGATGTTATCAGAATTGTGAAGGATCAAGTTGATTCGTGTACATCTAAAGTGGACTCTCAAGTATCACATTTATATTAATTGTAAATGCTTAGAACTTCCATTTGCTTTTTTGTCACCTGTTTATTTCCAGAAAACAGGTTACTGGGTAAGGTAATTCAGGATTTGACACTCAGGGCGTCCGATTAATTTGTCTAGACGGAAATCCTATTCTTAAAATAAAAAGAAAAAAAAGCCGACCATTGTTATCAAACAAATGAGGCATTATCGCAATTGAAACATATCCGTAAACCGGTAGCAGTGTTTTATATATGCTGGGTACAGGACGAGAATCAGGTATCTATTTTCAGTCATTACTGACAAGAAATGAGCAGGTTTAGAGTAAAGGGGGATATAGCATATCATCGTGATTGAGAGCTGTAAATTGCCCCATCAGCAGTGACGGTCATTATCATTGAAGTGATCTATCTGTGGCTTAGCGTAATTTTAAATTGGCGGCGATTCATGATTTGCAAGTCACTCGAACCGTACTGTAATTATGATTAAATACTGCACAACAGAACAGTACTGAACTACTGTGTGTTCTAATCCTTATGTAAATTATGTAAAAACATTGTTCTTGGCTCTATTTTTGCCAATGTTTAATAAACATTCATTTATTGTCATTTACATTTTTTAACAAACATTGTTTTGAGATACCTTTTGAGATTAGCTATATTGGGATAAGATGTGTTTCCAAGATACCATGCATTTCTGATATAAATCTGTTTGCTGAAATTTTAATGTACTATTTTGTGATGTTAAGTTATGATAAGGAAAAACTAATTCACAAAATTTATTGTTTCTAAGTGATTGCAAGTAAACTTATTAAGTTACCTGCTAATGTATTTTTGCACTTTAAGAATCTCTTTGGCTACTGCTGATTTAACAGCTGGCTCAAAGTTTTGTCTGACTCAGAAAAAAAATTCTCGAAGAAGACACTGGCTCTTCTTACTTGACTGACCACTTTTTCTGTCAACCCTAAGCTTATTTTATCTCGGTCATTGCCGATAATTTCATTTTCATTTATAAATGTATCCCAGAATGAAAAAAGATTAATTAAGGTATTTCATTTTGGCCCAAGTCTAGTTTTTTTCCTTTTGAATATGAGACAAACAAATAATACTTTAATTCATGACAAATTTATAATGATAAATGCATGATATTTTTTTTCTTATAATTTATATGATGCATAATATTAATAAATACATTGCAAGGCTTTTATAACAATTTCATTTGTGCAAGACAGCAAACTATTTTTAATTTATTAATATGGTTGCTTTGAAATGATATTTCATTGGAATATAGTGAGCTTTCAAATCTGTATAAATAATACAAGCACAAAAAGTATACAATGTCATTTATTTTCAAATACTCAAAAGTCTAATGGCACATATGTGTGCCTTGTGATTGTTCTTATATAAAATCCTCATGTTATATATTTGTGTTTTTTTGTCAAGCCCGCTTGGGGTGAGCTTGACAAAGTCGCCACAATGGCAGTTGCGCGTTTGTACGTTAGTTGGTTAGTTAGTTTGTTCATTCGGATTTTCCTTGTCTGGGCTGTATCTCTCTTATGCATTTACATTTTTAGCTCACCAGAGCACAAAGTGCTCATGGTGAGCTATTTTGATCGCTTGATGTCCGTCATCAGTGTGTGTGTGTTTGTGTAAGTGTGTGCGTCAACAGTTGCTTTAAACAACATCTCCTTCTTAACCAGTTGGCCAATTTCAAGGAAACTTTAGGTGGATGTTCCTTGCATGAAGCTCTACCAAAGTTGTTAAAAATAATAATTTCATTAAAACTCTGGTTGCTGTGGCAACCAATAGGAAATCTTAAAAAATCTTCTTGTCCAAAACCACAGGTCCTAGAGCTTAGACATTTGGTGCGTAGCTTTGTCTAGTGGACCTCTACCAAGTTTGTTCAAGTCATTGCCCTAGGGTCACTTGATTTTACCTAGACTTATATAGGGAAATTTTGAAATCTTCTTGTCAGAAACTACAATGCCTAGAGCTTAGATATTTGGTGAGTAGCATTGTCTATTGGACCACTAGTAAGTTTGTTAGATTATTATTGCCCTGGGGTCAAAATTGGCCCTGCCCGCCCTGGGGTTTACTCTATTGAGGAAAATTAAAAAAATCTTCTTGTCCGAACCCACGAGACCTAGAGTTAAGATAATTGGTATGTAGTATTGTCCAGCAGACCTCTACCAAGTTTGTTAAAATTATGGCCCCAGGGTGAAAATTAGCCCCCCCCCCGGAGTTCACATGATTTAAATATAGGCTTATATAGGAAATATTGGGCCATCATGGCCCTCTTGTTTATTGAATACAGTTGTTCTTATAACAATTATTTCAAGAAATCAATGAGATTCGGTGGACTCTTATTTGATTTTATATCCTTTGGTTATTTCTGAGTTATTTCTACAATACAATCATGCACTATGTGCTCATAGTGAGCTTTTGTGATCGCCTTGCGTCTGTCGTGCGTCGTGAAGTGGCATCCTTATTTACTTTAAACATCCTGTCCTACATCACTATGCACGTTGCAACCAAACTTTGCTGAAATGATCCTTAGATGGTCCCCTTTCAAAGTTGTTCAAAAATTAAATTTCTTTAAAAACCAGTAGCCATGGCGACCAATGGGAAGAACTTATTAAATACTTATGTCTGAAATCACAAGGCCTAGAGCTTTTAAAGTTTTTGGTGTGTAGCATTGTCTAGTGGCCCTATACCCAAGTCTGTCCAAATTATGGCCCTGTGGTTAGAATTGGCTCCGCCCTGGGTTTACTTTATTTTACATGAAGGCTTATATAGGAAAATTAAAAAAATCTTGTCAGAAACTACAATACAGTGTACCTAGAGCTTAGATAATTGTATAGCATCGTTTAGAGGACTTCTACCAAGTTTGTTCATATTAGGTCCCTGGGATAAAAATTGGTGCCACCTAGGGGTTTATTTGATTTTATAAAGGGCTGGAAATCTAAATGTCTAACCAAGTTTGTTCAAATTATGGCTCTGGGGTAAATTGGCCCGTCCCAGTGGAGTCACTTGATTTTAAATTGGCTCGTATATGAAACCAAATTGTCTCCTGTCATTTTTTTCAGGTGAGCGATTTAAGGGCCATCATGATCCTCTTGTTTGTGTAATGTATTTTAAGTATTAAAGTGGTCATTTATGTGTACATGTATATAACTATCTTGTTATGTCTGTATTTCAAAATTATGCGCAATCTCAAAAATTTATATTAAATGATAATGAATTATTCGTTATGTTACTTGTTTTATTGACACCATAAAACCAATATAATGTGTTTCAAGTAGAAACCATATAGACTGGTACCTCTATAAACCGGTTTCCCATGTAAATCTGTAAAAATTGGTAACTTTAAGATGATAGGAAACTATATGGAACCCTAACCTCTTGCCCACTTATTATTACTGTAAAATACTTTGTGAAATTAAAACATTTTTTTTTGAAAATTAATGTCAAATTTTGCGAAAACGAACTCACTAGGTGTATTACACTATATGCAGAAATAAGCCAAATAATGTGTTTTTAGTTCACAGTGTGCCCATGGTGAGCTTTTGTGATCGCATAGCATGCGTCGTGAAGTGGCGTCCATTTTTCTTCAAATAACATCTCCTACATCAGTATGCCAATTGCAACCACTTTCAAAGTTGTTCAAAAATTAAATTTCATTAAAAACTCTGGATGCTATGGCAACCAAAACGAAAAACTTAAAAAATCTTCTTGTCCGTAACCACTTAGATATTCAGTATGTAGCAAAGGTGTTTCGTGTTTGTATATGAATTAATTTCAATCAAGTCTTTTAAATCTTAAAAAAGAGGGCAACATAGCCCTGGGAAATTGCCACTGGGAGTCTGGGATGCTCAAAAGACTCACCTTGCTTGTATTATTTCATTTTTAATGCAAGTGTAGAAACTTCCCTTTGATGCAATGTGGGTTAAAAGACGGAATCAAGAACCTAGGTTCCAGTCTAGCATGTTTGTATCCGATGATCGTTTATGAAAATGTGACATCGACAGGCCTTCTACTAGTAGTTAATCGATGTTTTCCAATTATCGGTACATCACCAGCGAACTACTTCCAATCTTCTTTACATACTGCTAACATTAAGATTGTCAGATTTTACTCCCCTAATTAACAGGATATCTGAAGACTTAAACACGTGTCGTGTTGATAAACACACTACTAGAACTATGATATAGACCTATATGCAGTCAATTATCAACGTTTTTATATAACAACACAAATACTTGGACAAGATAGTAACTTGTAGAGTTTAACATTTTCCAAATGTATTAGTGATTGTAATTGGTCAATGAAAATTCAAACGATTAATCAGAGGCAAAAGTCGGTTAAAACTAATTAAATAAAGAATTGCATGTACCAACAAGATGTGTTTCAAAAAACACAATGCCCCCTCCGGATGCCCTTTAACTTGAAAATGTACAATATAAACAAAGGGCCATAACTCCGCCAAAAATCGAATCACAAAACCCGGAATATATGTGCGGGGGTTCTGGGTAACAACAAGTCTGTGAAAGTTTCGTCAAAATTCCATGAAAAATGAAGGAGTATATAGTATCCTAAAAGAAATGTACGAATTTTTTGAAACACCATGACCCCGTGACCTTTGACCAACTGACCTGAAAATGTCCAGGTCCTGTAGAGGTTGTCATGAGGAATCTACATTTGAAGTTTGATGAATATAGGTGCAAGCGTTTTGATTTAATAGGCAAGGTTAAAGTTTGGTACAAAAAGACAGACAAACAGACAGACAGACAAACAGAGATAACAAAAACAATATGACCCCGATCTATCGATATGGGGGCATAAAAATGTTAGTATTGCATAAACTTTACTTCCCTTAAACCAAATGAATAACACAAAATCAATAAAAAATGTAATATTGAATGCAGTATCTTTATTTAGATGTCTATGTAAACATAACAATATAATATACTACATGTATAAAAACATACACTGAAGCAGAATTATGCGCTTGTCAATATTTCGCCCGCCTGGCCCAAGGGAATTTCTAAATCCCCACACTAAAGACAACCGTATGTGTCTAAATCCCGACCCCAGAGCCTACTTGGAAGATCAAATGCGACAGGGAAGTTAAACGCGGCCAAAGTATATTTCCCGGGTCCTGGAGTCATTAAGTTTATCAAATGTCGTAAATGGTCTTCTGTCTGAAGTCCCGTGTATGCCCCCCCCCCTGGCGGGCAACACCCCCCCCCCCCCCCCCCGTGGCAGTCAAAATATTGACAGGTGCATCATGCTGCATTAACAGATATAGCTTGAACAACATTTTCTATTGAACCAGTAGTCACTAGCTTATCAAATCAATCATTTATGACTTGAAGTAAAACCATTGTCAGCTAAGTGTGAGGTCTGTAATACACCAAGCTTCTATTGTATCTTTATACACAAAGGGGCAGATAATCAAGACTAGTACGTCAACTTAAATAAACTGGTTCCCGCTCCATGTTGCACTGCACCAAAGGCTTTGTACAGATAAGTCAACGGGAACCAGTTTAACCCCTAGTATACAATCTTTTTCTGAAAAAAGGTCAGTTGTTCATTTCAAAATACATTTAAGTAAGCGGTGGGTATGTTATGTAAATGATTTCTTGAAAAAAGCCTAAAAAAATGAAAAAGCTTTTGCGTCATTTACATTTAAAGAGAAATGTGTTTCAATATCTTAACTTGGAGCTATGTAAAGGAAATGGATATTACCTTTTATGTAATACTGAAACCTGTGTCAATCTTAATGTATTGTTATCTCAATTGCTCAAAGTTAAGAGAGGCTGCAGACAAGGTGATCCGATATCACCATATATATTCATTTTATGTACTGAAATATTAGCTATAAAAATAAGACAATGCAAAGATACTACAGGTATAATAATAGCAGTGAAGAATATAAAATATCTCAATTTGCAGATGATACATTGATCACTCTTGTTGGCCAGGTAAGAGAAGTTACTAAATACTGTTTTAGAGCCATAACATAAATTTTCAAAGAAATTTGGATTAAATTGTTTTTGGATAAAACCAAGGTCTTAAATATAGCACCATATCAATTATGACCGGATATAAACTTACATGGGGTGATATACACTTTAGATTGTTAGGGATTGATCTATGATGTTGATTTAGATAAAATGATATATTTAAAACTTATAGAAAAACTTAAGAAATCCAAGTAAAGAATTGCATTGCTCACTGGAAGAAAGGAAAATTACCCCCCTATCGGAAAATTACTGTTGTAAAACTCATGTTACTTCCTTTGTTTATTCATTGCTTTACAACTTAACATACACCTAATACAATATTTTTGAAAATATTTAATGTATTTTATGAATTTGTATGGGAAGGCAAAGCAAAAAAAAAACACATACAAAAAACAGCTATTGTAAAAGCATACAAAAAGGTGGACAAAAATGTTTGATATTAGCAGTCATATACGATAAAAATATGTCAATAATAACAGAAGAAAATGTTATACACTAATAAATACATTATTCAATATTGACAAAATTTTTAATAAAGGAAAACAATTTTGTGTACTGATTATTAAATTAAGTTATATAAAAAATGCTTTCTTTGGATTGATCTTTTGAAGGCTTATTCTTTGTATATAGATAAACTTTGTATTTTAAATAATGTAGAACAAGTGCTAAACATGCCATTGGTTTAAAATCGCAACTTATTTACAGGAAGTAGATTTTTTTCATGCAAAGCTTATATGAGAACGGATTCAGATTTGTTGAGGATATTTTTAATCAATATGGAGAATTCGTAAACTTACAATACTCAGTATTAGTAACAAAACGGTGATGAACTTCTTACAATATTATAGTTTAAAATAAGCAATAAAAGGCACAAACAGAACCTTAACATCATACCCAACTTTCGCGGACATGCTGATTTGGAAAATCGATAAAAAATTTACATTAAACAAAGAAGGGGATTTTCACTATAATCGTCATAACTTTTATTCTATTTAAAATACGAAATTTGTACTCATCACAAAAGTTTAATTAATCTTTTTTCTTTCTAATGGTGTATTTTTTATTATTTTAAATTAATGTTTTATTCGACCCTTTTGCGTTTGAAAAAGACACCTATCGATTCCCTCTATATAGCGGGATAAATAAAACGTACTTCTTTGCAAAATAGTGCAAATTTTCATACAAGCACCAAATTTGGTATGATGATGCATACATGTGTCGGGGTTTATTTAAGACCGTGTGCCAACGTGTACCTGGTCAGGAACGCTGTGGTCACGCTCGGATTCGAACCCACTGTCTCCAGGCTATATGACGTGTATAATAGGAGTGAAAACACATTGTAATCCATAGTTTATGCTCATAATATCATTCTTACCGTAAAGAATTGGGTTTATAACCAAACTGAGGTACATGTATACTAAAATATTTTTTGACAGTTGTTAAGGCCAAGGGAATAATTATATAGGTTATTGGAGCGGCTCCCGACATATGTAATTTTGATGGTATCTTTAAACAACTTCAATGCTTATTGTAAGAAAATTAGGTTCAAAGTCTGCTTTAAAGTTTACAGTTCATCGAGCATATAAACATCCGTCTGTCATAGAAGTCAAAATGCGTCCGTCGGTGGTACGTGGCACTACTTTCATTTGATATAAGATGAACACACTTCGTTCAATTAATCAGTAGTATTGCAAGTTTAGGTTCGTACATACCTGCATTTTCAAAATGCCTTTTGCTGCTTTCAGTATTCTGTACATAGCAGACATGTTTATCTAGGAACCGTGCCTCAGAATTTGATGCTTGATTTCATTTTAGTCTATTAGCGGGTTTCAGGATACGGAATATCTAACGAACATAGGACAATATAAAAAATCTGAGAAACGGTTCCCTGTATTATTCATTTATAGTAATTTATTTTAAGGCTAATTGTTGTAATATAGTTCTAAATACTGATTAGTTTGTATCGTTGATATTAACGTTTGATATTGGTTTATAGAAGGCTAACCAAATATGCTATTTGTTTCAAATCACTGGCAATAGACTTTATACACTGGATTTATTTAAGTATACTTATGGTTTAGTTTTTAAATTTGTAAATTGACGAACTTGATGTGACCAGTCATCGAATACCGATACATTAATGAGTGAGCCAAAAACATTCAAGTCCTTATTGGCCAAACTCAGTGCCGATTATGATGTCGCTGTTGAAATGAAATAGTGTTAAAAGTCTTACATCTCTTAGCAACAGAGAAAGGCGTTCAATACAAAACGTAATGAGAAGTCGGTCGAATATTCGGCAGGCATTCGAGAAAAAACATTTGCTGAACTAGTTACATACATTATTCGAAAAACAAACTTTGTCGGACGAGTGCCATGGTTCAACTGTCTTAGCAGGCACCTGAGACTGAAACAGTTGGATTCTGAATTAGAAACGCATTAACGTCTTATTGACTTTGAAGAAATATACAGACCATGCATTGTTTGCTGCATGTGCAAAGGATCCATAAAAACAAATTCGGTGGTAATTTCGTACCAGAAGTCAGTTGATATCAGTACCCAAGCAATCTCTTGAATTAGTGAGTAAGGTACAATATGGGTCAAACAACGTTGCCGGTGAAAAACAACCACGTTGACTTGTACATTGGTGATAAACCCGCAGCAATCGGTGTACCATCTATACCCGAACAATACGCAAATGTAATTCTAGCATACTTTTCACAAACTAATCAACCATCTTCATTGTCTGATAATTTTCTTGACTTGGAGACCAGCATTATCAAACAAAATATGAACTTTAAATATCAATGCCTTCAAAAGGGTTTGATTGCATATCTTGCATGGGCGACTTTCCATACCAATGAAAAGTGGGCGTCCTCGTTTCAACTATCGCTGAATGCTGTCTTACCCATCTTACATGAGCAAGCCCATTCCGTTGTCATCATAAAACATCCATTTATAAGGTCCGAGAAGTCACCAATTTCCTCAATCCATGTCAAGTTGTTCAGTTGCAATGACAAAATTTCGTTGTTTATGTTTGGTGGTTTGCACGTTGAAATGATGTCTCTGAAAGTTGTTGGTATTATTTTGAAAGACAGTGGGTGAATATCAACACTTACAGTGTCCAATATCGCTACCATGGATGTTGCTTAATCATCATTTTTGGCATACAATGTTTCTAGAACACGACTTGCCCAACAGAGCACAGCGTGTGCTCTATATTAATTAAAATTGGGTGAATATATATACGGGATAAATCTGAAACCGTTCTGAATTTCAATGTCTCCTGATTGAAGACTGGTCTGACATACCAGAAAAGATAAGTTTTAAGATTTATTTTTGGAACCAGGTTCTTGCACTCCAGGTAATAACACTTATATATTTGTCCAGCCATATAGACAAGCAAATTTTGTATTATATATATACCGTAAAGTACTTGTTCCCTTTATTTTTGCATTAGACCATATAAATTATGTTAGTTCGGGTCATATGATATGGGGTAAATAAATGTATTAATAATTTTGGTGCTGCGAAAACGTTTGATGGCTACATTACTGTTGTTTTTGTGCTATTCCTAGTTGCTGCATTCTAAGACACCCTCGGATAGAATGTGTTTGATCTTTATCTTCCTAATTTTAAAGCAATGACAAGAACGGCTCGTTGATCAGATATTAGACAGTTGTTAGTAATGGATTCGAACAAATTTTCAAGCAACTGATATACCTTTTAAAAGGTGGATGAGTTTGGTTACTGACTAAAGCACCCGATACTATATTTGAGACGAAAAACCAAAGTGAGATAAGCAGTACTGAGCACTACATAACTATATTGACCCAATACACTCATGAAGAAGCCGACACTAGGATATTTTGCGTGTGAAACACGCTGTCGATAACGGCTTGAAAAAGCATGTGGTGAGGGGTTCTGACACAGACATTATACTTCTTTCAGTGTCTATTTTCAAAGACATCAATACTGACACTATTTGGGTGGAGTTTGGTATTTAAAGCAAAATACTTCAGTTGGTTTCCAGTGCATGAAACTGTCGAAACAATTGGGCAAAAGTTTATGTTAAGTTCTCCCATTTTTCAACGCATTTACCGGTTGTGACACCGCGTTTCTGCCCTCAATGAAAAGGACAAAAGACTTGGAATGTAATGTCTATTTAGGTAAGCAGTCCTGGGCCCCCTCCCAATAAATCCGGATGACTTCTATCCGGGAACAATTAACGATTAACTAATGTATGCCTAAAACTGCACTAAGGCAAGTAAGTCACGTTCTATATACAACTTCTATTAGAGGGGGGGGGGGCGGGGGGGGGGGGTATTTCACAAACTTCGTTTGAATTTACTTATATACATGTATAAACATACTGAACATGTTATGATAATGTGCTAAGTTAGTATAATTCATTGGTATTGAGAGTTTTGATAAAAAGTTCTTTGACTGGGAAAATATTTGGCGGCCATTTTGAAAATTTTGCGGCCATCTTGAATCGAGGCACTTGAACTTTGGCACACACACTAAATCGTTTCTACATATCATTCTCAACATGTGTGGAAAATTTGGTGCTTGTATGACAATTTGCACTATTTTTTCGTTATTTACCCCGCTAATATTCAATGTAAAAAGCGTAAAATTGGTAGATTTTTCAATGTTTTCAGCATCATAACTTTTTGGGGGAAATGTGATCAAATTTGTACTCATTGCATTCGTTTTGAAAATTTAATTTCTTTCAGCATGTAAAATATGAAAACAATCAAATAATATCTTCTTCGACCCTTTTGATGATTTTTTAAAACTACCCCTTAGATTTTTGGCTTGGAGCTACGGCTCCAAGCCTATGTATTGTTTTCGGTTACGTTTGTTCCCTAGATGCTGGTAGATGCAATGCGAAAGCTGGGTACAAGTGCACAAAAATGTTAAGAGTCCGGCGATTGGTTGAGAGCTATATGTTAACAGTACGGTGATTGGTTTACGCTTACTGTGTGAATCGGTATCACATGACTTGAGTGTACCAACTTCACTGTGCCAGTCTATTATGAAATCAGGGTGTTTCACTAAAGATCGGTTTGTTCTATTAACATTAATTACACGTTAAGGTACACATTTTAAAACTGTCTATTTTTTCTGTTACTATGTACAATATATTTAAATCAATTATTTTAATCATTACTGAAAGACATATTAGCGGAGGATTGTTCAAGAGAATTTAAGGAAGCCCCTTCTATAATGAAATCTGCGAAACGCTATTGCCGCCAATAATTTTTGTCACGTGATCTTGATGTACACATTTGCGATTTCATTGTAAAATCTATGGAAGGGAATATCCGCCAGTACATGCATGCTGTTAAATGACAATTGCATCTTGTCTTGTTACATGCATATTGTTAAATGACAATTGCATCTTGCCTTGTTTCATTCGTTTTACACTAACTGCAACTGCCGCGTGCCTTTATGCTTCTTTCCATCAGTAAGTGGCACGTGGCTTGATTCTATCCTTACTCTATGTATATAAATTACATATTCTTGCGTGTAAATGACAAATGCATCTATTCTATTCATTATTATTATACCGACACATGCATGTTAACATCAATGATTGCAAGTTCAGCAAGGCGAAACCAATTAGCACTAAGCAGTAGCTAGCATGAACTTAGACGAATGCATTTGTAATATTCAATTCATACAATGCTGGGAACCAGATTTTTTCGGTAGTTTCCGTAAAAAGGTCAACCACGCACGGTGCGTACACAAAAAACTACTCGACGAATTAGTGTAAGTTGAGCGAAACGGGACAGAAATTGTTACTGTAGAATTTGTAGCCATTCTTCATCGATGTCAATACATCGTTTCAAAAGCAGCAGATACTATATTGGTGGAGGTGAAGGTAAGTCCAGAGTAAGTTTTATCCTAAAATAACAGTTATTGTGTACATTATGTTTTAGTTATTGCTGTTGTGTGAGGAGAATTTTATTTCTATCAGGGATCTACCGGTATATAACAATGTTATATAGCATACCTGTTCATATACAGTTAAACCTGTGAACAAAGGCTATCCTTGGAAAATACATAATTGTTAATTACCAAGTGCATGGCTTTTATTTGGATGTCATTTTGTTTTAAGCAATCAATGTTCAATATGAAAGACCTACACTAAAAAGAACAGTTTTAAGTTTTTCATTTGCATCAACATTCATTTCTGTTATTCATATATCAGTACAGTTGGGTACAAGTGACTGTATAGTATATCCCATTCCCATCATGTTTCTGTATTGCTCCCTGTATTTAGATATTGTGTTTCATTTTGTACCACACAAAAATGATCTAAATATCACTTATCACAAACAGTGCCATTACAGTATGGATAAACATAAATGTTGGTATTTGAATGTGTCTGTTTATTTTATTGCAGGTATAAAACATTACAGAAAAAAACAAGCTGGTGATAGTTGACAGATATGGAGGTATTTTGATGCATGGAGGATATGTTTGCTAGTGATCCAACATTTATTTCTACCTCAGTTGTGTCTTCTATCACAACTTCACCAAGGGTATCCGCGCAATTGTTGATTCTTCTCAAATCAATGAGAAAGATGCGTTAAAGGATGAGCAGCCAGTATACTTTTTCCCCTGAGTTAAATGAAAGGACCACCCATATAGCTTTGATGATGACACCCCTAGATTGTTTGAGATATTTCAAGAAGAACATAGACATATGCACAATGTGAGGATAGCTTAGGACACAATTAAGGTGTGTGTCTACCTTGAAAACACTAGTCATCCTACTTGAATCAAAGGATAGATAAAATACAACCATTATCATTTTTTTCATTTGTCTATTTATTATACTGTTTATTTATGTATTTCTGTAAACAATAAATTCAGTAACCAATTGAATCATGTCTCAGTTTTAACAATAAACATATTTCATTATTGTCAATTAGTACAACTAATTGAAATATAACTGACAACCATAATAATTGCACATGTCTTCCAATGCTTCACTGTTAAAAATGAGACTTAATGAAATTAAAATACTTCAAAAAATTGAAGTGAGGTGAATTAATTAGTCATTACAGGAACATGTATTTTGGACTACAGTCAAGACTTTGAACTTAGGCCATCCTTGGGAAATAGAAAAGTTGGCCTATATTGACAGATGGCTCTTATTCAGGAGTTATTTTGTTCTAAATGATAAATGACGGTTTAGAAAGAATGACCTTTTATTCACAAGGTGACCTTTATTCGGAGGTTTGACAGTATCTAGATATTTAACATTTGTACAATTGACAATATTGACTGAAAGTTTGCATTTATTATTAAGTAATAATTAACATGAAGAACCTAGAATATTGATCAATTCAAATACAAAAATATCTTTACAAAACAATTTAGAAATTACTTTGACACTAATAGACTGATGCTTACAAATGATGAATAATCAATTCACATGTATTACTTATTATCATGGATTTGCATTTACATCAAATAAGTCAACTTCTTAGAAAAAACATAAAATATAGCTTCAACTTTAAATTTGCTCAGTTCTAAAATTTCTTTCAATATTACACTAATATGCAATTTGTCTGTGAATATAGTGTGATTTATAACTTCTGATATACATGAAAATTAAATATCTTCCTAGATGTAACTCTTTACTTTATTCTAAGGATCACAGATACAAAATTTATTTATTCATTTAAACATTAGCTATGTATAGCTGTTGACCAAAATGGAAATAAAGGTTTATTTTAACTTTTTTGTGTTATCCTTTATATAATATGTCTAACATGGCTATACACATGTTTCTTGTAATATATGTATATTTTCTTTAAATGTATGCCAGTTTATTAATACATTGTAATTTGTATATTGAAAAAAATCTAGTTAAATACTTTTTACATCATAACGAGAGCTTAATAGTAGAGCTTAGTAGTATAAGATTTAATAATTTATGCAAATTATATTTTCAATTGCACACATATTTTATAAACAACAACAGATACTTGTAAGTCATTATGGCAATGTGCTGTCACAAACAACCTATAGATGGAATGCATGTGTATCTTTTCCTAAATATTCTATGAGTCACAAAATTCTGCAGGTCCTATGATGTGAATAATATGAATATAACTTTTGCATATAAATATATATATACTTCCATCTTAATATTACATATACGGTATATATAATACCTATGTAATGTTTATTATGTTTTATTACTAACTTCCACCTCTGTAGCAACAATTTTGTCAGGAAAGCCACTTTTTGAGAAAACCCATTTGCGATATCTTCGTGTACCAGTCTGGCCAACATATCATTGAGTATAAACTCATTAGCTCCACAACCAAAAACACACACTAGCTAAAAGTCTTCTGTCCAGGCTGATTGACTGTACATGTACCACTGTGAGTAGTCCAACCATTGCCAATATTGACTGAAAATTGAACACCATTGACATTAATTAGGTTTATTTTATAAATATCATCAAAAGAAGTATGTTAGGCTGTAGGTAATTGAAAAGTTAATCATTCCCATAATATTATCCTTGATACCAAACATATTTTCATATGCAATTATTTCTGTAATGGGGAGGAGGAAAATAATGTAGTACCCAATGCGGGACTCGAACACGCAACCTCCTACTTGCATGTCAGATGCTCTACTAACTCGGAGCTAATCAGGCTGTGAATATCTCAGCCAATTTATAAAATTTAATACAATATACCACACAGCTACATTCCTCCTTCCTTTTTATTCAAAGTAATTAATTGCGACAACTATAGGTTCTTTTGACTAACTCAGCTAGCCTTTGCTTCACCCTAGGTGCTAGTCTCATCCTAGTCACAGCATCAAATGTAATAGGAGGAAATTTAAATTAAAATTTAATGTTCCTGATGCGGGGCTCGAACCCACGACCTCCTGCTTGCAAGTCAGATGCATTACCAATTAAACAATATACCACACCCCTACATTTCAAACAGTCAATAGACCGTTACATACAGGTTCAAAGATGCGAAACACAGTCTTCATGAATAAGAACCAGATCCTTTACTGCTGTCTATATAAATCAAATATTGCTTCTACAATTTACCCCCCCCCCCCCGTCTAAAAAAATCTAAAATAAGCCCCGAACCTGAATTTGCTCCAGACAAACCTGAGTTAATGAGAAGTAACACGGTAAATATAGGAGTAAATAATGTTTATGTAGATCTACTAAAATATTCACCTGAAACAGGTAGTTGTATTTAGACCTGTCTGAAACGATGTTCAGAAAAACATTGCCGTACTGCCTCGTCGTAGCACAGTTTCTTCAACATTCAACAAAATGTTATATTCTCGCCGATCTCGGTTGGTTTATTGGATGTAACAGAAACCATTTCTAACACACTGCCACTGACATTATCGTCGAGACCGACGAGACAGCTCGATATTCATTAAAAACAACATGTGTCATTGATATACACTTCCGTAAACATTGAAGTTTTTACTATCGCACCGTTAAACCACGGAAAATTCCGAACTTGTAAATTTGATGTCCGGAGTTGTCTCCCGTGTATAGTAATTTGCGCAAGAAGCTAAAAGTTTTATTGGTTCCCAGTCATGTACTTCATGTACCATTGTAATGTCATGCTTCAACAAGAATAATGTTGAATCCAAAAAGCAGTAACAATAGCAGTTAGAAATAGTGTGAATAAACATTTCAAGATAAAGAAGGCATAACGAAGTTGTAAATTGGATGCAAGAATGAACGATATATATGAAGGGAGTGTCCACTTAGCATCAAGTAATATGAAACATGAATAACGTAGCAAGCACTTGTAAGAAACCAAAATGCAGTTGTCAAGTAGAAGAACGCATATGCAAGTAAATAACATAACATTGTCATTTAACAGCATGAATGTACTGGCGGATATTCCCTTCCATAAAAATCGGGGTGTTTCACTATAAATCGGCATGTTCCATCAACCGTTAAGGCACGAAAAGATAAGATATATTAACGCAGTCTCAATTATTTTTACTTTACTAGCTCTTTGTTTAATTATCAACATAATTGCTGAAGGTAATAAGCGGAGGATTAATTAATTAATGAAATACACCCCTACTATAATTTAACTTGCGAAACGCTTTCTCTGATGCAATTTAAAACTTGTGTACAGTACGATGAATTATAGGAAAATCTATAAATAGAAAAATATACCGATGTTTCAGACTACCTGTTGACTTTGAAAGAGGACAATTCCATAACTAAAATGGTCAACAAGACGAAATAAAATGAACCAATTTAGTTATGGTATCAGAACTAACTTTTATCAGCAACAACCAGCCAAGCCTTTCCTTTTTAAAAGGAAACTTTATTTAAAGTTCAATTCGTCAATCGTCCGGCAAATCTCGGACATTTACGTACGTTTACGGAAACAACGAGCATTGGCGATGATCATATCTGCTGATTAGGTACCCATGTATATACAGCCACAGCATGATGCATTATACAGGGTAATAGAAATTGGACGCGTTGAATAATTGAGGTTGAAGTCTAAAACATATAACAACATGGATGAAAATATTAGAATCTGTGAAATATTTTACTTTGCTTCCGTATAAAAAAGCAAAATTGATATTTATAACCCAATTTGTTGATATAATTATAAAAAAAAGATAAATAAAAAGATGGTTTTCATTATTGTTAAAGTCCCTTTAGCTTTTTGGATGTCAAAATTGAAGCAGGTCTTATTTTACCTAGATTGATGTGAAACTGAATTTTACTTGCAATAAAAACGTTCCAATTTTTTTATCAAAAAGTACATAATACTCGTAGAAATACAGCACAGTATCTTTTAATCATGTTGCAAAAAAATAAGAAAAAGCATCTGAAAACTATTTTATGAGATATGCCTAATTGAAGAATGTAGGACAAAAGCTCTCCCGGACAAAAGCTCCCCCGTTTATTTTGATAGGGGCGGACAAAAGCTCCCCCATTGTAAAATGTTTCAATCAATATGGTGATATAATTATCGTCCATTTTATTTATCAAACAAAACAGGGAAACATACAGGGGTCACCGAGTTGGGGCCTCAAAAAATGTATCAACATAAATTGTAAATATATACATGTATGGTACATGTATTACCAAAATAATTGTGTATTTTATGTAAGTTTTACTGTATCACCGTCTATTGCTAGGTACGTTGGTTCTTACTCTCGTTTCTTTGCGATGCACTTCAGCGATTTAACTCGAATAATAACTGTACTTTCAAAGTCCTCTAGATTTCTAGGATCACACGAAACACTTTGATTTGGAGGAAATTCAAAGTTCCATCTTTGTAGCAAGGATGCCAGATACAGGAAATATCTCGTACGTGCAAACACCTGGCCTGGACACACACGTGGTCCGATTCCGAATGGAAGCAAACTATAAACAGAAAAAAATGTTTTATATATTAATAACATTACGTTGAGGAATACAACAAATAGGCCTATATTTATGTATGGTCGTTAAATTTCCAAAAAGGACCTTGTTCTCGTCGCGATTACATATGAAAACGCTTTTTTGTTTTAATATCTTATATTTCTGGTCATCTGTATCGATGTCAGTAAAAAAGGTAAAGATGGGTAATACTTTGTGAACTCTGTCGACTTTCTTAGATGTCTATGTTTTTGTATTTATTCTGATAGGACGCCTTCAATAACCGGTCGTTCTTGCAGAATACTATGAACGTCTAAATAAAGGTCACAAAAAGATGAGAAGACATACTACTTTACACAATGTTGGCCACGATCCAGATGTTTTATTTGTTTAGAATAACAGAAATGTGTATTGAAAAGTGGCCATTGTTCACAATGAGGACGCGATTCACAGGTGACGTTAAAAGTAGGAACTTATTACAGAAACGCTTACCTCTGACACAGTTCGTGACTTTTAGGCAACAGGTTACCACCCTCGTCAAGAAACCTTTCCGGCCGAAAAGTCCAGGGATCTCCCCATATCTTTTCATCATGATGTAAATTCCAGTTATTAGTCATTATCTATAAAATGTAGTCACAGTACTATGTATCAGTAGCATATAAAACGTAGCGTAACAATTGTATGTCGCATATACTACTGTAATATTGTCAATAAATTCTCTAGCATTACCTACTTCTTCTGCGGAATTAATGTCTAACATCTCCACATGAATCACACAATGGAGACGCCTTAGACGCAGGAACAAGTGCCGCGCCAAGGATATTTACTGTTTTACACAGCTTGACGTGATAATTATGAACTCGTACAGACATAAATGCAATTTTGAAGAAATATTGAGAATTTGTCAACACAACATAATTTATCTGGTCTCGTCATTGAAGGCCTAATTATAGAGCAGGGCCCAGCATTAACAGGAGAACACATCTTATAACATAATTATAGTCAACATTATGAGGGTTAATGTCCCGATGTTTGTACATGACATGCTATTAAGCTAGTCAAACATTATTAATATCATAACGTTTACAAACAACACACTTACAACAGCGTTTTTTTGAATGTCGAACCCTTCAAATCGTACATCTTGATTACACACGTGTGGGACACCTAATGGTAGTACTGGAATGTAACGGTGGACTTCCATCTCAAAGGCCTTCAGGTATTGACATTTTACCCTATCTGAAAATGTAGGAAACCTATCTCGACCTATCACACTGTCTAATTCTGCTTGAATTTTCCTTTGACATTCTGGATAATTCATAAGGATTACAAATGAGTTCAGTATGGCTGTTGATGATGTGGTCACTCCTGTAAATAGATCAATGTTTGAATAATAATTATATTTCAAGAAAATTCTAAATACACCAAAATTCAACATGTACACATCTTTAGTAAAGCTTATCTTTTCCAAATTCCTTAAAGCTGTGTATAATAAACATTGCGATTCCTTACAACACGTGCGAAATCATAATCTTAATTTGTATTGAATAAAGAATCACGGCTCATACCAGCATCCACAACCTCAACAAACTGTGATATGATATGATGATCTTGTAGTACAAAATCACTGTTCATTTGATTGTGTCTCTGTTGCAAATCTATGTAATAGTCAGAAAGTCCTCGAACCATTCCTGGTACATAAGTCTCCTAAAACACAAAATCCATGGCATTAAAGGGGCATGCCCTGGAACTGTTGTGTCTTGGTTTGCATACACCAAAAATGTGTTTATCACTAAAAGTCGTGTAAGACCTATCATTACAGAAAAGTAAAAAAAGAATGTACGTTCAAAAATGACTCGCGTATCGGTATTTATATGTCGATTAGAATAAAAGGTTGCCAGCCTTTTATTGACGACAACGATATTTTCGTTTTGTCTGAGAATGTTACTGATGGTTATCAAATGCACGAATATTGATATTTACTAATAATTGATTGATAAACTTTATATCGTTAAAATGAACATAACATGAGCAATACTAATCATTTCTCTGTTTGTTAACACTTTCCCGCAATGTTTTCGGTTTTGACAGATGGTGTCGAGTAGTGAAAATGACGAATACTTTCTGTTTTTCTGAGGCCGAAATCGACAGGTTTGGTAAATCTTAAAATGTGTATTTTGAGTAAACTAGCGGGATATTTCGTTACTATTTTACAGGGCTTTCGTTAATTGATTAAGGCATTAAACTGATACCAAATTTGAATGCTGTTCGAGACGCTTCAGTTCAAGATATGCCCCTTTAATGGATTACATGTTTCTGGTACAAAGGGTAAATCACAACTGAATTTTGATGTAGATATGCTAGTTAGCTTGTCATAGTGTAAAAATGATATGAGAACAATGAGTAAACGTAAATGAACAAGCTAACAGTCAGTATTGCATGCAATACAAGTCCCCTGCCAGCACACATCATTGGAATGTTAGCTGATGTTTATACAGCAGATCTGTTTAGATTAAAATAATAATAATACTTTTGTCTAAATGAGCGAGCCAGCTTAAGTTATCATCCGAGAACAACATTTCAGTGACCTAGATATTTGACATATTGACCCTAAATGCAATCCCACTCTAGATAAACCCCTAAGCTATCCATACACCTAGTTTAAACCCCCAACAGGGATATAAAAGGCAGGTAATGGCTGGTGGGTGGTTTGCCTTGATTTTTAAACTGTTTTCAGCTCAGGGAAAGATCTTTTAAAAAAAACTGATATTAAATGGTGTTTTTAATCACTGACAAATATTCTGAATGAAGCAAAATGATTCCTTTATCAGTGCAGATAAGAAACTTCAAAATGTATGAAGATTTAGGTTCTTAAATTTTCATAACAATTTATAACAGAAATTCAAATTTGAATTAGAGGGAGGAGTTTATGTGGTTTAAACCCATCGTCTGCTTCAACTATTTATAGATTCAGTACAGAAAGTCAGCTTTCTCTGTATGTCTATCACTGATAAAACAATGTAGAGAGAGAGTTCATTTGATAAAACAACGTAAAGAGAGAGTTAATTTGCATCCGATAGTCTGATCGGAAGTTGCGTCTTTAATTAAAATCCATCATCCCTTACAGAAGAAAGTATTCGAAAACCAAATTTCTATTTTTAGTAACAGTGACCTAGATATTTGACCTCTTGACCCCAAATACAATCATACTCTAGATACTCCACTAAGTTATTCATACAGTAATTTTCATTTAAATCCATTACCCCTAATTGAAGTTATCATCCGGGAAGCAAATTTCTATTTTCAGTGTCCTAGATATTAGATATTTGACCCCAATGGCAATCCCATTCTGGGTTATCACCTCAGCTATCCATATACCAACTTTCATTGAAATCCGTCTGCCCTTACTGAAATTATCATCCGGAAACTACTTCGGACAGACAGACGGAGGTTCTCATGAGACGTATGTTGAGTGGTGATCCCTTTGATTTTTTCTGTGTTTTTAACCCCACAAGTCGAAATTATCCCCACAAGTCCAGTTTGTACGTATCTGAAGCCCACAAGACCTAAATGTACTAACCCTAACCCTAACCCCACAACCACCCTCGCATGCATGCGGACAGACGGACGAACGGGCGGACTGACATCGACGAACACTATAGTCCCCTCCGGTACGACAGGGGTCTAAAAGCAGAACATTGGAGATCATCAACTATTCGTAAACATTATGTCGCATTGTTGGCATTACAACTTTTCAAACTATCATGTCAGCATGAATCACCAAAATAGGACCTTTACGTACACTTATCTTCTTAAACATCTGTTATGGTATATATATGTAAATCATAACTAATCGCCGTGGTCCGCAAAAACGCTGTTCTCTGTTGGATGTTAATCACAGGTATACATTAACATAATTATGTGATGTTATAAATATCATCGGAGTGCATGATAGTGTAAGCAACACCACACTAGGCTTCTTCCCAGCAAACAAAGTATATGGGACCCATATGGGTCCCATGTGGGTTTCCATATGGGACCCATGTGGGCTGCCCATAAGGGACCCATATGGGGACTGCAACAGGGTTCCATGTGGGTCCCATATGGGCAGCCCAGATTATCCTGAAATGGGACCCATATGGGTCCTATATGGGCAGCCCATATTCATAATGAGAGCCCTTTTTGGGCAGTCCAGGTAGCTTTTGTAGCAGGTTTCAGGTCTTCATACACTAGACTAGTATACAGCTCCAGCAAAAACACACTGGATGGAGAGCATCAAGTTTTTCACCATACAAAGTCCCATTCTCTGATCAGTGTTGCAGTTGCATAATTTAGAGCTAGCTAATTTAAGCCATTTACATTTTTTTGTATGATAAATATACATTCATGTATATACATGCATGTATATATATGGCCTTGGCAAATACAAAAGACAGACAAATAAATGTATTAAGTCGCATTTTATTTTCTATCACTAAAAATAAAGTCAACATCGCGAAAATACATGGCAAAGGCAAAACGATGCATATGTAATGCTTCTATACACACGATATATGTCCGTGCATCAAGAATGCAGATCGATAATATGATTCTCGAACTTAATCCAAAAAGAACTTTGCAATAAATTTCCCATATCAAATGACATTTTGTCGGCACTAAACGTTTGCCAGGATCGGAAATAACATCTGCGCATGCCCGCCCTGTTTCTAAATTTTTACTTATGCAATCATTAGGTTTTTCTATACACTTTCTTGATAATAACTATATGTATAAATGGTACAAATTCTATCTTATTATACATTCATAAAAAAAAAATCCTGTATAAAAAGCAGAAAACATTCCGCGCACCCGTTACAGGCTAGCTGTTGTCGTTACTGGGTAGCCCAAATGGGGCCCGTATGGGTCCCATGTGGGCTGTAAATCATACGTTTAAAACTTTATATGTATTGAATTAGAATTTTTAGATCGCCATATACTTTAATTTGTAACGAATACACTGTAAATAAAATTAAATCTTAACAGCGTAGCTATAAATTCATATTGGAACTTTATATGGGCTAATCCACATGGGTCCCATATGGGTCCCTTATGGACATATCAAACTGGGGTACCTAGAAACAATTTGTAAGAAACATTTGGTTTTTGCCAATATATGTCCCAAATGGGTTTAATATGGGTATACTCGTATGGGCCTTTCAAGAAACAGTCCATATAAGATATGGGATTGCCCACATAGGTCCCATATGGGTCCAATATGGGCATAATCCACATGGGCTTATCCACATAGGTCCCATATGGGTCCAATATGGGCAAACCCATATGGGCTTGCCCAGAACTAGCCCATATGGGACCCATATAGGCATGTTTGCTGGGTTCATCTAAACAGATTGTGTGAGTGGTTCATTTCTGAAAATAATTTCTGTTAAATACAACCAACCTCATTATGTGTATGCCCTTCACATAACGCTTTGTTTTATTCATGTATATAAAGATACAATGTATATAATTATGCAATAATACTTGCTTTTTGTTGATACAAATATCGTTGTCCAATCTTTTCCTTTAGTTGTGCCAGTTGTCGAAACAGCTGGCGATACCTTCCGGGTAGAAATCTGAGAAACGGGAAATTAACCAGAACCAAATTATGATAACCGCTAGTAAGGAATTCTTGAGCTTTAACTTGTTCCCAAAACATATCAACATCAGGATCATCGTCACTTATTGGTTCACCTGACAACTGTGTTTGTAGACAAACACGAAGTATAAATTAGGACCTACTAGTTGTGTAGCAAATTTAAAATTATATTCAAAATTACAAAAATGAGCCTGATCGAAGGATGAAATATAATTATAAACAATTAAAAGCCATTCGACTGAAAGTTTCGAGTGCGAGTAGGAAACATGTTCCTATTGTCGTCAATGGACATGATAAACAACAAATTGATATTTTGCATGATCATCAATTCGTTCAATGTAGATATTAAATCATCACTTTTCATAATAAGCTTTCTGACATTGAAACCTAAATTCTTATGCTTTTTACGTGGACGATCAAATATTTTTAATAGTAAAGTAATTTCTTTTTTTTCACGAAAATTACCAATCAACTTTGTAATTCATGCGACACAACAATTGCCACATGCACTAAACATGTCTACATATCGTATTTCCTTACTCATGTGTAATTCTCATTCCTCCAGAACCACAAGTTTGCCATAAGAATCGATGACCAATGATAGCAAAACCGACAATATTACTGGCTTAATCATGAGTTCCAAAATCTTTGATGACTTAAACGAATCGTAAAAAAAGAAACGGAGTACTATATATGACTCAGATAAAAACTATGGTTTACGTACCACAAGCGAAATCACATTTGACAGTGATCGTTGCACAGTGTTAACTAAACAGAACTCCTGTCCAGAGATATTGTCAATTCTAGTCACAAGGCTTTCCATTTCTGCCAACACGTTATCTTCCAATGTCAGTAATCCGCTTCCGTATGTATGCAAGCCTTTGTGGAAATATTTCTTCAGTTTTGCATGAATCTCGCCACATGAAAAAACGACCGATTGACTTTTTGATCGGAAATATTCTCCATAAAACATGATAGCTCTGTCATTCATACAACCTTTGTACTCTACGTCGGTGAACGCTTTCTGTATTAATTCAGCCGTATTCAAGACAACAACAGTATCCTGAAACATTTTTATCTGAAAAACGTCTCCAAACTTTTTGACATATCCCGAAAGTTTGCTTGGCATTGATGATTCATCGAATTCGAAAGCACATCCAACGAATGGCAGACCTTTAAGTCCAGGTAAAGCATAATCGTATGAATTCGAACTGTTCTTTTTAAAAAAGTAAATCATACAAACACCAACGGCAACAGTAACTAACACAAGATACATCTTGATCGACCTTAAATGTTTGCAGAAAACATTTTAAGCTAAATGTATTCTCCAAAATGTTCCGAATGCTGATGAACTCGTCACCATATCAGTTGCATATTGCGCATATTAAATGATATATTCAGTTGATAGACGATATGTGTTTTCCTTGTCTGACTTGTTATCAGCCGGTTTATATTTAGCATCAAGGTCGAACACAGCTAGAATCAAAGAACTGAAGGATCTGAGCTTCGCCACCAGATAGGTAAAATATGGTTTCTTGTCATTTCGTATCTTTTTCAAAATGTGCCTTGGTCAACTCGTACCTTGTTTATATCAACTGTTACCGATACATTTTTGTATATTGAAATCGAATAAAATGCTTGTAGTTAGTAGATAAATTAATGGTTTATATTGCTCTAACTACTGTTTAGTTCGGAAATTTTAGTAATCGTATAACCTAATTTCGTCCTTAGTCAAGTCGTTCGTCTGTTTATTAATTGCTCTGTATGTTACATTCTATCAGTATGGTGACGACAGATTTTACACAACTTGTAATAAACATAGTATTTTATACGCAACTAAGAAAGGAAATGACGGGACTTCAAGATCTCTTCGAGATAAGTCTATTGCTCGTAATATCGATGCTCGAAGTTGTCACGGAAATCAACAACCTTCAATACATTGTATGACATTGTACTATAAGAAGGTGTATAACAACAAATATTCGTACCGGCGAGTGCGCCCCGCCATCGCAAAACGCAAACTTATAAAACTATAAGGACATGATTTATGCTTTATAACAAAGTTTGCAGTGGTTTCAAGTTGGTATTGTTGCACAAAATGAGACACAAACAAACATTTTAGCCAAATCCGTTCCCCAGAAAACAAACAATATGCTCTAGAATATGAGCCATTTTTTGCAGACAAAATTGGGCCTAAGCTGAATGGCCTAATCCCATATGCTAATGCAAGATTGTCAGTCTATCATATGTCAAAACAAGGTCCTAACAAGAACCGCTCAAAAAGTTCTCTCGTTTTGTTTGAAATGTACGAATACGTGTTAATTAATAAGGCAGACAATTGTGCCAATGTAGTTAATGTAAATCGAGCGAGTCAACCATTATCATTGTGTACCAAACACAGCGTTAACTTGAAATAACTAACTTTCCCACTGCAAATGGAATTGTGCAGAGTTAGTGCTTGAGGTCCTGTATTGGTTCAACATTGTTATTAAAACGTTGATTTGTACCGCAAAATCATAGTCCTCAGATATTGTCTTAATTAAGGGAGTTAACTCTGGACACATTAAATTTCCACAGTTTCACAATTTTCAAAGACGCAAACACAACGTTTACATGTTAGTGTGCATTGAGAAGTTAAGATAAATGCATCTCCTGAAAAGTTAGGGTTTTGTAGGCATCAATACTTGATATAACAATTATATAATAAGATAATTTACTATTTTCCACAACGACGTAAAATACTGTTTATAAATACAAGGTTGTGTAGGCATCAAGTCCATGATACAGATACATACATGATAAGCAGGCACTAAGTAACACATAACACATTAGACATAACTTAAAGGTTTATGCATAACATTGTCTCACGGTCAGAACAATGTATTTACAATGTACGTAGACAAACCTATCATTGCATTATTTACACAACATAACCACAGTCATCTTAAAAAAATTGTCCAATAGCAAACAAAAACATACTTTGAAGGTTCATATAAACAAAAAGGATCATAATATAATACGTAAGACTTGGTAAAAGGAGTGATGCAAAATGCTTAAACGATGTAGAAAAAATCTCTTGTAAATCCTCTTTATTACAATGTGGTCCCGTTTTCAGGTTTCAAGGTAAACAAAACTGGTCCTGGTCCTGGTGTAATAATGAGATAGACCTTAGACTGAAGTGGTCACAACGTTAGATTTTAATGTACTATCATTTATTGCTATGCTGCTTATTACACTCGTTTCTTTGCGATGCATTTCAGCGATTTTACTCTAATAATAATTGTACTTTCAAAATTCTCTAGATTTCTAGGATCACATGAAACACTTTGATTCGGAGGAAATTCAAAGTTCCATCTTTGTAGCAAGGATGCCAGATACAGGAAATATCTCGTACGTGCAAACACTTGACCTGGGCAAATACGTGGCCCAACTCCGAATGGAAGCAAACTAAAGCAGAAAAACACCAATTAAATGTTTAACAAAACGTTGAGACATACAAAGTAGGCCTTTACTGAAGTTTATGTATGATTATTCGAAAAAAGGACAATGTTCTAATCGCCATAACATATGAAAAAATGTTTTTTTTTGTTTAACTATATGGAACACCATTCTTTCGCAAAGTTGTCAAAGACAAAATGTATAAGAGATAGGAAAATACATGTTGTACTTTTTATATAGAAGAATATAATTGTATTTATCCTGACAGGACGCTTTTAATAATATCTCTCCCTTACAGATAACTAGAAACGTCAAAATAAAAGTTACCAAAAAGCGAAGGAGACATACAACTTAACATCTAGATGGCCATGATCCAGATGTTTAATTGGTCTAATGCATCCATAATGTTTGTTGATGATTGGTCATCGTTCAGAACGCGGCCTTTTTTGACAGGTGACGTTCAGATAAAAATATTCTTACAGAAACACTTACCTCTGACAAAGTTCGTGACTCTTAGGCAATAGGTTACCATCCTCGTCAAGAAACCTTTCCGGCCGAAAATTCCACGCATCTCCCCATATCTTTTCTTCATGATGCAAATGCCAGTTATTTATCATTATCTATAAAGTGCAATTAATATAGTATGATAACCTTCAAACACGTACCAGTGACATATTTCAGAAGAGTATGAAGCACATATTACTGAACTGTGCTGAACATGGATTCTCAATCAGAACTAACCATGATTTCCTAGAGATATAACTTCTCCCACGGCTCACACATTGGTGGACGAATGCAGTAGACGCTGAGAACAAGGACCATGGCAATAGGCTTGAACTAATAAGCTAACTGGGCGGACTATAGCATTTACAATGCTCTAATGATACATAACGTCGGCAGCGAATACAAGTATGCGCTAATTATCACGTCGTGCATATATACAAAATTTATATAAATGCAATTTTGAAGGAATTTCAACGATCTGACAATACAGCACAACATGGATGTCTCGTCATAGTGATAATCTTGAAATAAACATGACCTTTCATTTACCATAGAACATAATAATTATAAAGCTACATTGTTCATGGTCAAAATTGTTAGGATAAAATGCCTCAAGTTTGATCGTTACATGACAATAACCTGGGCAGATATCCGTAATGTCACGAAAAATCCCACAAAAACGTCACACTTACAATAGAGTTGCTTTGAATGTTGAAACTTTCAAATGTAACATCTTGATTACACAGGTGCGGAAAACCTAGTGGAAGTACTGGAATGTAACGGTGGACTTCCATTTCAAAAGCTTTCAGGTATTGACATTTTAATCTATCTGAAAATGTAGGAAACCTATCTCGACCTATCACGCTGTCCAGTTCCGCTTGAATTTTCCTTTGACATTCTGGATAGTTCATAAGGATTGCAAATGAGTTCAGTATGGCTGCAGATGATGTGGTCATTCCTGTAAATAGATATATGCCTAGAAAATACTAAATAAATTATGAACCAAGTAGTTTTCATTTGGTCAGTTAAACTTACAGTAAATTTTGCAAAATTCTTTACTGGTTTTATCGAGATATAAGTTGAGAGTATTGTACAATTGGGATTCATCACAACACGTGCGCAAGTATTATGCTACTTTCTGTACAGTGAAAACATCATAACTCATACCGGCATCCACAACTTCAGCAAACTGTGATATGATATGATGATCTTGTAATATAAAATCACTGTTCATTTGATTCTGCCTCTGTTGCAAATCTATGTAAAAATCAGAAAGCCCCCGAACCTTTCCTTGAACATAAGTCTCCTAGAAATACAAAAGTTATTACATTTATCTAGATAGCATGGTTCTACTGCAGACAGTTTCAAGTAACAGGTGTGCTTGATAGTTTGTCACAGTGTAACAATGCAGAAAGAACAACCAATAAAGGTAAATAAATAAAGGTCAACTATTCGTAAACCCTTTTGTCGCCTTTTCAGTTTTACGACTGATCATGGTCTAATTTGTGAACAAAACGGGAGAACATAAATAAGACCCTTTTACTCTATTGATTGACATTATCAATTAACGTTTGTAGTAGAAACATTTATGGTTGCTCTAGAATATCATTCTCACTCTCGCCGTAGACTTTTGAGCTGTTTTCACAATTACGGTCATGCCCGTAGTTGACCGTAGCAAGGGGAAAGCGTAGTTGACCGTACTTACAAATATCCGGCGTAGTTAGATATATTAAAAAAAAATAGAATTTGTGATTCGTCCGTAGTTAGCCTAAAATGTTTTATCATGTGGAAAAATTATCTACAGTCGGCCCGGATACCAAGACACAATGGAGACCGTGGTTGACCCTAGCCGACCGTAGTTGCACATACTTGACCGAAGTGTTTACCGTAGTTAACTGCAGTAATATTATGTAATCATTTAGACTGCCTCGAAACTAGGGCTGTCCAGGGTAAACTTACTAAACCCTACTTGACCATAGTTATTCGTACATTAAGACGAAGTCCAACCTTACTAGGCCATTGTTGACTGTAGTGTTAACGTATTTCGTTAATAGGTGGCGTCATATTAGTACGTTCGACTACGGTAACCAATTACGTCGTATAGGGTCAACTACGGTCGGCTAGGGTCAACTATGTTCAAACCATGGTCTTTGTAGAATCTTTGTATCCAAGTCGACCGTAGATACTTTTTTCAACATGTTGAAAATGTTAAGACTTCCTACGGACAAATCGTACTACGATTATAACTACGGTAACTACAACAACACCAGATACGTGTAACCACGCGGTTTTAAGTAGAACAACCAGGGACACGTGGTAATTACAGGGCTCCGGAACGGCAAATGAACGGTCAAACATGTAACAACAGTAATAATTTCTTTGTTTAAGTCCGATAATCATATATATTTACCGATCATAATAGTTTCTGTTTGTATTATAACAGAGGGATCCGGGGTGATTTCCTCCTGTGCATACTTTATAGCAAGAAAAAAATGTTTCCGAAACCAATATCGTATTTTTTCAATATCATTGAAAAAAAACTATTCATAGAAGAGCTGTATTTACACGCAGTCATATTATGCACATGGAATAACTAGATGTAACGCACACTATTTACAAAAGCAAAAACCAAAGCGAAAAGAGTGTTGTTTTTAGAGGAAAAAGGGCTTGTTTCGTCGGTTACTATTATCTTGGGATAATATCAGCAATTGTTTGTTTTTTGCATATATATTTTTACAGCAAAAAGGTAATGGGACTCAAAATACACTCAAACCAACTTACAAACCTCCAGTTCGTAAACTGAAATTTCTCGCAAATTATGCGGCAGAGATTTTTGTAGTTTTGCATTCCATAATTTCGTGTAGTTACCCGTAATTTTACACTATTTGATTACATATTCCCTTGCACATTAACCCATGCCAAACGTATACTTCGTTATCGATTATATTGCTCGTGAATCCCGTGTATTCAATGAATAAATAGGTCAGCAAATTTCAATCGCTTCGGTTTTCTATACGCTCAAAATGTCTCATTAACGATTATAAGCATTTAATAAACTTTCAATATCATTACAGAAATAAAAATAGTTTTTGCTTATTACTAACAATCTATTTATATCCAATAACATCAGGTGTCGGTTTATAAGTTGGTTTGAGTGTAGATATCATTGCATTTAACACGTTTTTTAGTGTATGGGTGTATGACTTAATATATATATATACTTTGTAATTGATTTATGGATATAGCAAATCGCTCCTAAACTATTGTATTTATATTCGTTCATTTATTCGAATTCTTTCTATTAATCACGACCAATCTTCTGAGATATAAGCTCTATGTAGAATGCTTAAATTTATTCTTGGATACAAATGTATATGATTAGGCTATAATACTTGCTTTTTGTTGATATAAATATCTCTGTCCAATTTTTTCATCTAGTTCTTTCTGGTGTCGAAACAGTCTGCGATACAATCCAGGTAGAAATCTGAGAAACGGCAAGTTAGCTAGAACCAAATTATGATAACCGCTAGTGAACAATTCTTGAGCTTTTATGTGTTCCCAAAACATGTCAACATCAGGATCATCGTCACTTATTGGTTCACCAGACAACTGTGTGTGTGGACAAACATAACATAAATTACATATAGATAAAGAGTCTAGTTGTATAGCAACTACAAAACCATACATTATGACATAATGCGTAACACAAACATAATCGAAATTAGGCCATTCAGAAGGACAAAAACACATTAAATGAAAAACATCCAAACTTAAAATTGTTGATGTCATTATCCATCAATTTAAAACAGGAGACCTTCTATCGTCGTCGATCGACATGGTCAACAACACATTGATATTTTGCATGAACATCAAATCGTCCATTGTCCGATAAGTAACATTGTTTTTACTACACATGAAAAGCACTTCGACCACAAGTACAAATATATAATCAGCATTCAAAATATAATATGATGTCCTATAATTACAAACTGCAAGTAAATAACATCTTACATAGACATATAACAATCAGAACACGTTCGTGGCTTTTCCACAAAATATATCAACTAACTCATGGATTCCTGCGTTGCAACCAATTTAAACCTCATTTAAGTCACAAGAATCAAGGTAAAAATGGTCCATCGAGCAAATATTATAACTTTAATAATTCAATTTATTTACAAGTATTTAGGCCACCGGCCCATGCACATATATTACAACATATCAACATATAATTACATAAAACATGTACATGTGAAACACCAAGCTGACTTATTGGCAAGATGACTAATATTATAAAAAGTTCGGCTTTAATCATGTGTCCCATATTCATTTCGTGTTGTACTATACGAGGATTCTGCAAATGTTCTGTTTTCGGATTCATGTCTTAAATGTTATAGTTCATAAAAACTATTTTTACAACAAACTTTCAAACCATTCCCCCTTTACCGAAACACATTATTGTAACTTTTTTATCAAATCTGATAAAGCAGATAAATAGTACTCTTTCGATATGTGTAGAAGGAACTCTTTCCAGAAAAGCATTTCCTTAACGTATCGGGATTGGCTAAAATCGCTAAAATAACGTAAAACGATAGTTTACGTTATTTACAAAGATTAAATATCATACTTTAATTCCAAGCAACAAAACATTCTAACCGAACGCTGAAAAATGGTTTTGCGATAAATACTGCACCCCTTTATCGTGCCCTGTAATTCACTTCCGGTGAAATCGACAAACATCGACACAGTCGGATATTCTCGGGAAGAAAACCGAAGCGCATTTCGGGATTGATCGGTTAGACTCGGGTCGAGTTATATTTAGTAAGAAATGGGATTTCCCAAAAGTCACGTGACAACTTGGAGTTTCGCATCATGGCGGCGCGCGTCAAGCGTAGAAAATTTACAAAGAAATCGAGTAAATGCAGCGCTTTAGGAGCGTTAAACTAGTGTTTTATTACCACACATACAACATGAAATATGATTGTGATCGATTAGACATGTTGAGCAGTAAGTGTATTGCATTAATTGAAGAATATTCGGCGAATTGTGATCGCGATACGTTGAGACGAGGTCGTCGAATCAATATCAATAAAATACCCACAGAATGAAGAAAACAGACATGTGATGCTTTGTCACAAATACCAAGTTATGTGCAGGAATGTCATGATAAGAATAATGAATCATTCGTCTGCTTATCTCACTATAGCCTACGACTCAGTATTTACTACACATTAAATAATTACTCGACACTTTGATGTATAAATTCTTGAATGAATAATTCTAAAATAAATAATGTAGTGATTTACCATTAGTCTTACTAAATCAACTTTCTGGTAGGCTGATTTCATGAATGAATTTGGAAGGCTAACCTCTCAGACTAAGAGAGTTGGTCCAAATAAAAAGAAGTCTCTCTGTCCCAAACAGTCTAATAAGTTGAACTATGTAGTGTTAGATGTAATTGTAGGGACTGACTTATGACAGGCACTTGAGTAGCTCAGTTGTTAGAGCTATGTACTAGTAAAAGAAAGGGTTGACTTGTAGTTCAAGTCCCACCTCGGTTAGTCGTCCGCTGGGTTTAACACAGTAACGTGTCATGCTAGATCTCTATTTCAATGTTAGTCGGGTTTTTTTTCTACTTCTTTTTAAAGATAATTTATAGCACATTCATTTGTTAGAATCGCTTGAAGTTAATGTCTCACTGATGTTTTTTTTCAGCATTGATTGATGGCCTTGGTGGAACTGGTCATGTTAACAAATTAACATGCTTTCAGTACAGCACTAAACATAAAGCCAGTTCATTGAATCAATTTGCAGCTTATATGGAAAGGCAGGTGAGACATTTGTATTATTATTTAGCTTTTAATGAGGTACTGTTACCTGTAACATTTAAAATTTTCAGTTCTTATTACACTAAGATTTTAACTTTTTATGTTTTTACACAAATCTGACCAGATTAATTATTAGCTCTGTAATAAAGTGATGAAATTATAGTCAGGTGTCAAAATATGTTGCATTTTGTAAATAACATGTCTGCAGATAGTGTACCAGTTTAGACTAGGGGGTATGAGGTAAAGGGTTGAATTCCCAAGTAAAAGTATTAGAATTTTCTAATTTTCTAGGTATTATTTTACTATGTATGCTTTTAGGATATTGAGATACCTTAGCAGTGAAATTGGTGAAATATTTGTAATGTACTAGTATACTTGTGCCATTTATGTTTTACATTATTTGTCTATTTTCAAAGACTCACAATACTTTTTAAAAGTTCAGAACTTCAGAACATTGTTCGTGTCTTTGATTTTATATGATTACACAATACCTGATAACATGGTTACTTTTTTTTAAAACATTACTTGAGCTATAAAGAATGTTATTCTTAATTTGCAGTTCTACATTGCCTTGTGGAAGAATCAAACAAACTGAAGAGTGTATGGATAATACCAGACCTTGGCATTGGACTTTAACTTGATGCATCACCATCTTTGAAGTAAGTACTGTGGATGTACATAATTATGTGCTGACCTTTTTCTTAAGAAAAAGTCAAGCTATTGTGGTCAATGTGTCTTTGTAGGCATAGATGTTGAGGTGCAAAAACGTTAATGCTGCCTATGAGCTAAAAACTTCCTACACAGATAGAAGAAAGGTATGCTTGTTTGAACAGTTGATATTCATAATCTAGCAATACTTGGTTGACTTGTGCAATAAACATGATTTGTACATAGTGATTGACAAAAATATTTGGTTGAATCATTTGTTCAACAGTGTGCTGTTACTTATGAAAATACATTCTGAGCTAACTAAACTAACTTAACCTGCCATTTCAAGTGGTACAGCAATTAGGTATTCTTAGTTACCGGGTAATCAACATTATACTCTATTCCTCAATATAATAAAGCAGAACAAATATATGTACATTCATACAAATCATTTTCAACTTTTATTTGTGTTCAACTTGTCCTGTATAAAAGCTTTTTCTTTTTGTTCTCAGGAAGCTAATCATCATGGAAAAGTTTGTCTAGTCTGTACCTTTGTAAGACCAGGCATGGCAAGTCTTGTACTGTTGATACTGCCTGACAGAAGCAAGGTTTCAACAGTCTTACTTGTAAGTTTATCTTGTATTAAAAGAACTAGCATTAACAGTAATGACTAAGATTATGGTATATCTAGGTGGAATTATTTTCAGCATTATTTTTATTGTTTTATTGCACATCATGTATACTCTTTCATGTGATGAATCTATCCATCTGGCTTATGGAAGATACATGTAGATTGTTCTACCCAGATGACAGATCATACATCACCATTAAAACTGGAGAGTCACCATAATACCTATATTGTGTCAATGTCACTTCAATAATCCATTTAATATATTATTGATTATAAATAATCTTGCAATGGATTAGTCAGAATGTTATAAATTGTAACTAAGCATTAGCCTAATTAGGTTGACTGTTGAGTTTACTAATTGACATTTCTTGTTGATTTGTTTTTAGTTCTTGGATGACAGATGCCTCACATTTGACAGTTGACTGCTATGCAAGTTCAGACTGGATCAGTGTTCAGTAAATATGTATTTCCTGAGATACCCATCTCAGAGTCAGCTGACCATATAGCTGGTGAAGCCATTGTTTGAAAGGAAATGATTGTGAATGGAAATCAGCTGATGCTCTTCTTTTAAAGTGTGCCTTAGATATTCCCAATACTTGTATTGACATGTAAAAACACTGACTTTTATGAACACTTGAACTGTACTGTTTGTGGACCGCACAATACATTCACGACTAAGAATGCTGAATAGTGAAGGACAACTTACTGTGTGTTAGAAACTGTAAATGAATATTAGAAACAAACATTTCATATTTAGTGAAGTATTTATATCTCAGATAGTTCTTTCATTTAGCTATGACTACATATTTTTTCCATTCAATTTTTTTTTCTTGTTACAATACAATCTATTTTTAGTAACAATGACTTCAACATTGACCCAATGGTCACTAAAAGCATTCCTGGATTTCTTTTTATTCTTCAGGAGAGACAAACCAGCCAATTTTGATAATAATATCTTAATGTTGACAGAGGTTATACTGGAAATTAATTCTCTTAAATTAATTAAGATGAGCCAAAGATGATAATTGTATACATGTACATATATCTTCTTTCTGATGAAATGATGTTAAATTATCACTCATTTGTGACATGTTTTATTTTATAAATGTCCCTTTATGTGCATTTTACCAAATAATGGGCACATATTGTCAGTGTTAACCATGTTGTTTCATAATAATGTTCAATATAGTTTTTCTTTCTTGAACTCGTAATTTACTGCTTTTAGAAATGTGGTATCAACAGTTTTACTCATCAAATATAGAAAAAATGAAAAGGTCAATGTTTTTTATACTTCTATATGTTAAAACCAGTATAATATAGACAATTGTAAAGAAGATTTTAAGTCTCTACCTCCTTTCCTTCTTTCAGTGTGTGGTTTAGAAATTTGTGTCATATCTAAAATCTTGTGAAATACGACATTTTGCCGTGAAATGGCAAATATGAATTGTACATCTATCTTTCCCTATAAGCTTTTTTAAAATCATTTAAAAATTTTATTTTTGTAGTATTATGTGTCAGGTAATGATAAGTAACTTGAAAAGTATGTTTTAAATGATAATGAATAAAAAATTGATAGTTTTGATGGTGTCAGTCATTTTTCGGAACATTGCATTTTTAGTTCAGAGGGTATGTCAGACAAATTAGTCATATCTCGATTATTTGACGGTGAAATCTTTTTATATTTCACAGAAGAGTTTCTCATACAATGTACTAGAGATATGTAAAACATTTTTCTGATTTCTGATTAGTGCCTATTACGCGGGTCAGACCTTAAATATCTCTACCGTAATGTGCATTGTATTGGTACGATATGATACTATTAATTCATTAATGACAAAAAATTGTAACAAAATCTCTTACTAGACATCAAACATGGGCCTGGTTTCAATTATTGAATCGTAAACATCATCGATTTTGATTGGCTATCAAAATTGAATAGGGCGCATTAAATTCGTTGATTTCATGAGACGATGATGATCCGACATTTTAATTGGTAATTGCTCAGCTTAAAAAACACAGTAGGTGTCATTTTCGAATTAACATTGTCGTCTTATTTGATGACGGATTTCAAAGCGGTTTTCGGTATTGTTAATCTTGTGAACCGATTTGATACTTGTTATCATTTTTTATCTATGGCGTATTACGTTATAACAAGGGGGTTCTGGGTACGGAATTTCTTTAAAGTCAAGTATCTTACAGACCGAAGACGTTATCAAAAACCTGCTGCACGGTTCCCTGCATTATACATTTATAGTAATTTTCAGTCTATCTGTTGTAATATAATTATTCCTATATACAGAGTAGTTATCGTTGTTCAAAAATGTGTAAATTACGTGCGATATTGGTTTATAGAAGACCAATCAAATGTAATATTTGTTTCGAATCACTTGCAATGCACTTTATACAGTGGGTTTATTTTAGCATATAATTATGGTTTAGTTTTCAAATCTATAAATTGGTGAAACTTGATTTGACTTGACATCCAAGCCCGTTACTTTAAGCTTTAGAAATAAAACGAAATCACAGAGGCACAGGTCAAGTGAAAAAGCGGATGGTTTACAACTAACAACTTTTCCGGAGCAAGAAAATAAATAATAATTTCAAACCAGTGATGCTTTTTTGTGTATAAGATGGACCCCTGACCATCCTTTGCACGGGCGTTTCTAATGGTAAAGCTCTTTTACTCTCATTGGTATAGAGTAAATGTAGAATCGTCCAGTGACTGTGTGGCCAGTTACTTGAACAAATAGCAAACTAGAATTGAAGAAAATTATGTACAACATCTGTTTCGAACTTGACGGTTCAAACACAGGGGCGTTTTCTATGTTTTCGCTCCCATTGTTTACTATCAGCCCTTCTCCGATGCTCAAATATGTGCACCCAGGTTTCATCATCTGTTAGCAAGTTTGAAAGAATCTGACTGTCACATCCTTTGTAGTTTTTCTAGAGTTCACACGTACATTTAAGATTTGACCCTTATGCTCATCAGTGAGCAAATGAGTGAACAATCTAACGCAAAGCTTTTTCGGGTAAAAACTATTTTTTTCAAAATTGCTCGCTCATTGCTTTCTGATATGCCAATACAATTGGCTGTATATTTCACCAATAATCTCGCGTCGTTCTGCTCGACAATATTTTTAACAAAAGCGTTGTTTGCCTCGGTAACGAGAGGTCTTAGACTTATCGGTTCGGGCACCATTTTCATCAGACAAATTCATAAAATATATGCTTTGAATCTATACCAATCAATCAATTGCGGCATTTAACAATGTATCGAAAAGCAGTCTTTTCGTCCATTTTGCCATATGATTAGTAAACTGGTCAGTGTATATTATGACTACATGTATTTCAATTTGAAGCATCTTGTTCATTTAAGAAATAGCAATTTGCGCAAAATAAACGGATATCGTTATCAATTGCACACTCAATTGAAGCAGTGAAGTGTTGTAAACAATTTCAGGAATAAATCTATGATAGCTAATTAGTAACAGAACGTTTTGCAAGACCTTCGTATTAATCATTTTTATATCCTGAATTCTAAAGCAAAACGAAATAGCATAAAGCAAAACAAACGATACGATGATAAAAACTGGGGTTAACATACCACTAGCGAAATCACATTTGACAATGATCGTTGCACAATGTTAATTAAACAGAACTCCTGTCCAGAGAGACTGTCAATTCTATTCACAAGGCTTTCCATTTCTGTCAACACGTTATCTTCTAATTTCAGTAATCCGCTTCCGTATGTATGCAAACCTTTATGAAAATAGTTTCTCAGTTCTGCATGAATCTCACCAGATGAAAAAGTGACCGATTGATTTTTCGATCGGAAATGTTCTCCATAAAACATGATAGCTCGGTCGTTCATGTATTTCTTGTACTCGACGTCAGTGTACACTTTCTTGATTGATTCAGCCGTATTCAAAACAACAACAGTATCCTGAAACATTTTCATCTGAAAAATGTCTCCATAATTATTGACAAATCCTGAAAGTTTGCTTGGCATTGTTGATTCATTGAATTCAAAAGCACACCCAACGAATGGTAGACCTTTAGGTCCAGGTAAAACATTACTCTTCGGTTTCGCACTCCTCTTCATGAAATAATAAAACAAACAAACGCCGGCGGCAACAGTTATCAACACAAAGTACATCCTGATCAATCCTAAATGTTTGAAGAAAGCGTTGTTCTGAATTATTCTAAACTCCACACTGTATCAGCTGCATTGAGCATGAATTATGACATAACATACATAAATCATATTAAACAGACGATGTGCTAATTCGGTTTATGCATGTGCATCAACGTTACATAATCTACAGGTTTAATACTAAGAATACACCTAACTCGAGGTGCGGAAGGCGATAACGTTAAGCGACACGCGGTAAAATTCGAGGGTTTATCTCAATGATATTATGCTCTGCTTTTGTACTAGCAGACGGTCTTTCGGCAAAATGTAAAACACAATTTGTGAAGGTAAAATATTTCTTCGTTTCTCGTGTTATTTGCCTCGAACAATAGGATTCATCTACACTAGAAATACCTTATTATCTTAATTTCTTAGGCATCTCTTTCTTCATGACTTTTGTATACAATTTATTTCTCGAACAATGCTCGCAAGAAATCGTTTCCTCTTCCATTGTTGTTGCGGAGCCTATTCATTATCTGATGAGGGGACAACCCGGCGGCACAATGATCCCGGAACGTGTCATCCTCAGGGGCAGTGTCAGTGTCCTCATGTACCACAAGTTCTCGCGGAGCCTGTCCAGACACCAGAGTAGCCACCTTTCCCTTTGGGGCCAATACTGGCGCCGGGAGACGCCTGTCCCCCTGATTGCTGACACATCACTGCAAACGATGTCAAACAACCAAACGCCGAGCGCTCGCACTTATCGGAGAAGATAACTCAACAAAATGTATTGTAACCGTTGGCCTATTTTCAGGTGCTCGGTTACGTCGACGTGGTGGCGAAGCTCATCGAAATTCGTCTCAACAGATAGGTAACCCGTTACAGGAAAATAGTGAAACGCACGTTAGAAAAACGGGAGACCGACATGTTCACGAGCTCAGTGATGCGACAGGGACGAGTCTTATTGTCAAAGCCTGTGCATGTTGATCGTGTACAGTATTGTTTCCAGAAGGAAAAACATAGGTATCATTCTTAAAATAATTTTATAATTTATACTCCTTTACTCTTATGAATTGATCAATGCTATTTAAGAGAAATAAGGATCATCATTTCAGCAAATTCTTCGCATTTAAATTAAATATATATGAACTAAATACATGCACACAAACGATTTCTTGATTTGCAACTATTCATTATCTTTCAGTATTTTAACATCTTGTTTACTCTTCAATCACGTAGTTTGATACACCCCGTTCGAAAGCTTACTTGTGTAGTATCGTTCTGGCTTCCTGCTCCTTGCTTTGGATGACTCATTAGATTAAAGGTCGAAAACAGCTATATTCTTAGGACTGAAGGTCATGGGCATCGACTGAAAACAGACGGAATCCGGTTTCTAGTCAACTTGTACCTTGGGCAACTAGTGCGTTGTTCAACTTATACCTTTGTTTAATCAACACGTATTCGCATTCTAAAATCAGTTCAAAAGTTTGAAGTTTGTAGATTAATTAAATATTTACTATATGATTAAACTTTCATTTCTGGTCGTTAATCGATGTGTAAACTCCCTCAGACCTCATAACACATTGAATATAGCCTGTAATACTGAATCTGTAAACGGTTGTTTTTTGTTTAACAGTACACATAATTAGGTCAAAAGTAGTCCGTCGACGATGAACATAAACAAAGGTTTCCGACTAAAAAGGAGTTTATCGAAGTGTAAACTGCCTCCATTGACCAATCAAAATGCGTAGATTTGTTAGAATTGTAAATAAATAGCTTTAACTATTATTTACTTATAAATACAATGGGTAAAACTTGATATCTTCCAAATTCGTACTTGGTCAACTCGTAAGTATAGATATTGACCATGTTAAATTCTAATAAAATTGCTTGATAGTGATTAAAAATGTGAAGCTACATGGTGACAAGGAAAACTATTAATCGACAAACAATAAGCCACTAGTTGAGTAGAACACGATCCGAGTCGATTATTAAAAAAATGGCCTTAGTGATATACTTGATAGACTCAAAACTACATGTATAATTCTAAAGACAGTTTCTAAAATTCACATTTAATTAAAAAAAATTAAGCGTTCACTTTTCGGAATTGAAAGTATACAGTTTATTCAACATACGTTGCACGTGTATCAGCGATAACTCTTACCATGCATGGGTCAATAACTGCGGCTAATAACAGACGTTTAGTCATATAACCCGTAGTGTACCTCAATTATAACGTGTTGTCTAACTGTAGATTATGTAATAATGTATTGGAGTTGTTGTTTGTTACTTCTCAGGTAAAGAAAATATATAAATGTTTTATTTGCGATTGAGAAGAATGCATGACTTTAGAAATTAATAAATATGTAATGTCACAACACGATTGCCCATCGAAAACATTTGGAAGGGTGTGATGTAATCCTATAATACAGTAGATTTTTCGTGGTGATAATGATCTCACATTACGTGTATTCGGTTTTACTCACGGGTGTAGGTTTGAACATGAATTACCTGTCTGTTTGACGACGGATTTCCAAACAGGCTTCTGAAGTTTGCAACACCACGATTAGAAGCAGAGATTACTGTCTCAGACTGTACTGTAATAAGGTAGATACGTATAACTTGCCTTATTGTATTTAAATGGATTATTTAAAAAGTGCCTGCTAGCCAATTTAACTTCATATACTAGTAAGTAAGTTTAAACGTATCAGTTGTATCAACTGTCTTGTTACATGCTGATGAAATCAGAATAACTGTTTATAATTGTTCATATATGTTAGAATAAAACAGCCTAGACAAAGAACATCATGATAGCGTATAGTATTGTTATTATCAGCAGGACACACTGTACTTAGTCCATGTAAATCTAATTGATTAGTCAGAGGCAGAAATCAGTGATTAATGTGGAAACAAATGTAAATGGCGTCGCTTTCGACGTAAAAACGGCCATTTTACGTTATTTATAGTGCTTCTCTGAAAACACATATCGCTGTATTTTGTATAAATATTTAATGAAATAAACATTTAATAGTGATTTAAAATCGTTTTATTGACACTTATAATTATAAGTTATGAATATCAAATTCATACCAATGTGTAGGTTATTTTATTTTCTCCACTATTAAATGTTTATTTCATTAAATACGTGTCCTTTTTCTTCTCACTTCCAAACATTTTTTAATCTGCCCGAGCGAGTACAAATGTATTTAAATTCTTATCTAAGTTAGATGTGTGATCCGTTGTTCTCATTAATTTTAAGACAATCTATCGAGTCGGTTTTGTTTTATCAAAGCTTTACAGCGTAGCATTGCATTAAAACTGCTCATTCACTTTATTATCGTTTCATATTGTGTAGAGCTCTACTCTCACTGTCTCGGTTTACTGCCGGTTATTCCTGGATGAGTGGTCCGGGACAAACCCTGTCGAAACTTGCGGCACCGTAATCACCCTTGAAAACATGACTAAATTACCCAACAATTGTATGTCTTTAAAGGGGCGTGCACAGGAACTGCTGTGTCTCTTTTTTCGTACACCAAAAATGCGTCTGTCACTTGTAAAACAAATTATTACCGAAAAGTCAAAGAATAATGTGCGTTCAAGAATGACCCTATATAACGCGCGCGTTGCTGTTTGTGTGTCGGTTTGATATCTCCGATGCGTCTGAGAGTTTAACTGAGCATGTGCGCTGCCTTTCAAGTGAGAATTACATGAGCAATTCTATAACTATTTCACTTTGTTGACATTTTTTTCCGCGATGTTTTCGGTTTTGACAGATACCGAAAGGGACGAGTTGTGTGAAAATGACGAATAATTTCTGATGCCGAAACCGACAGGTTTGGTAAATCTTGAAATGAGTACTTTGAGTAAACTAGCGGGACATTTTGTAAATATGTTTGAGGGCTTTCATTAATTGATTTCGGCATTAAAATGATACCATTTTGATTTCTATCCGAGACGCTTCAGTTCCAGGTCATGCATTCAGTTCTAGCGACAATCCACCCCAGAACGGCCAAGAAGCTCAACTGCCACATAATGCGCACACAATGGATGCTAGTACTTAAGGGAACGGGCTTGGATGTCAGGTCAAATCAAGTTCCACCAATTTATAGATTTAAAAACTAAACCATACTTATATACTAAAAAATAACAACTGTATAAAGTGCATTGCAAGTAATTTGCAACAAATATTACATTCGATTGGTCTTCTATAAACCAATATCGCACGTAATTTAAAATTTTTTGATCAACGATAACTAATCTGTTTATAGGAATATATTACAACAAGTAGCCTTAAAATGACTATATGTGTATAAAGCCGGGGACCGTGGCTCCGTTTTTTTTTATAAAGTCCTCTGTTCGTTAGATACTTGACTTTTAAGAAATTCGGTACACAGAACCCCATTGTTTATTACGTAATACTCCATAGATAAAAAAATGAAAAAAGTATAAAAATTCTGAGGCACGGTTCCCTAGATTAATATTTCCGCTACAAAATACCGAAAACCGCTTTGAAATCCGACACCAAATGAGATGGCAATGTTTATTCGAAAATGACACAGTAGTTTTTAAGCTGATCAATTAACAATTAAAGTGTTGGATCATTATCGTCTCATGAAATCAACGAATTTAATTTGACGCACCCCATTCACTTTTGATAGCCAAGCAAAATCGCTAATGTTTACGGTTCAATAATTGAAATCATGCCCAGCTCTGATGTGTAGTAGGAGATTTTATAACAAAATTCTGTCATTAATGGATTTAAAGTACCATATCGCACCAACATAATGCACAATACGTTAGAGATATTAATGGCAATAAAACACCATTTCTGAGCATTCGGTTAGAATCTTTTGTTACTTGGTATTAAAGTATGATATTTAATCTTTGTAAATAACGTAAAATATCATTTCATTTTACTGCACGTGGACCAATTATCAACATTCGATCATCAAGTGACAATGAATTATGACATAACATACTCATTAAATAGTTTAATACTAATCGAGGTGCGGAACGTGATAACGTTTAGCGACACGCGGTAAAATGGTAGGGTTGATATTATGCTCTGCTTTAGTTCTAGTAGACAATTTTTCGGCAAAATGTAAAACATGATTTGTTACGGTCAAACTTCATTTCTTCGTTTCTAATGTTATCTAAACTAGAAATACCTAATTATCTTAATTTCTTAGGTTTCTTGTTCTTCATGACTTTTGTATACACTTTAAAGTTAATGATTTTCTCGAACAATGTTCGCAATAGATCGTTTTCCCTTCCGTTGTTGTTAAGGAGCTTATTTAAGTCATTTAATCAATTATATATAAATGATAAACACAAACAGATCTAAAGTTTAAAATTCAAGATAAGTTTGATTACATATAATAATTATACAAATAAGGTAAAATAAAGTAACCAATTTGTTTCAACAATAAATAAGTCTCAATAAGTAATTTCAACTTAGCTTTATTAGACAAATGTTGATGATGTTACCATGTACATTCTGCATTCAGTCACATTTACCATTATCTCTAATTCTAATATGTAAAAATAAATAAAACTGAAATTCTCACCGAATAATAACCATAAAAAGATTCCGGATATCAATTGTACGGACATTACGAATTAATTACATTTATACGAAACGACTTGTTGAAAGGATTCCTTACATAGTTACAACCTGCAAGTACATACTTACATAAATTTACATAGATTAAAACGTATTTAGATAATTCAACAGTAGAAAAACAATTCGAGTTTTAACAAATTACACATACAATTTGAATTCTAACGACATACACATACAATCATAAGAAATTGGGTTCTAACAACAAAAGATACGAACATGTTCGTGCACAGTTTTCTGACATAGATATTATACTTGAAATAGTTTTATACTCTTGCTCTTATGAACTGATCGAATTAAATATAGATAAATTATATACATAAACGATTTCTTGATTTGCAACAATCCATTATCTTTCAGTAATTTAATGTTATGTTTACTTTTCATTCATATGCTCCCTTCAAAAGCTCGTGTAGTATCGTTCTCGCTTCCCGCTCCTTGCTTTGGATGGCTCATTAGATCCTAAGATCGAAAACAGCTGTATTCTTAGGACTGAAGGTCATGGGCATCGCCTGAATATAGGCGAAATCCGGATTCTAGTCAACTTGTACCTTAGTCAACAAATGCTATAATCGACGTATACCTTTGATTGATCAACTCGCATTCGCATTCTTAAATCAAATCAGATTGATTAAGGATTCAACTGCTTTTTACTTAAAACAAAAAAGTTTTATATACTATGGGTAAAACTTGATATCTGCCCAAATTCGTCCTTGGTCAGCTCGTAAGTATAGATATTGATCGTGTTCAATTCTAATAAAAATGCTTCATATTCATTAAAAACCTACATGGTGACCATGAAAAAATCGAATCGACCATCAATAAGCCACCAGTTGACCAAAACCCGATCCAAGTCGATTATTCAAACATTGGTCTCAGTGATATACTGGATAGTCTAGTCTCCAAACTACATGAATAATGGTAAAGACAGTTTCTATAATTCACAATTGATTAAAAAAGGGTTTACTGTTCGGTATTGAAAGTATACAGTTTCAATATGCATTATACGTATAAACTCTTACCCTATGTGGGCTAATAACAGATGTTCTGTCATTTTGCCTGTAGGGTACCTACATTATCACGTCGTGTCTGGCTATAGATTAGGTAATAGTGTATTGAAGTCATTCTTGGTTACTTCCCAGTTAAAGAAATGGTATATATGTTTCATTTGCGATTGAGAAGAATGCATGACTATAGAAATTGATAAATATGTATTGTTTCAACATGAATCCGAAAAACTATAATAGAACAGTTCTTCTGAACAAATTTTGATTGCAGGCCGAGCAGCTGTTTATAATTTTTCATATATGTTAGAATAAAAGAACCTAGACAAAGAACAACATGGTACAGAACAGAACATATTACTAGTGATTGTAATCAGTCCATGAAAATTTCGTTGATTAATCAGAGGCAAAAGTCAGTGATTAATCGATTAAAACTGATTAAGTAAGAAATGATCAAATATGTTAGTATTGCATGAATTTAACATCCCTTACACCAATTGAATAGCACAAAATCAATAAAAATTGAAATATTAAATGATTTAACAATATTAAGATGTTTGTGTAACCATCACCTCATAATATACTGATTATTAAACAACCACACAGGGCCAGAATTATGCTGCATTTATAGATACAGCTTGAACAGCATCATCTTTAAAGCAGAACCGTGAAAGGTCTGCAGTACTATAGTCAAAAGCGACAACTATGTACAGAAATCAACAATCCGTTGACGAAATGGGAGCATCGTCATCGTCACGTCAAAAACCATTCGTCAATGATTCGTTGAATAAATTATTAATCAGAACATCATTACATATTACTTCCAAAGACGTGTACAAAGTACATAGTTATATTCATATAGTAACAAACATATTTATATACAAATATTTATTTACATGAATAACATGGCAATCAGACAATAGAAAGAAATAATGACATGCATATACATATAGAAAGAGGACAAACATATAGATATCATTAATTAGATAGGATGGTTGCTCTTAACTCTAATGCATATTTACCATACAGAGAGATTTTACGTATTTTTCTATCATTTTCACTTGAAGTTGAATAAATTTAATAAACATGGAGGGCCTAGTGACGTCCGGAATCCCCATCTATAAAATTGTTAAGGAGAAGTAAAATGGTAGTTTTTCAAGAATTGCTCGCAGACAATAGAAAATGATCTGAGACGGTAAAATAAAATTGACACGTATGTTTTGTTGATACACTAACTACTTGACCTATGACAAAGATCACAGTATACAGATGTGATGAATTATATTTAGATCAAACGATATTGAATATCAATTCAATATCAACGAAAGTCGACGTGTAGATAATTGGTTATACAATGAGGTGGTCTTAAGATTAAGCAGGATACTAAGTGAGGCTTTACTGTAACTCCTTCTATTGGTAAGTTTGTTACTATATTCGCTTCTTTGCGATGCACTTCAGCGATTTTACTCTAATAATAATTGTACTTTCAAAGTTTTCTAAATTTCTGGGATCACATGAAACACTTTGATTTGGAGGAAATTCGAAGTTCCATCTTTGTAGCAAGGATGCCAGATACAGGAAATATCTCGTACGGGCAAATACCTGACCTGGACACAAACGCGGCCCGATTCCGAATGGAAGCAAACTACAATGAGAAAAATCCCAATATTATAATAACCTCCGTCGTCATTCTTATCTCAATTATATAGATTTTTACAATTGTATTTATTCTGTTTCAATGACAGGACTTCGTTGAATACTACAAACGTCAGAAAAATAATACAATGGAGAGAAGACATACAATTTTACACAAAGTTGGCTGTTATCCATATGTTTAATTGGTCACATATATCAATAATGATTATTGAAGATGTTTAATTGGTCACATATATCAATAATGATTATTGAAGAGTGGTCATTGTTCAGAATGAGCCCGTTTTTCAAAGTGATGATAGATAATGATATTAATTTGTATAACTCCTTACCTCTGACACAGTTCGTGATCCTTTGATAACATGTTACCATTTTCGTCAAGAAACCTTTCCGGCCGAAAATTCCAGGGATCTCCCCATATATTTTCATCATGATTCAAATGCCAGTTATTTACCATTATCTAATAAATGCAATAATAGTATGATGAACTTCGAACACGAACAAGTGACAGTCGTCACAATAGTGTGAGGCACAGGCAGATGTAACCAATGGACAATAATATTGTAATCAATTCTGCATAAAACAAGATAACATAACCCAAAATTACATTGAATGATTAGTATTAGTATGTAAAATTAGGCCATTATCTGATTTAGGTGTGGCCGCAATCTTTCCGACCAAAGGAAATCGGGTCAAATTTAGCGTTTCTTGTTCGATTTCTCGGAAAAGAATGGTATAGGAACCTAGTTTTGGTCTTATTTCGTGAAAACTATATACTTGAATCCGCTGTAAAAAGATTCGTCCGTATTGCTTTATAACATTTCGAAGGCTTTGTGAAGGTGCTTCGCATTCACCGATAAGAAGACTTCATTTAGTATATATACCAGTTGAATGGGGTCGAACTAGGGACATTGTTTTTGTTCAATGTAATTATAGGTAAAGTTAAAGATGCAACTTCCGATCAGACATACAGTGAATGCTGATTTACTATACTGAATCTATAAATAACTGATGCAGACGATGGGTTTAAACTGTATAAACTCTTCCCACTAATTCAAATTTGAATTTATGTTGTAAATTGTTTTGAAAATATAAGAACCTTAATCTTCATACATTTTGAAGTTTCTTATCTGGACTGATAAAAGAATCATTTTGCTTCATTCATAATTTTTTTCAGTGATTAAAACACCATTTAATATCAATTTTTTAAATCTCTCCCTGAGCTGAAAATAGTTTGAAAATCAAGGGAAACCACCCACAAGCCATTACCTGCCTTTTATACCCTTGTTTGGGTTTTAAGATATATTATGTAGAATTCATTACATTTATAACATCGCAGGTTCGTTACCTCAGTCTGTGGTATAAAACCCGTATTATTGAACTGGGTTGTACCTGGATTCTCTATCATGACTTACCATGATGCACGTAAATTATTACCATCTTCACCAAAAGGATCGCACATTAGAGGACGAATGCATTAGACGGAGAGAACAAGTTCTCCGAGGGCTTGATGTGCTAATTGGGCGGGCAATAGAATTTAGAATGCGCTTATTATATTATAGGTCTTTAAGCGATAATTATCTACTCGTTAAGATATGAATATATATATCATGGTTCATATCGACGATATATAAAGCACAGATTATACATTGTATAAGTGGTCACGTCACTGATAGTCTGATAATAGAACATATGCCTTCAATAACTGGAGAACATAATTATTATTGTAGAATTATATACATGTAGTTACTACGGTCAATTTTGAGAGGGAAAATGTCACTAATTTTCATCGTTACGTGCCTTTAATATTGGCCAATATCATGAATATATTACTTACAAATACATCGCACTTACAGCCGTGTTTCTTTTGATGTTGCAACCTTCAAATCTAACATCTTGATTACACACGTGAGGGGCAACAAGTGGTACTACTGGAATGTAACGGTGGGCTTCCATTTCAAAGGCTTTCAGGTATTGACATTTTAACCTGTCAGAAAATGTAGGAAACCTATCTCGGCCTATCACGCTGTCCAGTTCCACTTGAATTCTCCGTTGACATTCTGGGTAATTCATAAGAATCACAAATGAGTTCAATATGGCTGATGACGATGTGGTCATTCCTGCAAGTCAATTATCGATCGAATGATAATTATTATAATTATACAAGAACATTTAAATACACATATTAATATTTGATTATTATAATAAAAACAAATTATTTTTGCCAAATTCTTTGACTCCTGTTATCATAATAATTATACTGTGTATATTTCACATTCCGATTCCTTAAAGAACTTGCCGAAGAAGTATTGTACTTATTTATATATACAATAGATAAACGTTTCATACCAGCATCAACAATTTCAGTCAACTGTGAAATTATATGATGATCTTGTAATATAAAATTGCTGTTCAGTTGGTTCTGTCTCTGTTGCAAATCTATGTAAAAGTCAGAAAGTCCTCGAACCTTGCCTGGTACATACGTCTCCTAAAATACACATTCATAACATTAGTAGATAACATGCTGGATTGCTTGTTATTGTGTGACAATGGTAGGAGAACAATATAAAAGTTGTCGTCAATAAGAAACAGATCATTATCCCCCAGTTTCGGACGTAATATCTGGGGGCTGCTAAAAGGTCTGTAATGGTACTGTTATTATGCATTTACAATTTTGATTTTTGTTGTTTTAGAAGAAATTGGGTTGAAGAAAATTTATGTAATAATATTATAATTGAACAAGTTGTATCCTAGCAACTTTTCTCAATAGTAACACAAGAATAAATACAGATAGGAAGATCTTAATTTACCTATCTCATGCAATCGCTTTAACTTATCTATTTTTCAGACCTTTCGATAGTAAATATATAAGATAACTTTTAATATCAGGCACCATAAGCGGATCTGACAGGAACTTAAAGGGTTTCAATTAATATTTAAGTAAGAAATAAACATTGTTTCATTGGCTTATTCCAAAGAAATTATAGTTAATTGGTTAAAATTAACTATGCGACTTAAGGGTCACGTGAATTATTTAGAAATTGATTGGTCAGTTATTGTTGTGGGAGTTGTTGTTGTAAAGTCTTTTCCTCTTAAGGGTCAAATGGTCATAGATTGAATGACTCTAGTTAGAAAATAGATAAATATACTTAAGAAAATAAAGTGAGGAAAAGGGCATCTTTATGTTTCAGGTAAGTTAGACATTTTCGTTATTTTTGTTGTTAGAATCCAGTTTCTTATGATTGTATGTGTATGTTATTAGAATTCAAATTGTATGTGTATGTTGATAAAATTCAAATTGTTTTTCTACAGTTGAATTATTTGAATAAGTTTTAATCTAAGTATATTTATTGTAAGTATGTACTTGCGAGTTGTAAGTATGCACTTGCAGGAATCTCTTCGTTCAACTAGTCGTTTCGTTTAAATGTGATTCGTTGGGTTAATTTTAAGTAAAATAAACATGGAGGTTTCTGCACGTAGAATTTATTTCCGGAATCTTTTTATTGTTATTATTCGGTGAGAATTTCAGTTTTAATCATGTTTACATGTTATAAATTAAATGTAAAATGTACATTGTAAAATCATCAGCATTTGTTTAACTAAATTTAAGTTGAAATGACTTATTGGAACTTATTTGTTGTTGAAAAAATTAGATACCTACTTTAATCTAACTTGTAATCAAATTTATATTCGGATTTCACTTTAGGTCTGTTTATATTAATCATTTATATACATATAGATTGAATGCCTCTGATTAGAAATAGATAAATGTATATACTTAAGAAAATAAATTGAGGAAAAGGACATCTTTTTGTTTTAGATATTCTCCCAGAACCAACGAAAACATAAAGCAGAACACTATGGTAATTAAATGTTTGTCATTCAAAATTTAAGATTAGCTTCCAATCTACTTCCTACGGGCGTGCAACTTAATAATGTCAACTGAATTATTCGTTTCTGTGAATTATTTTAGATTATACTAGATTCAGCTAACTTTCTCATAAACAAACTTTAACAATATGCTTAGTATTAACCTTTTGTTGATACAAATATCTATGTCCGATCTTTTCATCTAGTTGTTTCTGGTGCCGAAACAGTTGGCGATACCGTCCAGGTAGAAGTCTGAGACACGGGAAGTTCTTTAAAACCAAATTATGGTAACCGCTAGTCAACGATTCTAGAGCCTTTACGTGTTCCCAAAACATGTCTGCATCAGGATCATCGTCACTTAATGGTTCACCAGACAACTGCGTTTGTAGATCAATATGAAAAAACATTATACACCAGTTAAGGACATAGTAGTGTAATGCAGTTAATATGTGATTATGCATTGTGACTGAATACAAATGTTCATTATCGAAAATAACTCGACAGAAGACCAAAAACACACAAAAAGGAAAGCCGCCCAACTTAACATGTTTGGTGCTACATACGAGTATATAGGAAGAGCGAAAGCTATAAATAAGTACCAAGTAGCATCCGTAAAATGTCTTACAATTACAAGCTAGATAAAACTTCCATAGACAGACTACAGTCACAAAACACCCGAGACCTTTCCGCAAGACGGATCAATTTACTTTGGGATTCCTTCTGTACAAACAATGGCCAAATGTATATATACAAATTGTCTTCTTATCGTATTTGCTAACTCATGCTCATTGCGCATCCTATTACGACCTCATTTGAGCTATTGGAATCGGGAACACACAGCACAGCGATTCTGCGGGAAAGTTTAACCAGCCTACATAATTATATTTTGTCCAAATTATTGCAACTTGGATCCTAAAACAAAACAAAACAATTGAAACTAAGATTCACATACCACCATCGAAATGACATTTGACAGTGATCGTTGTACAATGCTAACTAAACAGAACTCTTGTCCAGAGAGATTGTCAATTCTAGTCACAAGGTTTTCCATTTCTGTCAACACGTTATCTTCTAATTTCAGTAATCCGCTTCCGTATGTATGCAAGGCTTGGTGAAAATATTTTTTCAGGCGTGCATGCATCTCGCCAGAAGAAAAAAAGACCGATTGATTTTTTGATCGGAAATGTTCTCCGTAAAACATGACAGCTCTGTCATTCATATAACTTTTGTACTCCACGTCGGTGAACGCTTTCTTGGCTAATTTAGCCGTATTCAAAACAACAATAGTATCACAAAACATCTTTATCTGAAAAACGTCTCCAAATTTCTTTACGAGTCCAGACAGTTTGCTTGGCATTGTTGATTCATTGAATTCGAAAGCACATCCAACGAATGGTAGACCTTTGGGTCCAGGAAAAACATTACCTTTGTTTTTCTTGCTGTTCGTTATAAAATAGTAAATCATCAAAAAGCAAACGGCAACAGTAATTAACACAACGTACATCCTGATCAGCCCTAAACTAAACTAAACTTGTAGTAAACTTGTTAAGCTAAGTGTAATTTCCAAGTTATTTGAATGAATTCGAAACTTTATCAATTATGTTGCGCATGAGTTATTACTTACATAGTATTCAGTTAATAAACGCTATGTTTTGGCTTGTTTCCAACAACGTTGTATTATTAATAGGTTTAATATCAACTCCAAGGTCGAAAACTATGGAAACGTATAAGGTACACCCGATGATGTTATATATGGAAGCGTATAAGGTACACTTGGTGATGTGATCATGTGGGATGTGTAGGACGACATGACGACATATAGCTCATAATAGTATGGAAGCGTATAAGGTACACCCTGGTGAGGTATGTCGTGACAATTAGGAGGTAGTGTCTACATAATTAATTTACATCTTTCCAAGTACATTCTATCTGTCATATCTACTTAAAGTAATATTTCAACTTAAGTTAATCCGACGTTTTCCAAGGAACTATTTTGTCGACTTAGACCAGCCGATTTAACGACATACTGTTTACGGGTTCTACCACATATATTTCCTGACCTACTTAGTTCTACCGCTCGGGTAGCACGAGCGAGGAATGTACATTGTATTCAAACCAGTTCGCATCGATTCATACCGTCATTCATGTGTATTCATCTATTGGGAATGGTGTGGTATTTCATTTAAAATTCGAAATGGTTTGTACAACCGTGCAATGTGGAAGGTGTGAATAGAAGAAAAACTGTTTATGAGGGATTTCTGATTTGATTTGATATATCAAATGCTTAATTTTCAAAGTATGAATAACATTGAAAAATGTGTTCATTCTGAGTGTTATGAAATTTGTTAAATTGATTCGATGATTCTACATATAATTATTTTTCCTTAAAGGGGGAAATAATATATCCGATGTGGGGATCGAAACTGCGAACTCCTGCTTGCAAGTCAGATTTTGAGCTAATCGGGCAATATATATTACAGTAATTGTACTGCAAAAGTATAAATACAAGTACTATATACAGTCACCTACATTCCTCCTAGCTATTTATTCCAATTCATTTATCGCGACAACCACTGGCTCTTTTGACTAACCCAGCCTTTGCTTCACCCTAGCTCTAGGAATCTAAGTCTAGTCTCACACCCATGGCACCAAATGTAATAGGAGGAAAATAATGTTGCAAATACTTGCAAGTCAGAGGCTCTACCAACTAAGCTAATCAAGCTGTTAATATTACAGCCAATACACAAATAAGAGTACTATAATACAGTACTGCTACATTTTCACTTAAACAAGACTTATTAGACATATCTATATTTGAATCATTAAAGCATTCGAAAATCGTAAGCAATCGTCGTTTTCAGTGTCCAAATTTGAGTTGCAGTCCAAATGTCGATTACACTTTAATATTACACAACTAATTAATGGTCAGTGTCTAAAATGACTGTTTTGACTGAAATGTCATTTTAGACACTGACCAACCTAGTGTTTGCCCTATTTTTTCCATCGTACTCTTAATAAAAGTAGGTCAGACTCTCTCTGCTGAAGAGACCAGACAGTCGTCTTCATGAAATTAATCGGTGCAAAATTCAAATATTCTCGGCAGCTGATTGGCTGGAAAAATAGGGCAAACACTAACGGGCGGTTGTGCATTGAGCGTGATATATCCGTAAGGATTTGGACAGAGAGAACAAGAGGATGACGTCATAAAAATGATTTTACTTAACATTCATAATCGCGGTAATGTTAATTGCGAGTGTTTATACGTCGTAGGAAAGAGTTTCGCTCACATTCACGATTGTAGCTATCATCTATTTATAAACTGATTTCGGCGGGTCAATATCACACCCGTAAACCGCTCCCGCTAGGTAAGGGTTGTCCTGCTAGGTAAGGTCGTGCTGCTATGTTCGGTTTTTATCGAAAAACAATTAGCAATGTAAGTGTTTGCTTGAGTTTTATATGCAGTACACGTATTTCGTTTTAATGTGACTTTTAACTGCAAGTCATAAAAGTCCTAGACTATTTACTCAAAAAATAAGAAAGATACGGCGAGTAAAAATGCAAAGTAATTGCCAAAAATAGATATTTTGCTGTTTGCCGACTATTTACAGTCTTAAAGCATAAGAATGCGTATTTCTGAAAATATAATGTTTACTGCATACTCTGACCAAATGATTTTGCTATTGTCCGTCCTATAGTGGAGAAATCGAACTGAGAACAGTTTTATGAGTAAATAGTTCAGGATTTTTATGACTTGCTGTTAAAAGTCACATAAATATATAGCAATATTTATTTTCTTCCTTACTAAAACGGAATATATAAAAGTCAAGCAAACACTTACCTTGCTCATTTCCTTTTCGATAAAAAAAAAACGAACATTACATAGCAGGACAAACCAAACATAGCGGAAGCGGTTTACGAGTGTGAATATTTTGTGGAAGAATATGCACAAATGAGAATGCAATTGGTTGATGAACATAAATTAGGCATTAGTATATTTAATAACAGACAGAAGATAGCTTACAATAATAGCTAATCGAAAAAATACAATTTATGCCATCACCAAAACGTAAAATAAGTATATCTATCTAATGAACGATATTATCTAAGTTGTAGATTAAATATGATGCAACATGAAATATGTTCTGTTCTGTGTATCAGTTTTTCCATCGTTTGTAATTTGAATGTAATACATTTGTTACTGGTGTGTTAACTAACAAAAAAAATAACACTTCTAAACATCCTGATAACATTTAAGATTGACAGAGTTAACTCCCTAAATTACCATATTATCTGAAGAGTGAGACAATGTTCTCCATAAGCACATTGCTTGAACTATGACAAAGATTGCTAGCTATAAGAGGTGGTACTAAGAGTGATTTATAAGTCAACCGATACAGAAAACCCCTCCTAGAGACCATGATCTTTATTCCGATGTTGTCTCATTTTTCGCTTTCAATACAAACGGAAAAACTGGTCTGTAAGTACCAGGTTGTAATAATGAGGTGATCTTAAGATTAAAGAGCAAACTAAGTTAGATTTTACAGTATCACCGTCTATTGCAATGTTGGTTATTACACTCGCTTCTTTGCAATGCATTTTAGCGACTTTACTCTAATAATAATTGTACTTTCAAAGTTCTCAAGATTTCTAGGATCACATGAAACACTTTGATTTGGAGGAAATTCGAAGTTCCATCTTTGTAGCAAGGATGCAAGATACAGGAAATATCTCGTACGTGCAAACAGCTGGCCTGGACACACACGTGGACCGATTCCGAATGGAAGCATACTAAAAAGAGAAGAAATCACAATTTATAGTTAAACAAAACGTACAGATGTACTAGAAAAAGACCTACATCTATAATGCGGTATTTCTTTTTAACTAAGAATCTTCTTCTCACGGCGAAATCATATGAAATGCTTTTTCTATGTCAGCAATTATTTGTCAAGTGTAGATAATTCATTGTGCACTTTTTCGATATTCTTACTTCAGTTACATATTAAATGACATTGTTTACAATTATTTTCATTCTAAATAAAGGGTTTTCCTTGCAAAAAAACTACAAACGTGAGAACAAAAGTAAAAACAGAAGAAACTCTACATACAGTTGACCACGGTCCAGAAGTTTAATCGGTCTAATACATAAATGATGAGTATCAAAGAATGGCCGTTGTTCGGAAGGTGACGTTCACAATGGAATGCATTGTATGAACGCTTACCTTTTACACAGTTCGTGACTCTTTGACAAAAAGTTTCCGTCCACGTCAAGAAACCTTTCCGGTCGAAAATTCCAAGGATCTCCCCATATCTTTTCATCATGGTGCAAGTGCCAGTTATTTATCATTATCTATAAAATACAATCATGACATTAACAACTTAATATTGTACAGTCACAATTGATTATGCACCTCATAAAATTCATAAAACAAAATGTAATGTAATATTGTACTTGATTCTCTTTCAGAATTAACTATGTCCTCTGGACTAATAAGTTTATTGGACGGACATTAAACTTTTCAACACACTAGTGATATACAACGTCGACAGCTTCAAGCGATACATGTCAACTCGTACACGTATGAATTCAATACCGACGTTATATAACTGCTCACTTGAACAGGAAACTTTATTTACTGGAGAACTTACCAAAGTATGTAAAATTACTTTGTGATTCAACATTGGGATTAAAACGCACCGACGTTTTATCCTGACACGCCATAATCATAGACCAACATCATTTAAAGCATACGTACAAATACAACACACTTACAACAGTGTTTCTTTTAATGTCATAACCTTCAAATCTAACATCTTGATTACACACGTGTGGGGCACCAAGTGGTGCTATTGGAATATAACGGTGGACCTCCATCTCAAAGGCTTTCAGGTATTGACACTTAGCCCTGTCTGAAAATGTAGGAAACCTATTACGGTCTATCACGCTGTCAAGTTATGCTTGAATTTTCCTTTGGCATTCTGGATAATTCATTAGGACTGCAAATGAGTTCAGGATGGCTGCTGAAGATGTGGTCATTCCTGTTAGTAAATAAATGCTCGAATATAAATGGTATCAAAGAAAATTCACATTAATTTTAATAGTTTGTTTAAATATCTTACATTTGCAAAATTTGTACACTGCTTTTATCAAATGAAGTATGTGTAGTGTTATATTGTATATTGTAATTAATTACAACAGGTGCGCTAAAAGTATGCTAATCTTTGTACGATACAGAATAACGGCTCATACCAGCATCTACAACTTCAGCTAACTGTGATATGATATGATGATCTTGTAATACAAATTCCCTGTCCATTTGGTTCTGTCTTTCTTGCAAATCTATGTAAAAGTCAGAAAGCCCTCGAACATTTCCTGGTACATAAGTCTCCTAGGAATACAAAAAAAGTATGAAGTTGATAGATATCATAGATCCAATATAGATGCTTACAATAAATGAGTACTGATGTAGATGTGCAGTTCAGCTTGTCAAAGTGTAACAGTGCTAAGAGAAGAATATGTAAATGTAGATATAAAGAGGGCTTTGATATGGGATCGTCTACCATTCGTAAATAATTTTGTCGTCTTTTTAGCCTTCCAACTTTTTAAAGACTAATGAAGATAACCAAACGGGAGAAAATGTAAACGACCTTCTTGCACAATTGAATTACGCTATTAATTACCGTGTGCAGAAGAAACACTTCTGTTCTCTGTAAGATGACATTCGCAGGTGTATATTAACATAATATTTTTGGTACCATTATTTGCATTGAATTTTTTATAATGCATTGTACGTAGATCCCCCAGACCCCTTAAAATGTTCGTCACAATAGGTTCAAATTATATTAATAGAGCACAGGAATGGCACATGAACTGTAAAAACATTGCTTTTAACGTGTAATATTGTGTATGGATGTATGAATTATAATATAGTAATATATAGTCGTTTCTTATGGATACTATAATTGTATTTTTGTCGGTTCATTTAAGGGAATTATTTATGTAAACTACAACCAAACATCTAATGAAAAGGTCCTACACATTACGCGAATTTATCCATTGATGTAAACTTATATGTATAGGCTATAGTACTTGCTTTTTGTTGAAATAAATATCTACGTCCAATCTTTCCATCCATTTGTTTCAGTTGTCGAAACAGTCGTCGATACCGTCCCGGTAGAAATCTGAGAAACGGGAAGTTAACCAGAACCAGATTATGATAACCGCTAGTAAGGAATTCTTGAGCTTTTATGTGTTCCCAAAACATGTCAACATCAGGATCATCGTCACTTATTGGTTCACCTGACAACTGTGTTTGTGAAAACATACATATAAAAAAGCAAAAATGGGACACAACGAAAGCGAAACTAAACTACATAGCTATTCTTTAACATTAAATAAAACTTTCGAATTACGTTTAATATGATAATCATTATGACGTAACGCCCGTTATTTTATTATTTTATTGTTATGTCTTGATAAAGGGGGTTGCGCCGAAACGTAGACAAATGAAATAATTATACTAGTTCGTATATTTGTGTTTTTTGTTTTGTTTTTGTATAATCCAAATTAATGAAAACATACATGAAATTCGTTATATATTAATTAAGGAGCTAGACGTATAGCAACTATATAATTATTAACTGTCACGTAAGGAGTTACCAATACAACATTAAATCAGGCCCGCCAGAAGGACAAACTCACATTGAATGAAAAGTGATCCAATTTAACTTGTCTATCAATTTAAAAGCGCGAAACCTTTATCTATCGTCCTCAATTTTGGGCATGATAAACAGTACATATACATGTTGCATGATCACTAAATCGCTTCAGATAGAGAATAAGTCATAACCTCCTCAATAGTATTATTCTTCTAGGATGTCATTTATAAAAAGCCATTATAATCAAGGACACAAAGCACAGCGATGTTGCATGAGAGTTTAACGAACATATATAAGAGCTATCAAAATTACTGGTCCTAAAATCATTTAGTGCGGTACTTATACTGATCATTTGGGACTAGCATGGACCCTAAAACAATACAAATAAAACGATCGACTATGTTGGTTACAGAAAAAAACTAAGGTTCACATACCACAAGCGAAATCACATTTGACAGTGATCGTTGTACAGTGTTAACTAAACAGAACTCTTGCCCAGAGAGATTGCCAATCCTAGTCACAAGGTTTTCTATTTCTGCCAACACGTTATCTTCCAATGCCAGTAATCCGCTTCCGTATGTATGCAAGCCTTGATGAAAATATTTTTTCAGTCTTGTATGCATCTTGTCAGATGAAAAAAGGACCGATTGACTTTTTGATCGGAAATGTTCTCCATAAAACATAGTACCTCTATCATTCATATAATTCTTGTACTCCTCGTCACTAAACGCTTTCCTGATTAATTCAGCCGTATTCAGAACAACAACATTATCCTGAAACATCTGCATCTGAAAAATGTCTCCAAATTCCTTTACAAATCCTGAAAGTTTGCTTGGCATTGTTGATTCATTGAATTCGAAAGCACACCCAACGAATGGTAGACCTTTCGGTCCTGGTAAAACATTACCGTTGGGTTTTGTACTCCAGTTTATGAAATAATAAAACAAACAAACGCCAGCGATAACCGTTACTAATACAAGGTACATCCTGATCAATCCTAAACGTTTGTAGAAAACGTCAAACACTAAGTGTAACCGCTAAGTTGTATTGACTTCTGATTTTTACGACACTGTATCGGTTGTGTTTCGCATGAGCTAATACATAAGCTTAATCAGTTCGTTGACGATATGTTTTTGTCTCGCTTTCAATGACGTTGTTTTATCAGCAGGTTTAATATCAACAGCAAAAATCAAAGGACTGAAGATCATGAGCGACGCAATAAGAAAGGTGGAATATGGTTATTAGTCAATAATACGAATTGAATGGAAACCACATTCCACCTTTCTTGTTAGTCATAACGTATCTTGGTCAACTCTTACATACGTTTGAAATGAACTATTATTTACTTCTGTTTGAAATTAAGTTGGCTGTTCGATGTTTAATGTGCATTGTACTATAACACGAAAACAATATGCACGATTTCATACATAATTAAAGATAACAAATACAAATCTGTACTTTTAGTCCATTCATTTACCCTTTGCTCGTTAGGTGGGATAGGGACACTAAAAAAAGAACGTCCCGAAATATCGGTAAGCGGGTCGAGATTCGAGCCCACACCCTTTCGATTAGTGATCCAGCGCGGTACCACGAGATCATCGACCAACACTACTGATTCTTGAATATTTGAAATAAACTCAGTTCAATATGTACATGTATACTCGTATATGCACTTGTTGTTTATGGGCCAGTAGCCTTAATGCAAAATAAAACAATATAAACAATTGTTATCTTTCTCGACTAACTTAACATTACTTTTTAAGAAATGCTTATTCTGATGCGACACTTTTAGAAATATTCCATTTTCAGAGATCAAAAAGGTAATACATTTCAAAATATAATGATAAAATCATGTGTTGAAGAATGTGCGCTATATTCACAGGTGGCATTCAGATTTGAAATGTATGCAGAAACACTTACCTCTGACACAGTCCATGTCTCTTAGGCAGCCGTTTGCCACTCTGGTATAAAATATCTCTGAATGAAAATTCTACCGATATCCCCATATCTTTTCATCATGATGCAAATGCCAGTTATTAATGAATATCTATAAATTGTAATCAATGTACAAACAACTAAATAAATACTGTCTTAAGTGTATGTATATAATGCTGTAATATTGTCCCTGGATTCTATTTCCGTACTAACTCCGGAAGTAATTTTGAGCATGGAATTTTCCACATAAATCGCAAATTGTAAGACGACTGGCCTTAGGAACGTCGGACAATAAGTAGGACCGATATATTGTTTCAGTGTGTATGATTACCACCGTTTTCAACGATATTTTCAGGTATATATCGCGACCGGTTACTAACCAGTTTTTATTAACTGTTCTAACCAGCACTAACTTACTCTTCCACATTGAGTTAGCAATTTCCTATACGGAGGAAAATATACATGTTTGTCATATGATCAAAATAGGGCAGGATCTGCCATGACCAGGATCCGATCGCCCTTTTAGAAGTCCAGGGTATACATACTACTGGACCACAGTCGCAACATTCATACGTACAAAGATCACAAACTTATTATATTGTTTCTTTGTACGTCGAAGTTGTATTATTGGAATGTAACAATGGGCCTCCAACTCGAAAGCTTTCAAGTATTGACATTTTACCCTGTCCGAAAACGTTGGAAACATATCACAACTTATCACACTGTCCATTTCTGCTTGAAATTTTCTCTGATTCTCTGATACTCTGGTTAATTCATGAGGGTGACAAATGAGTTCAGTATGGCTGCTGATGATGCGGTCATTCCTACAAATATGTACAAGTTTGAGTGATAATCTCATGAAAGTTCTAAACAGCCATGCAATTTTTCTATTCATTAAATCTTGTCTTTGCCGAATCCTGTACTGATCTAATCAATATATATAATTATATATTTACATCGCAATTTAATTCAACACGTGTGCAAGTTTTATGCCAATTTCTGTTCAATGCAGAAAAACGGCTCATACCAGCATCTAAACATCGGGCAACTTGATCTTGTAGTATAAAATCAATGTTCATTTGGTGGTGTCTCTTCAACATTTATGCAAAAGTAAGTTGTCCCTCAAACCGTTTCTGGTACATAAGTCTCCTAATGATACACTTGTGTACATTAATGCTTGTTTCTTTCTTCGGGTTTAACGCCATTTTCAAGAATATTTCAGTCATATCGTGGCGTGTAGTTATTCTAACCAGTTTTCCTAGATTTCATTTAGGCCTTTAACCAGTACTAACCACTTTCTACAATGTATTATATACAGATAGATACGAAAGACCGGTGGTGACATTTCAGCTTGAAGATTTCACAATTTCAAAACATGAAATAATAAAGTTGAAATCAGAGAAAAATCTAGAAATTTTGTAATCATGAAATTATGAAATTCTTAAGAAAAATCGTGAAGTCATAAATTCACGATTTCACTATTTTTTTAAAACTTTCACGATTTGACGATTTTTTCTTTCCTCAAAAGATTGTTGAGCAAGTTCTTACAACTTATATTAACTACTCTCTATGACTGCTTGCTGGATTCTAACAAGTAATCGCGCCGGAAGAAGGGATTGTAACGGTTCCGGTCAGATTCCGCAACCTCCGGGTAAGGAGTCCGACACTCTACCCCTACACCGCAGTTCCTCCAGTATATATGGGAGTGGTCTCCCTTTATTTTCATACAATTGTCTGAAATTCCCTTACCCTGGTTATCCGAAACCCCGGATTATCCGAAATAATTTTCGGTCCCGACGACTTCGGATTATCGGGGTTTTAATGTAATTCACTGTGTCAATGTTGAAACAGAGGTCATGGAAAATTAACTAAAACTAAAAGAAATTATTTACAAACTTTAATACCGCAGGCAATGCATAATTGTCACTATGTAAAATAGATTTGCTGTTAATAAAATGACATGATAATCGTGTGCATGCGTGCATACTAAAAGCACTTCAATAAAATTGATTACGATTAATTGCTCGTTAAGTGGATTAAAGCTACAATTATGGTTGATATATCTTTTTATGCATACATGATCATAAGATAAGTATACGTCAAAGAGCTGTATGATGCATAATAATTATGTAGTAGATAGTCCAACTAATTGTACACTACAGATCATATCGAGACATTTTATGCGCCATAAGAAATCAAAATATCTATCATTGCTTTTAACGTATTTTGTAGTGTGTGAGTGTACGAATTATGAAAAGTGGTATGCGATTCGCATCTTGTATATTATTAAGTAGTCTTTCGCATCTCAGGCAAAGGGGCCTGTCACGAAAAAAATTAAATTAAAAAAAAGATTTTTCCATGTAACCAGTATATTTATATAAGGGAAAGAACTTCGACAATTCGAATTTTCCAATATTGCAATGCAGTACAAAATATTCAACTCATATATAGTGCAACGTGTGGGCAACTCAACACGCTAACAGAAAATGTATACTGTTACTACCAACATTTCTACCAAAACGTTATCTTCCAATGCCAGTATTCCGCTTCCGTGTGTACGCGAGCCTTGGTGGAAAACGTTTTCACCTTTGACATTTGTCCTTGTCTTAAATAAATGTATAGAATCCTGATATAAGAGAAAAAATGTTTCCCGTATACTCGTAGTCTTAGGATAAACCATGTTTAACCTTGAATACATGACGAAGAATAATCTGGTCCCCACGTTTGCCCACTGGTAGCCAGTTAAGATATCGAAACTATGTGGACCAATATGTGACTTTGGATCCATATCAAGAGCAAATCTCATCAACTTGTTCTGAGTTGTTTGAAGATCATATCTGAGTGACTGAGTCAATCCATGATACCACATGCAGCAAGCAATATCAAAGTGGCATTGGATAAGAGATACGACAACACGTTTTAGTATGGTGGGTTAGATAACATTTTCTGTGATGCAAATATACTACTCAAAACTTGATAGGGATAATGTTTTGTATTGTATGGCATTATCGTCGATTTTGGAATACACATATAAGATACAAGACTAATTTTGATGCAAAGCATCAAAGACGGCGCACATGTTGTTTCAAATACAAGGTATTTTACGTAAGAATAAATAATAAATTTTGAGAATGTGGATGTCTAGTGTGAACAAGCATTTACTTTGATTTGGCCTTCTAGCCTTAATTGACCCATTATAAAATCTGACCTAGATTTTATTGATGAACATCATGACAAATTTTCTACAAAATTTTGTCATATTTGTAACTAGATTACCCAAGTATGACGAAAGTTGTTTCAAACATGCATCATGTTACTATGTGACAAATGAGCAAAAACAAAACCTCTCATGAAAGAGATGTTTCTAAAATGCCAGCCAAGTAGTCATTCATGTTAAAGGTCTCAATCAATACAGGTCATACACAGATGATAACCAATTTTCATGTAAAGTTTGAAGATCTTATGCCCCACCGTGCACAAGTTACTTATTGTAAGGAGACTGTTTTGTTGTCTGAAGGAAAACCATTTGTTCAACCTACCCAACAACAACTGACTTGTACAAAGCAATATATTCCCACATGTTCGACCTGGGCATATATAAGAAAAAAAGAAAAGTATGTATAACCAGTTAAGATAAATTTATTATCAAAAATGCATTCTTATGCAACAACAAATGTTAAGTTTATTAAAGAGATTAGTTAAACTGATACAAAAATAGTTACTAATTGCACTTTGTGGAGGTATAACAGCACATTCACGAAAGTTGAAAGTTTTAAGACGAAATGTGCATTAAATAAGATTTAAAAAGGAAACATGTACATGAAACAGTACAGTCACAACAATACTATAAATTCATATTAAACACAGTTGAGCAAATGTGCACTTAAGCTTGAGCAAATAGCATACCTGAATGTTGCTTTTTATGATAGTGAAAATACAAACTTATACATCACAATACTTAATATAATGTTTTATTTTACAATATTGATGTTCACAAGAGAAGAAGTTGCTATGAATATTTTTTAATACATTGAAATAGAAACATATTAGAATTTGCAAAAATTATGTTATATCTAATTTGTATCATTAGTTCAGCATTCCTTCGACACTTACAACTGGCACAGGTAAAATACTAAAAATTAGTTTTGACAATTAAAACAAAACATTATTATGAAGTATGTGTAATGAAAATATAGTGTTAATAATAATAATAATAATGTTCTTAGATTGGTTATCACAAAGTACATAGCAAGCTAAAATGGGGGATTTAAGGTGGCCCTATATCACTGTCATGAGTATTTACTCTAACAATCCAAATGGAAAAATCTCAATTGCCTATACAAAGTTTCTATGTTTTATCAGGTGACCAAATTAAATACTGACCTAATTCAGCCACTAATATCTGGTGAAGATTGCAAGCTCTACTTGGGAAATAATCAATGGTCAATGGTTTAATAAAAATTAAGTTTTTACAGTTTAAATGGAAAAATGCAATAGGAAAGATTGAATTGCTTATGATATTATAAGAGTTACAAAAAATAAATTAGCAACATTTATACCAAGACAGTCCTGTAGTCTGGTACACAGAAAAAAAATATACATATTTACAAAGAAATGTAAAGATAACAATAGTGACAGGAGAACTAAAATATAAGAGAACTTTTTTGTACTTTCCTTAAAGCTTTATACAGATATACATTTGAGGAAATAATCAATGGCACAAGGATTATTAAAAATGATTTTATGAGTTTAAATGGGAATAAAAAGAAACATGTCAAAGTTGAAAAATTGATTTTTTTATGAGATCATACAAGTCGTAATGCAAACATGATTAACAACATCTCTACCAAGAAAGTCCTGTAGCCTGGTCTACACAAAACACAAGCAATATATATATACATAGACATATTTACTAAGATATGTAAACAACAACAATGGACAAGATAAAGCTCAAAGTCTGATCTCTGGTAAGTTTTCTATTACTTTCCAAATGAATCTTTACCCCAGATGGCCCAGTACCTAACTTTAACATAATTTGATGACAGAAAGACTGTTAATATACAGAAGGAAAAAGTATCAGAAAAGTTTATATTTCATTTTGTTATAGATGAACTAGAGCAATGAAAGTCCTACAGTATAATAAACCAAAGTGTTGTTTTTTACCATACAATAAATATTGTAGCACAATGGCATTTGGTTAGAAATAAATAGCCATGATCAGTGTTCCTATAATCATTTGTTGGTAAGAAGTTTCATAAATATGAATTGAAGAAATTGACTATTAAAGCAATAATCCTTATTTTTTTCTATGTTTCTTATTAAGTTTACTGATCACTTGCATAACAAACATATATAAAAACCATCATTTTGTACTACCTGATTTCTTGGTAAAATTAATTTTCATTTAAAAAAACAATCATGAGTATTTTTTTACTCAAAAATAACTAAAAATTGCATGCACTGTCAAAAACAATTTTTTTCTAACAGGCAAAAATTGTACTGTGAACACACAAATACTATATATTTTTTAGTCATACTATTGTCTAAAATGCTAATTTCTGGTTTTAGGCTTCTTTCCAAAATGTAATTATACCTTTAAAGCAACAAACATCTAAAATGTAAATATGTTAAATTAGAAAAATATCTGCATGGTAAATTTGCATGTTCTGAAGAGTATTTATTTATTGATTTATTTTTTCACAATATTATAGAAGTTTGTCCCAGAAAATTTTGCTGTAAAATTTACTGGCAACGACTCCACCATGCTGAACAATAGATCATCATCTTCTTCTTGTGGTAACTTCCCAAATAATTTAACTAAATCATCTTAAGGTAACATCCTTTGAGAAATTGTCTCTAATGACTGACAACTTGCATCTGTAAGTTCTTGATCCTTTTGTTCCTTCGCAAGTTGGACATACACCTTCCACTAACTTCTTCTTGCGACAAGCTGTAAATGTATAAATAAAACACTTATTTATATATAAACGGGAACACAAAACAACACATGACTGTGTATTCTATACACAATGTCTTTCCCTTTGACAACATATGCAAATCAGTCAGAACTATTATGTGGTTTATGACCAAAACATATGTTTCCCACACAGACATCCGTATACATGACATTTTAACAATTATTGATTCTATTCATGAACTCGACCACTTATCAAGCATAACATTTCCAAATTTAAACAGTATTTTTGGACTATTATAAATTTAATGTAAGCCAGTTTGCATTCAAATCGGAAATATAGAAATTCAAGCACTTTTCAGGGTTTGTATGAAACCCACAACTAATAAACAGTGAAAATAAAGTCTAATCCAAAAAGTAGTATGCCTATAGACAAAAAATTCCACACCTTTTGTACTACAAGCAGTATATGAAGCAACTTTATACAGTGAATCAATTGAATACACCAACTCCTCGTCTTTCATTGGCACAGCAAATCACCATTTTTTTAAAATGTTGTCAATGTCCTCATCTTCTATTGACACAGGTACAGCATCATTGGAAATGAACTGAAAATGTTAGTATTATAAATTTAAGCTCTGTAAGATATAGTCTATGAAGTTTAAAGGATAGGAAATTAAATAGTTCTCAAGTTACTTACAGTTGGAATTACTTGTCCAAATCACCAAAAGTGAATAGTTTTCCTTTATACTATAAACATAATTATTGATTAAAGTTAATAGTCCAAATCAATAATTACTTGTCTGGGACAACTAGTCAAGTGCTTATTTTGCAGACTGTAATTTTGAGTGAGTCACATTATTGAGAGGTCTTAAGGTGAGGTGTAACTGTATATATATTCAATTTAAATGAGTATGATTTTTTTCATCTACCTTTTCATCTTAACACATACTTTTTTAATATTAACTGATTACTGAAACGCTGATCAACTGCTGACATCTTAATATTGTTGCAAGTGTTAAGCTCAAATTAGACAGTAATTTCTGTGTTTGGAAACAAAGATTGGGCAAAAAATGCAGGTGTTGCAGTTTGCATATTATCCTGATCATAGGACTGTATTAGGAACTGACAATTCAAATTTCAAAAGAGAATCGTTCACTTGACTGAAGCGTACGTGCAACATACTCATAATCATTCAATAATTGGCTATGTACTTCATGTACATCATAAAACAATGACTATGAATAAGAAAAGGCAGTTCTTTGAGTGTTACCCTGCTCGAAAATATTTGACCAATAACCTGGAGTCAATTCATAAGAATGATCTGTATAATGAACAAAAAGAAAATCAAATAACTCATCTGATGTGTCATAAGATATCAGCACAGCAGTACCATCATCACTGCGTAACCCATGTCTATTTCTTTCGTGGGAATCAAATAAAAGGAAATGATTAGTTTGAGGATCGATATACAAAGCGATTGTCAAACCACCAACAGTCAAGATTTGGTAAGGCGAGAGTAGGCATGCTTGAGAAATTAATTGCGTCGAAAAATGGCAATTGGTCCTAACGTAACTCGACAGGTCTGTTGATATTATATAGCCGTAATACATATCTGAAGCACAGTTCTCAATAAGTTTGGGGCCAACAGGCCCAAAAGCTAGACTAACAGACCTGCTTAGGGGTCCGGGCATTTTCTATCAATATTTTATTATTTTATACACTTTTGAGATTCCTAACCGGCCCAAACACATTTCTAACTTAAATCTCCAATTATTGATGAGACAATAAGTCACTGACGTCTTATTGACATCTAGATTAAAACTTCCTACATGACAATATGCCTGGGTGTTCATTTTTCCTGATAAAATCTAACGTGAGGTAAGTTTCTAAGCGGCTAAATTGGCCTGCAGTTATTGAGAACCCTGCTGAGGGGTACTGTACATCATATAACTGACCCCTAAATGTAGCAACATTCGGCAAATCATTATGTCCAAGGTATCTAAGTTCACCGATGGACTGAACTATACTTCCATACAAGCGATTTCCTTCATTCAACATACAGTCACGACTTATGAAATTAAAAATACTGCAAGGCTGGCATTGAAAAAATGCCGAAAGAGCGACTAGTGACATTGCAATACACTGCATTCCATTATACGGTGCAAATTTAGACAACCTTGATGGAAACTACCTACTGTTAAATACTTCTTACCATGTTTGTTGACAGTTATCGTTGTTGTCTTTCGTGTTCAGTCAACCAATATGGCGGAAAGTGACGCGCTTTAACACGTGGTTAATTGTATTATTTTCATTGGCCGATTGATAGTGTCTGGCTGGAAAATGCTGGCGGAGCGAGTTTTTCGCGAAACGGAGACAAAACCAAAAAAAGAAAATGGAGATAAAAAACAACGAACATTTCTACTGTTTTACGCAGCTAGAAAGAAACTGAATTCACGAAACAAAATTCAATAATAACTGCTCAAAGAATTATATCAATTACGATTTAAACCGTATGTTTTATCTCCATTGCGTTTTTATTCGCAATCCGTTAAAACGCCAATGCGTTGTATATAAACGTAATACAAAATATAGTTTTCATAAGGCAAGACTTATTTGCATAGTTTGGTCATTGTAACTACAGTTTTTCCATTACATAGGCTTGTACGAAGTAAATAAGATCAATTGTCGTTGATTTACCCTATTGTTCTTTTAACAACTGATTTTCAGGCATAAACAAGCTTCGAAAACGTTTTCGGTACTTTTGCGAAGTTGGGGTAGTAAGGTTTAGAACGAACTTATAAAAAGAGCGTAGCCTAACCGTTTTGGGAGAAGCTATTATATATACAGAAAACATTTTCAAAGCTTTGTAGTAACGGTAAAAAACTTTCATTTTAAATATTTTGACATTTTTTATCACTTGATGGATGCATACAATACATATCAGATTGTTTAAAAAATATTAAAAAAGAAAGTAAAAAATGATTAATAATACCAGCTTCTCCCAAATCGATTACGCAACACCAGTGCGATTTTTTAACAGTATTCAATACTGACGGCGCCGTGATCGGCGCCGTCAATGAATTTTGGTTATTTTCAAAGATACCCAATTATCATGAGTGCAACATGTAATCCATAGATTAAATCATTCGAGCGTAACGAGCGTCGAAATGAGGACAGGGTCAAAATTAGACATTTTAACTTTCATATTTAGTATCGAGACTGATGTCCCCGTGCGTCAAAAACAGCCTGACATCGACTCCTCATGCTTCTGATGAGCTGTCGAATCTCAAATTGTGGGATTCGAGCCCATTCTTTAGGAAGTGCCTCTCTGAGCTGTCTGCTGGTTGTTGGCTGGCCAGGACAATCAGATATTGCCCTCTGCTGCATATCCCAAACGTGTTCGATGGGGTATAGGTCGCGAGATCGAGCGGGCCAGTCCATTCGAGCAATAGTTTCCCTTTCAAAGTCCCGATTACCCACACATACCAATAAAATGTTTAATTTTTACCCAGTCCTCATGCCGACGCTCGTTACACTCGAATGGTTTAATCTATGGATTAAAATAATGTGTAACGCTGGAAATACATAAACAATGGTACACGTATTTAATACAGTCATTAGCGTATTGAATAAAAGATACAATACGGCGAACAAACTAAACAAAATAAAATACATGTTACATGTTCAAAGCAATGATATTGAATTAGAAAAATAGCCAAATTAAGATATGTAATAATCATATGTAACGTATGATATCTAAATGGGATGATGTAAATCAATATAGATAGGAACAAGATTTCTTGACATGATGTTACAAATGCATGTTTTCTTATTCTGTGTTCATTCTACGAGTAAGTAATGTATATTTGATTGTTGTGTACGGTAACATAAGAGTCATTAATCATGTTATGTAGAGTCAATAGAATCATCATGGCTCACTACAAAGTATAAACAGAAACTCGTCTCACTGGTTTCGCCTCAGACGATTACGGATTGTCTGCACTGTGATCCCTAGCTGTCGAGCACTAACCGTTGCTGGCATAAAAAAAGTTGGCGAAGGCGATTTGAATTCAAGCGGGTCGTCCCTTAATGACGTCATACGAGGTGCATCCCTGTCTGGACCTTGGACGAACTGATTTGATATTTCTGTACCGGGTACTTAGGTTATATGGTTCGTCGAGAACAGTCAAAATGATATTCAACGTGAACTACACCATCTTGTAACATACTAATAGTCTGATAAAGTTTAAGAGAGTCATGGCATGGCTTCTAATATACGTTTTAGTTTAACTTGAGAACATTTGTTTTTCGGCTTCTTGATAAAGAGTAATTAATGTTATTAATATGTCTGTGTAAGACGTTTTACGCAATTTGATATGAGATGATTCGCGGAATAGACTGTTTAAAAAGACGGAAACCTGCGATTTAGTCAATTATGCGTGTTACTTTTTCACGAGATTATCATTTATGACTTGTGTATCAATTGGCCAATAAACTTGTGTACTGCGGGCTTTTCATACATGACAAATACCCATTAAATTCAGGTTGACAAAATGTTAATTTGGTTTCTGGCTCAGTACATATTACATCTTGAGGACTTTGATAAAACTTAAGCCAGAGAAAAATATCTCGCATACAGATTTGTAAACTTGAGAGCAGTCTCCAAGGTCAGGTCTTTATTCCACTCTCAAAGTATTATGGTTGAATAGATAGAGCTGATAAGTTTTTAAAAATACCTCGACCAGTTAACTGAATAATCTTTGAAAAATGTCATAAAAACCACTGTAACAAACAAACAATTTATAGTGTATGTAATATGTAATGCCGTGTGATAATGATAATGGTAACATTTAAAATGATATGAATAAAAATATCTACCACTATCACCTAAACAGGAAAAGGTAAGTCTATCTAGTAACCAGTATTCCAAATCGCGTTTACAACCATTAATAACTCATTTACCCTTTAAGTAGCCGATCAATACAGCATACAATGTTGAATTAAACTACAATTAAACTACTAAATTACACAATTTCGTTAACTTATTTGTAGCTAAATGTTACTTGTGTATATAGTTTATTACGTTCTTGTTGATTCAGCAAAAAAAAATGTGCCGTGTTCTGTGTCCCCACAATTCATTCGTTAGTAATGTAAATGTATTATACAAGTGATCTTTGTGTATGGGCCGTTGGACTCAATACAAAATGAAACTTCTAAACACCCAGAGAAAATTTACTGTTGACAGAGTTAACTTTTATAATTACGACAATATCTGAAATCTGAAACATTTTTTAATGATAAGCATGGTTCAAATCAACGTTTTGATATTACCATCAATATTTGATGAAGATAACAATTACATTAATTTAATATTTTCCACAACGACGTATAGTAATGTTTGTTTATACATTCAATATAATGTAGGCATCAAGCACATACTACAGATATAAACATGTTAAGCGGGTAACACATATACAGATAAACATATTGTAAAGGTAAGGGGAATATGAATAACATTGCCACACGATCAACACAAAATATTTACAATGCATGCCAACAAAAGTATCATTGTGTACACACTATAGCCATTGACATATGGATCAAATAAAGGATGGTCAATCCAATAGCAAACATAAAATGATACATGTAAAAAAATCATTAAAGTAACAACAATTTGTTTTAATATCAACTATATAGAGACTGAACATGTACTGTTACATATGTATGTAAGTCGGGCACATGTTAAATCAGTACACATATAATTTGTTGAGTAAGTATAATGGTATGTTAGTGCATGTACATTGATGTGCTTGTTTTACCGAATTGCATTTATTTAAAAACTATCAGTCTGAGAATAGTGGAACCGACGTATCGCAGAACAATTCCAAATGGAATGAGGGAGACCAGGCACCACTTTGAAATTGTGTTTTATATATTTGCGAACTTAACAAATTAAGAATGTAAGTAAGCATATGCGGAGAGAACTGTCCCACTGATTTGGGGGCCGTCTTGTGTCAAACACCCATACGCCCCATGCTAGGTATGAACTATATAAGCGTGGGTATGTGAAAGAAGACGACTTCATTGAAATGTCGTTCCTTTGTTTCACATTCTCAGATTGTATTCAGTCGAGTAGATTTATACTTGATAATATGCGATCATCTTTATCACACCCTAATGGTAACGAACACGCATAAACGTGCATCATTGACAAAGGGAAGTAACCAACTTACGTATAGGAAACGCACCCACCGAGCATCTAGGACACCAAGTGAAATGGATGTTTTGGTCATATATCATATATCGATGTTTGTCTCTTACAGTAATTTCTGATATCGTAAAACTTGCCAAGTTTACAGTAATATGAAGCAACTCAACCGAACACGTGCACAAACACCTTGATATATAAGTTCCGATTCTCGTCAGACAGTGAGCCGCAATGGCGCAGTCGGTTAAGCGTCGGACATTGAAAGCTTTCGAGACAGACAGACTTTTTGTGGCGGGTTCGAGGCCGGCCATGGATCTTTTTCTTATTTTTATTTTTCGTTCGTTAGCGTTATGCAGGCTTCAAAACGTTCCGCAAACGCTTGGCGTTTGTTTCTTGCAATTAAAATTAAATAGAAACAGCGTATTTTGTACGTTTTGCATTAATTAATATTCATTTCTGCAATAATAGCGATTATTAATCGCATTTCACGTGGGATTACTGTAACGAAACCAGCCGTATGACTTTAGTTTGATATGTTGCAGTATGTACCAATCAAGGCTGCTGTATTGTGTTATCATTGCGTGTAGGGTTATTGTCGTTGGCGTCAATATGCATATGGTACATAGGTATGTTACTGTGAATTTCATAAGCAGCGCGTGTGTTAAAGTAACAATTTGTTTTAATATCAATTATATAGAGACTGAACATGTACGGTTACATATGTATGTAAGTCGGAGCGTGTGTTAAAGTAACAATGTGTTTTAATATCAATTACATAGAGACTGAACATTTACAGTTACATATGTATGTAAGTCGGAGCGTGTGTTAAAGTAACAATGTGTTTTAATATCAATTATATAGAGACTGAACATGTACAGTTACATATGTATGTAAGTCGGAGCGTGTGTTAAAGTAACAATGTGTTTTAATATCAATTATATAGAGACTGAACATGTACAGTTACATATGTATGTAAGCCGGAGCGTGTGTTAAAGTAACAATTTGTTTTAATATCAATTACATAGAGACTGAACATGTACAGTTACATATGTATGTAAGTCGGAGCGTGTGTTAAAGTAACAATGTGTTTTAATATCAATTATATAGAGACTGAACATGTACAGTTACATATGTATGTAAGCCGGAGCGTGTGTTAAAGTAACAATGTGTTTTAATGTCAATTATAAAGAGACTGAACATGTACGGTTATGTATGTATGTAAGTCGGACAAATGGTGAATCAGTATACATATAATTAGTTGAGTAAGTGTAATGGTATGTTAGTGCATGTACATTGATGTACTTGCATTACCGAATTGCATATATTTATTATATTATTTATGACATCATGTTTAAAATATCTGTTCAACATAAATTGAATTTGTTGAGAAATCATTTCTTTGATTTGATTAGTGGCACAAACTTTAGGCTAATGTTTTCTTGTCAATATATACGATAATGCAATTTTAATCACTACAAATTGACAAATCTACAGTTTAAAGTGTTTTCTAATTCTTCCCCCCCCCCAACAGTATTTTTGACCAACAACATATCAAATAGATATGTATTGGGGAATGAATGTTGTAAGTTCACAGGTGACCTCTTTTAACACGTTGTTGCCTACAAAGTTGTATTGTATATGAGTATAATATTTATCCACATAACGTAACGTTTCTTGTCATTTTGAGTGAAACTTTAAAATGATCAGCATGTTCCATATTGCCCAGAGTTGTGGATGTTTCACCGCTAGTGTACATGATCATCGTTGATTTTCCACCATTTGCAATACATGGCAAATTATTATGATACATTAAAACCATCCAATATTTGTCAGTTTCGCATATACTAGGAAGGGAATCCGAATGCTGCTCACTTACAACAAATCTACGAGAATAGTTGGCGTTCTTAGGCCCTGAAATACTGAATAAATCAGCTTCAATGTTGACCAATGACGTATCTACCAAATGATCCTTCGAAAACCAGCTTTGGTAGTTAGTGCCTGTGCCATCAAATACCATAGATACACTAACATTATCATTCTTTATTAGTTCAACTTTTACTTCAGAAATTGCTATATCACTCCAGAGGTCAATTATAGCATTCCTGTAGACACCAGTTTTTCTGTCTGCATAGTCCTGGTCAGTCAAAGACGTATGTATTTTTACGAAGTCCAAGGTTTCCTCGAGAGAGTATACAAGTATCCATTCATTCTCATTATTCGCCTGTGTTTCAGAAACCCAAACACCGGAAGAATAGTCGCAGTATGCCATTTTCTTTTCTACGTTGATTGCATCGAATGAATCCTTACACATGAACTCAGCCATTGAATGAGACTCATTGTAATCTAGGACATGAAATGACGCAACATTCAACCGTGGGAGTTGACAGATACATGTGAGATTGTCCACAGACCATGTTCCATCGGGATAACACGAACTTATCTGTGTGTTGGAACCATCCATACAATCAAAGCGGATTTTGGATCCCACAGTTTGTAGATTTCCTAAGACAACAACATCGTTTGTTGACTGTGGTAGATAACATGGTATCAAATGATGGTCGAATTCAAAGTCAGTAAGATTTATCCGACTGGCTGGAATATGTTCATCATGATATGTCTCCAATAGTTCTGGGTTCCAATATGTGTAAATTCCACCCCGTTCATTTTCTAATGAATCTATGCGGACAAACTGTTTGCATAGCTTTAATAAGCGATGATATCTGGCTGCTTGACAAAACACGTTTGAACGACAGTCATCCTTACATTGTCTGTATGAGATTCCTGCCACTTGACTGATAATTCCAGCTTCACTGTCCGTGATTTCACCTACACAATTTTCGGATACTTTCATCACAAGGAAGATTAAGAACAAGAAGCTCGACATTGTTTCCTTGTCTGAAGCTGTATGAGAATAAAGCATACTTTGATTGCTTCCTGACCAATATTAAATATTCTTTAGTGTGTCGTGAAAGCACACGTGTCATGGTAATGACATAGTTTGTCGGTTGTCTATTCGTACAAGCAAGTATAGGCTCTTTAAAAGATTGAACATTCGGAAGCTTTTATTCTTCTTAGTCCTAAATCTTACACCAATGTACACCATTCAGCAATCTAATTACTAAATCCATTTGTGTAGAATTTATAATAAAACACGATCGCTCTTGATTTTATGCATCAAAAGACAATACCATGTTGCAATTTGACATTATTGAATCAGATGTAGTATAAAATGATGTATGATAAAACTGAAGTGCATGTTATACTTGTAATACTGGCATATTCCCAGAAGTTGTTTATATACAAATGATACTAATTGAGAAAAACTACACGATTGTAGTAGATATTTAATGTAATTTGACACAAGTTTCGACTGTGATGATGTAGCTACAGTATGCTTATACTCATAATATGAAGCTGTCTAAAACGTTTGAGCGGATAAGATTAAAACCGATTGGAAGTTACCGTTGTTCGTTTTTGCTTTGTATTTATGGAATTAAGTGACCCAGCAAGATCTCATCATCTCAGACCTAAATCTACGTCGGATCTGCTTTTCCCTCCCAGGAGCAGAATTAAATATATTCACACATATATTTTTTCTGTTATTCACCTATGGTACAATATTTACATTCAATTTGCTCTTATTGGCTACAATACGAGAGGAGATTGTGCAATCAAATTATGTAATTTATTAATATTTTCTGAACGCAAATACTGCATTCAAACTTCGAATAATTGTTTATTTGTTTAAACTTAAAGTAATTCAAAATATCAAACAACAGAAACCTGTTACCTTAATATCGATAATAGCACACAGGGAACTCAGATCCCAACGACATGTTTAGTTAAAAAAAAAAGTCAATAATTTTCATAACATACGGACAATTCCCATGGCCTTATACGATAAGTACAGTAACGGCGGGGTAAACAACACATCCACTGTGCTATATAAACCTTTTAAGCCCCGACATCTAATGAAACGAGAGAGAATATATTGATTGCATTGGCCGTCTGTCCGGGTTAAGATGCAATCGTTTTGGTACAAATGCTGCGGTTGCCTTTGACCATTTCCTGTTCACGCATGTCGCCCAATCTCAGTTTTAACTTCTTGACAGGGTGTGAAATTAAAATGCTATATAAATGGGCTATTTCTTGGTTAACTAGATTTTACGATTTCATCTAGCACCAAATACTGCCTACCAGATGCTCTGCAACTTAAACAGTTGTTGCCTTTGATCATTATCAATGCTTAGTTTGACCTTGACCAGATATGGACTTATTATACATATTATAAATTGTACGGGTTATTTCTTGATAAACTAGGTTTTATCTTTCGTCTAGCACCAACACCGCTAAGTAGAGTTATATTTATGCATCATAAATTTGGTTGTTCTCAAATATTTTGGTGCAGTTACTGGACTTGGTTATTTTTGCTATATTTGATACATAGGACAATCATGCATGTTTCAAACGTTGCTTCTACTTGTACACCATGTCCTTTAGATTGAAAGCATACCAACAAGGGAGCATATTATGTGTTTATTGTTGGTATATAATAATCGTTATTTTGGTTGTGAAGCTGAGAGTTGAGTTCTTAATGAACGACTACACAATTGTATTGCTAAAACTATTGTGAACAAATTAGCCAGTGTACGAGGAATGAGTAAAATATACAACAAAACAATGCAGTTTACATACACAATAGCTGTAGTAAAGTATTATATATTATTAAGTAAATAATACATGATAATTCAACTAGAGTGTGGCGCCTTTATGCCATGTGTCTGAGAACTAGTTCGTTTTTAAAGAAATAACTTGTTTACATCTAAAAATGTACTATTCATTGATTGATTCTTAATTTCTAACTCGCGGTATGAGTTTAATCTAAAACATAAATTGACGTATCGGCATTGGCTAAAATCGCTAAAATACAAAGATTAAATATCATGCTTTAATAATACCAAGCAAGAAACAATTCTAACCAAACGCTCAAGAAATGGTGTATACTGAACATCACTAACGTAATGTGCATTGTATTGGTACGAAATGATACTACATTTTATTGTATTAATTTATTAATGACAAAACATGTTAGTTTTTAAATCTATAAATTGGCGAAACTTGATTTGACCTGACATCCAAGCCCGTTACATTAAAGCGTAATGTGCCTAACACGTCGTTCGTGCAATAATTAGTTCCTCCTCCCACGTAAAAATACTTCCATAGAAGCAGTTACGCTCGGGTCCAGCGACTATGATAGTTGTGTAACTTCTCCTGGAGCACGTGAGTAGTCCCCGGAAGTAGAATTATTCCTTATCAGGGGACATCACCGTCGATTTACTAAGGGAGGTAACCTAGTTATGGGAAAGGGCCATTCGATGATTATGATAATTGTCATACCTTGTTCCAATAAGACATATATTCCCACAGAACTTTCTTCAAGGGCTTTATGCTGTGCATTCATTTTACTTAAACGGCGTAAGTTTGATTTAAAAAAAAACTTGAAAGATCATATCTCAGTATCAAAGGATCAAAGTCAAGTGTCTTAGGAATGTCATATAAACAGATTTAGATTCGTGTTGGCAAATATATACCTTCATTTTGTATCTTACAATAATGCACGGAAACCACGAGTAGAATATAATTTGATAAAATGAGGCAAAATGATGAGTACAAACACACACCATTCTATCGTGCGGCTTTCATAACTACGTAGGCATCTTACAACAGTGGCCTTCATTTTGAGGTCATGTTTAGCAATGTACTTGCTACCATTATTTTAAAGAGTGAAACAACCCCAAAGACATTTCATCAAACCGCACTGCTCGATTTCTATCTAATATATAAAACGCACTTATTTCATAATTACTCTACTTTGGTTTTTTGGACTTGATTTTGATAAAAATCAAGTCCTTTGTAATCGTTGACTTATGTTTGTCGCTGGACCCCATAACAGCTTGGTTAAAAGAATGCCACATAAAGGAAATAGTACGCAACTAAGTGGTATGTTTATATAGAAGTATCTGGAATCTTTCCCCAATTAAGTGTGTCAGATCTAAATACATTTCAAATCATTCTATTGTAATTACATGGAAAGAGTCATGTATCTAAATAAATGTTTGTCGTTAGATACATGAGATTTTCAAATGCGTAGAATTAAAAACCGCGTATTCACTGTCCAATAAAATATCTTGCCGTAAAAGTAGTTCTACTTTCGGTTTTCGTTCGATAGTTCAGAAAAATCTCCACGGACGTATTCATGCATTTGCAACCATCTACCATCGATGTGTGTGTTTTGTGCCTTTCTGACATTTCTTAATATTACAAAGCGAATTCTCATTTAATCGTATTCCGTGATATTCACACCAACTAGTGTTATTTTGATGACGGAATCGCTATTTATAGACTCACTCCCCGCAGTGGCTAGTAGCAAAGCGTAACCGATGTGGGGAGTTTGATTTATCGAAGGTTGAATGTAAAAACTGCGGCTTAAGAATAATAATTCGAGTCGCTAAATACGAACGTAAATTACTGGATACGTGCTTTTAAAATTTACTGTTTAAGAGTTCCTTTTACGCCAGATTATTTAGAATTACATAATCACGCCTGAATTTCATGCAACATCGGGTTAACTATAGGTCATATAGGTCTTACTCTACTCTGTCAGGACCTTTTTGATTTGAGTGACCCTGAATGTGTTCAATGCGACGAAGTTCTGTTGTGTTAAAACTAGAAGAATCAATGTTTGTATTTACTGTTACTGAAGTGTTGTTTACTACTTTTGTTCAATAAAGAGTTTTTAATGCAATTAAATTGTCCTCAATTAATGTGCTAATCATTAAACTTTCCAATATCAGGCTTTTTTCATTTTAAAATTTTATCAGTAAAGCCCTAGCTTAAGTCATTTACCTATATGCATATGACCTGCATTACAATATAAATGAAAAATCGGTCCGTAATTTTAAATGTCAAAATATTTGTATGGGGTCGAACGATGTGGATACACATTTCTCTCTTTTGTCTCATATGGTAAAAATCAAGTCCGACAGTACGTTCAGTACTTTGATTCATAATTGCGAAGAGAGACCACTGCGATTAATGTTGACATACATCATTGCTGTAAGTGGTCTACCTTGATGTAAATCTTCCCGGGCTCTTTATGATGAAACACAGCAAAAAATGGTATCAAATTTTCGTAGAATTTAATATTTTGTGATTACTAAGTTATCTCGCCATTTTTACATCACATCATAGTTAGCACAGTATATTATCTCCAACGCTTTTGATCTTTGCGATTAAAATAACCGGATACTAGTATATCTATGGAAATTTGTATTCGACACAGAAATAATCTTTACCACCGACATGACTTTAATCCAATATCTATTCTGCATTTAACTCATATTATCAAATATTTTTCGATAAACGAGCTACTTAAATGACGATCCAAAATTCAAGTATTTGATTTCGTGTCCTGTCTGATAGGAACCGCGTTATCTCTCAGATGAATACAGGCGTTGTTCATACTGAACGCTCCGGCTTATCATATTAGTTCAATTTTATGATTTTTACAAACATTTTCAGTGCGAAATGTAACATGGATAGTATTGTTCTTATATTTGTATTTGCTGTTTTGTTCACTTTCACCAGAGCTGGTAAGTCATACAACAACTTTGTTGGACAGGTTTTGACGTGGTAGCAAGACCATAATTATTGTCTATTTTGAAATATTGTTTTTACTCCTTCTAACAGATTTGCGCGCAATTTCGTGGTTATATAATGTTAGGTTTATTTAACTGATCAACAACATGTCCGACCATTTTCTGACGCCCATTATGTTATACTACGGTACACTTGGGTACTACGTGACCGGAAGTTGGAAATTTTACATTTTACATAAAAACGAAATTAATAAGTCCATACCTAATTTGTTGGAGTTAGATTCGGTTAAATATGAATAGATGTTGTTCGAATAATTCTGAATCATGACTTACATACACGCATGAACGGCAACGGTATAAAATGTCACTGAATAATTCATCTGTATTTTACTCCGAGTACTTTTAATTTATACTTCTCTTTCGTGCCTTTCCCTCCTCGACTAGAATGGACAGATAGTTATACTATCTGTCCATTCTAGTCGAGGAGGGAAAACATGGGGTCAGCCTTTGAGCACACATCTCATTTTCGATCTCAACCTATATTAGACAAATTTGCTTGTTTGCAATACATACTTTTGTTTTAAAAGGAATCACATAATAATCTGACTAGTAGTGTTTTGAATACATCGAAAATAAAAAAAAATGAGACTATTGCCTCGGGACAAATCTACGTAAGCTATGAAACTGGCCTTGAGAACAGTCTCCGAGCTCAATTTTCAATTCTATCCAATAGTATAATGTTTAAAATGATAGAGCTGATTAATGTTTGTATACATATTCAGATCTACCATGCTGTTAGAATGGTATATCAACAAATATTATATGTTGTCTGGTTATAATTTACTTAGAAACTTTAAAAGACAAAATATGAGATTTGAGTTCGGAGTTTTAAAACCTTTGACCCAGGACTTACAATGTATGTTGTACACACATAGATGAACGCGTTTGAATAATTGCTAATTATAGTATGTTCCATTTAGTGGCAACGCATAGTATAAGATAAGATAATTTAAATACCTTGCATGTATTTAAAGTGCCTCTTAATCGGTGATCAATTTGGTTAATTTCATTCAGTTATTTGTTAAATAGCCTATCACAGGTACTTACTAAATTATAAATCATCAATTGTACCTTTCCTTTAATTTTCGGGAACTGTTCGTTATTGATTTTTAATCAATTTTATAATGATCTATTACTAATTGAGATTTAACTGATGCAATTCGATTGTCTTGGAAATATCGCATCTGCTTCTTCATCTATAATTATTTGACAAAGTTTAACACTGAACTTTGTTACCAAGGTGTTGAAACTGCAATCATTCAGTACGGTATGATGATCGATAAAAAGTAATAAAAAAATGCGTGTTGCTATAGTAACATAATCAATGTAGTAGATAGCAACTAATCCATTTTGAGATTTTGTCAAATTTTTAATAAAAAGTACGATTACGGTTAATACTATTGACTCAATAACTTTTAACAATTTAGGAAGGATTAATGACGTCAAAAAGGTGTTAAGGATGAATTTTTGAGCGTACATATTTGACAAATATTCTATGTTGAACCACATGAATATTATTTGACTTCTTCCAGTTACTGACTCATACCCATAACATGTTGTAACACAATAATATCCATCTCATTTATCGTGTACCATGGTAGGCATTGTAGGTGGAAGTAGTTTCAAATTAAGCAATATCTCAAGTATCTAGACGCTTGGATATCTGTTTATGTGTTTTCGTAAAGATAACATATTTTTCAAGAACATTTATCATCTCTCTGTTTACTTAAAAATACATTATATCCCCTAGTTATCTGTGCTGGGGAACGGTGGTTTAGTTTATATCCCCGTGCTGTCAAAGTTGACTAAATAAACAAACATTTGAATTTCTGATTTAAGAAAATTTCCGTCTTGTTCTTAAAAAGTGCACACTTGATAACATGTGATTTTTAAAAGAAATCTTTGATTCAGGAAGTCGTCCAAACAGTTTCCATTTCGTGCTAAAAATCAATTCTAGTCAAAATTTAGAAGTGTGTTTATGTTAATAGTAAGCCAATAAAATGAGCGGAAAAAACTAAAGAAAATCAATGCTGTATGAGATTTAAAACAAAATGTTTAACATTTAAATGTCTGAACAAAAGTATATAAAGTTAACATAATATTAGTTACTAAAGAGAAAATGTTAAAAGTAAGTTTGAGCATCGGTTTTAGCTTCTATATCATATGTTTCCCCTTTAAATACTGTAGAATCATTAATTTTCGTTGGGCATTTAATTTCGTGGATTTCGTGGATCGGCTCATCCACGAAATCAAATCCCCACGATTCTTAATGCAGAGATTAGACATGTTTTCAAAAATCAAAATCCATAAATTTATGTTCCGACGTTATAGCCATTTTAGTGAAAACCACGAAAATTGAGCCCAACGAAAATAAATGAGAATACAATACTTTCTTTATTTCTGTGTGTTCTATACTGTAGACTATGAATATTATGAACTAGTATACCGGATCTCAGGGATTACACTCTGATTCTACCATATATATAAATATTCTTATCATTTCATTAAAGATATTTCATTAAATGGGAAAAACATTGCTCAAATCTTTGTACTTAAATTGATCCGAAACAATGGTGACTAAAAAGAAAAACAGTAACTCACACATTATGTAATTTACTTATACATATACATGACCATGTATCGGTAAAACACTAGTATGGAAGGGACAGTTGTTATGTGGTTAATATACAGTATTTAGTGAAACTGGAAAATATGACAAAACATAATTAGTTTGATGTTGTTATCTCTGCATTCTTCTATAAGGCTGCATATACGGGAATTTACGGTAAACCGAATAGCTTTTTATGTGGGTGTCACTGTCACGGTCAAAATGGATGTGAAATACATCATTAACTCTTATACATTGTTTCTTGGCTAGATGTCAAGTGTCAAGCAAAGGTTTTTTTATACTTGTTTAGTTTTGCACTTCTAGCTTTTGATTTGTTAATTTTCTTTCGCTGGTATAGAGTTAAATTTTGTACGAAACGTATTTTTCATAACAAAGCTCAGAAAGGATTTCTAAATTCTCAGTTTTCGTGTCAATAATTGTTGTTCTACCCGGACATAGATCGGAATAGATTGTAAGTATCGACGTCACCACGTCAGGTACCCGGATATAGAACGATATGGATTGCAATCGACGTCGGTACAGTGTCAAGTACCCGGACGTAGACCAGAATCTATCACTTAAGTATCGACGTCACGTCATTATTTAAAATCACACCTTACTGAGAGTGACAGAGCGTAGGCTTTCTACTCAGAAAATCCTACCAGATGGAGTAGCTCGTTTCCGGATCCATTTTTTAGGAAGTGACTTTGCTGTCTTTACCAGTGCCTAGTAATTTGTAGTAACTAGTATTTGTAGTGTCTCTGATTAAATGTAACGAATTCTAGACAGTATTTTTTGGGAATTAATCATGAGTCCATTTAAATAATTTTTCTTCCAGTTTGTCTATTTTTTTATATATATCATTTCATCATTTTATTTCAATAATGTGCATGTAAATAATCATGTGTGGCGTCATGTTTGCTCTATGTCAATGATATTTCTCTATCCACTCTGTCCATCTTGCCACACTCGTTGTGGCAAATTCAATGATATATTTACTTGTCAGATAATTACTTTTCATTGCCATGTTTTGATGAGAGTAGTGTAGTACAAACACATGTAAGCGTCTGAGATAAGTTATAATCCATTATTATTAATATTCATTCTAAATCACAACATAATAGCATGTTTGAATAAATGGCCAATTGGTGAGTGTCCAATGTTTTAAATTTATCTAACAATTCAAGTGCTCAGACCAGCAACAAGGTATGTTAAAGTAATGTCAAGTAGGTACCATATTTGACTACAAGCTGAAGTTTATTGATCAAAGTTCATTATCACTTTATGTATAACTATTGCATTACTTCACAAATGCTTTTCAGTAAATTGCTTACGGAGGGTGGGTGTCTAGTACTTGCTCTCCTAGCAACAGTGGCTAGATGAACTGACCGCTTCATTTGACTCTGACTGTTGAAAGCGGCGTAAAACCCAATGAAACAAACAAACAAACAAACAAACAAACAAACAAACAAACAAACAAACAAACAAACAAGTTCATTATGTCACGCATTATGACAATCGGTTCAATGGCTACTTATTTCGGACGTTTTTTTTAAAAATATTTCCTCTGATATTTTAGCTTGGAAGTAAAACCCTCTAAATATACTGAACAGAAAAGCAATTTGGGATAATTTCGATTGAACATGGATGTTGTAAACGAACAAGAGCATGGTAGTGTAATATGCATTTAAAGATGGTTCTATCATTCATTTCATATGTTCACGGCCAATTTCAGGAATTTGAATCAAGTGAGGTAATGAAACCAAACAAAAAATAACACATAATAACGGGCATGACCACCTCTGGACTGTGTGACTTCAATGCATCGCTGGTGCATAGAATTGGAAACAGTCGATTTATGCCTGTGAAATATTGTTCCATTCAAGAATCGTTGAGGTTCGCAGTTGAGATGAGACGATGTCAAATACGTCTGCTTAGATCATCCCATGCACGCTCGGTTGAGTTTAGATCTGGATTCTGAGCGGTCAGTCACCAATGAAATCAATACTATTCGACCTGAGAAGCTGTACTGGTTTCATAGCATTATAGCTCGTGATATAGACAAAATAAAAATAGGTGGCATTTTCATTGAAAAGGGGAATGCCACGAGGCGTGAGAATGTCATCGGGGAAACGTTGAGCATCTAGGGTGCCAAAATAGTGAATGACCACGGGAAATGGCAGCCCATGCTAAGAACCTCCCTCCCACAAAAGTTCTCGTTTAAGAAACCGACAAACCGTTCATTTCGCCGAAAGAAAAGGCGTACCCTACGATCACAACATTGTAATATCCGAGAATAAAACTGTATTCCATTGACGTGACGGGACGGGACGTGACGTGGTAAGCCGCCAGTACAATATTTTAATTAAAAGCCAAGATTAGAGAAAAAGGATGGTTAAATACTACACGAGACATATTGAGCCATGCTTGCAAATAGAGTTTCACGTCATCGATTTTAACAAATGCAAGCACAAATGCTAATATCGTTGAGTCCTAGACAACCCATAACAAGACCTATTTACCATCTAATTAATCTTAATATACAACGACTATTAAACACAACCCATATCATATATACCAGAATGGTCTTTTTTCTGATCTGTGTATTAATAGGAAGGTTATGATAATACTAATGTTTTACTCTTTTTTCTGAGAAGACGGGTGTGTGTACTGCTGATGTACGAGTAGTCGTCAAGTTATTGGGTGGGGTTTAGGAAATGTAGAATTTCCGAGAAGGAGGGATTTTATTATGTTTTTTTTTTTATTTCTATGTCCCATTTCCCATCTTCAAGTTAAGAGTATAATCAATGATAAAATTTATATGTGTAATATCCGAAAAAAGAAATGTCAAAATAATTGATTTTGCAGTTTTTGCCTATCCGGTTCTAGCATAGATATAATTATATCTTAGTGAGTAGAATTTATTAAACAAGGGTCAGAGTGCTCGTAGAGTTTCAAATATATTTCAAGTGTTTTGTAAAATTCACATGACATCTACAAAGTTTAAACGAGAATTCCTTTGGTGTCTACAAAGTTTACAATAGTTTATTTGATTAACTTGTGATATTGAAAATTTGAATTTTATGTTTGCACATTTTTCTTATGATTTGATTTAAAAGCAAGCTAAAACGTACTTCTTAGTTACGTGTATCTATGGATATTTGGCATGTTAGAAATTCCATCAAATTATAACTTACTTGTTTAATATAATTGATACGAATACAATTGTATATCCATAAGTTATATGAACGGAAACATATAAATACAACATCTTTTATTTTCTTTGTCATGAAAGTAAAAGGAAGTCGTTCTAACATTTAGAGGTGATAAACAAGAGATATACATGTAGTCCTTTAAGTATCCCATTGTGAGCATCTATGATATCAGCCAGCATTATGACTAACACCTTCATTTTAACTTTAACTAGTTGAGTTAAATTATCATGCTCAATGCTGCTTGCTAGTTTTAAGGGGTCACGAAGACCGTACATGCTGTACGATTGAATGCATTACATTTAACTTCGTTATTTCGAGCTTAGATATCACGAGCATCATGCTTATCACGAGGAAATATTCTAGTCGTTAAACTTAGACAATGAAATATAAAAAAAAAACATAACTTTAACCAACTAGTGACGTTGTGAAATATGAGGTCTGGAGGCAATGAACGCATCCGAATGATTCGAAGTGTAGTGTACTCACTTTCTATTTAAATTTTTAAAAGAAGCTGTCCAATAGTAACTTGACTGATGTGGAAGCAGTTTTCGATCGATTTATCTTTAAACTGGTGACCTGTGGTTATATAATTATACGAGTCAACATATCAGTGCCATTTAATAGTAGCACAATATTGTGCAATATAACGATTTGCCCCACTCACGATTCGCACCGCTTAGTTACTGTTCGCCCTATCATATTTGAACGCAGAATGATCTAAAACAAATTGCGCGCAAATGATTCTAAAGTCAATCGTAGCAATGGCATCTGCACGCCAGTGATTCTTATATTATTTACACGATAAATATTTCAATGACATTCACACGTCGACGATTCTAATGCAAAATTGCACGCTGAATTTAAATACCATTCGTACGCTGGAGATTTTCCAGTCGTACAGAAGAAAGTTCATTGACTTAAACTCTTAAAAAAACTGTTTGATTGTAATTTGCATATTGTTCTGTGAGCCATTATTTATCAAGATGAAGCTGTAATTATGAGAGTATTTTTCCATCTTATTTCACTTCATTTAAGGATCGCGTGACATCCGCAATGCCAACCCTTTTTAATAAAAGTATTCAACGATGTCTGTTCATAACACCAAAAGCGCATACTTATAAACAACGTACTTTACGTAAACAGGGGCTAATTGGATATACACAAAGGCACATCACAATTACAAATATTGTGTTGACTGCATGATACGTCTTTAAAGCCGACAAAGCTGTGAAATCTTGAACGGTATTGCTATTTATAACAGTTTTTTTTATCAAAACTCAAGTGAACAACCAACAAATGAGTACGGAAGTAACCTATATTTTCATCTTTGAAATTTATTTGGAATATCTTGTTACTAAATAACTTTACTACATACTTCAAACGCTCTGACAAACGTCTATATTCATATATAATTTGGTGTAGTGACACGTCTTTTATGAAACGGTGTTAAGTGCTGATAAAAAGATATCATCAACCGCACTATCGTGAAACACCACTTGAAATGTCATCCAATTCTACATTCCTAGATTATAATGGAACACTATTTTCTTTTGAATAAATCTTTGTACATATTCTTATCAGTTTAAGTGCTTTATCAGGAGATGAACCTGTGCTTGCAATATCATACTTCCCGAATTGAGCGACAGATAACTTATCCATTTCAATTTAAATTCCTTAATATCCTAATAATTCAAATTTCGATTGATCAATGAAGATTAAATGAAATGATACAATAATATATGTTTCTCAAAATACACAAAAAACACTTTTTGTTAATAAAGAAGTATTACTTTAACCGAAGACATTTTACATCAAAGACAAACTTGTTTCCAATATTTGTTTGGTTTGGTTTTCAACATTAATTGATGTTTTTGAATGGTCTGATAAGAAGCCACAAAAACAGATCTTCAGAAATTATGAACATGCATCTGTAAACACATAACTTGTCGTACGTTAGAGTGTCAAAAGAGTTGGTATCTAACTTGTTTTCATCTTACGATGTTTAGAAATCACACACGAAGCAAGGACATTCATTTCAAGCAGATGAACATCCTTCAAGGTTAACGTTTAAATTAAATCGGCCATTTTATCACAAAACTTGCATGTCGTTTGTCAAAAAAGCAAAACATGGTAATGACATTGTTTTAAGCATTCGCCTTTGCTAGGCAACATGCAATATCTGTTCTTTCCAGAACGTGTTGCATGAATATTACAATTGATTTTTGTTTAAAAATATACATGCGTTAAACCTTAGAACACATTTGTAGAAAGTGTGCGTTCTTTTAATGTTGTTGTCCTAAATCATATCTCTATTCATCTAATATGTAAGTTTTTATCATCATTTTCTTCTAGTCTTCACAAGTTTACGTATTTACTTTAAGATTTGCATGGTCAACGTCTTTGTATTTATGCAATTGCGAAATTAGTAATGTACTGCTTATCTCGTGTATTTATTAACATTTATGATATTAAATATAACAAGAGATATATGATGACCCATTACTCGCTTGCAGAAGGTCAAAGGTTCTACCAGGGTGTAAGTCGATCTTGGAGTTAGAGATGGAAGTCACTGAATTGACCATTACTGTTGGTGCAAATCATCAATATAGCTTTTCTGAGCCACTTTCATCAAGACTTGATAAAACATGCAGTCTGTACATTCCCGTGATTTGACCCGATGACCTTGATGTTCGAACTTGTCCAAAACAAGACGTCATCAAGAAAACCATTCTGACAAGATTTTGTGAAGAATCAATTAAACCTGCGGCTTGTAGAATATTAAAACCGTTTTCCTGCGATTTGACCTAGTCACCTAATCTTTGACCCAAGATTACCAATGTCCAAACTTATGTAAAGTATCGTTAAGGCAAACCAATGCCATTGGTGAAAATCTCTTGAGTGTTAAGAATTTTCATGTGATTTAATCTGGTAATATATTTTTTTAACCCCAAAACAATTCATGTTCAATTTTTGTCAAGACATTATTAAGGAAAACATTCCGACAAACGTTGGTGAAGATCTAATTAAAGCTGTGACATCTATAGTGTTCAATGTTTTTATTTGATTTGATGTACTTAAGTAATTGCTAATCCCAAATGACATTCGGTCTGTTCCAAGACATCATTAAGAATAATATTCTGAAAAAAGTATGATGAAGTTCCATTAAAAATATTGACCTCTAGAGTGTTAACAAAGTAGGGACGAAAGACCCCGGGTATTAACTGATCCTATAATAACTCACCTCTGGGCACTACATACTCAGATGAGCTAAACATATTTAAATCAAGTTTTCTAGGTAAGTAAATAACGGGGGGGGGGGGGGGGTCGTATTATTGAAGACAAAACATTTAATGATTATAACAACTTGTGAAGTTTTAAATTAATATATCTAACTTACAGCAGAGGACAAAGTAGAAATATGTGATGGATTTCTGAAAGACAAACAGATCGCACTACGTCTCTCATCGGCTGGTGCAGTATCAACTCCTTGCCCATGTGATGAATCAACGATATCACTGGATGGCTCATTCAAGAAATTAGATAGATGCTATCAGGAATGGTTCTTTGACGAACATGAATTGAAGCAAATGTGCTGTTACAGGTACTACTACGCAATCATTTCAGTTTATTTCAAAACTGAAAATCAATTTAATTCAAGAACTGTTTACCCACTTTTATATTGTCTCAGAAAAAAAACGCGGGTTTTCCATGACATAATTATACGAGGCTATGAACATTGGTTATAATTCAGCAGTGTCGACCACAACTGCGCGGATGTAAAATCTTGTCAGTGCAGGGATATACACATAATTGACAGAAATAATGTATTCAATTAGACAAGTTTAATTATGATTTAATTAACAAAAACTGTGTTTGTAAATCACATACACAAATTTAAAGAACCATCTTTTTATTTGGTACCGAAATTAATTCAATATTGCCTGACCTTGAATTTGATACACTGATTCCTATTACTATTATTTGAACTCACATTTGTAAAATAGTATTCACGAATGTCGTTTGTCCATTCCTATACTCTTTTACACTTTTGTGCGAAAACTCAAAAATGATGATATAAAATTTTATATCGTAATGAATTAGAAGGAATAACTGACTGTAGATGATTTGTCAAATAATTTATAAATAAAATAGTAATTTGTTTGTGTCACTCCTTAATGTAATCAGATAAGACCTACTGGAATTTTCATATGATGTCAAACTGGCATTTCAATAGCCGTTAAGTACACAAACATGACATACAACCCAACATAATTTTATATTCTCGCAATATTAGCTAAATTTAAATCTAAAACGATATCGTGGCGCTATGAAACATGTTTCACAGTAGGAAAGAATTTAGAGCCCTATTCATAAAATAACGTTACGCCATCAGGTACAAGGTGGAAATTGAAATCGCGTTGAAAAAATGCGATCTGTCTATTGCTAAATTGTAAATCGACGAATACATAAATCAAACCAGACATTGTTTGTCATAGGATTATTAAAAAGGAATATTCCTCTAAATATGAGTTCTTTTATGAATGATATATTACCAGTGTCTTCAACCAATAAAACACAAAGATATATATTTGAAATGTGCGATAAACACCGTGGTTAAGAATGTACATTTATATTTTCGGAAAACGTCTAAATCGAGCCATTTGCTAGCTTTTATCTTTAGTCAGAAGCGAATGTAAGATGGCTGTGTGAAATACTTTATCTAGATTTTGTGTCATGTACAGTACGGTGTTTGTTTACTACAACGTGCAAGCGCAAATCTTAGATAAAAAAGAAACAACATATCGATAACATTAAATGATAATGCGTAAGAAATATGACAGAATTAAGTAGGAATAAAGATTCATTTTTCGCTAACTGATTTTTTTGCAGTATAATGCTACAAGACATTTGTCACGGAAAAAATCCACATTAACGAATGACATTGAAACCATGATGTGAATCTGCAAGTTGTTACTTTTATAATTGTCTTACATTCTTGTTCATTTAAATGAATGCTTTACAAGTTTGGTTTAATGTTTCAATATTTCTATAAATATCCCAGTGACAGTTAAACTTACAATTTATTCAGGATGCGTACCTCCGCTTGCCTTGTTCCCCGCAAGAAACATCGTTTTACATGTCATAGGGGTGGCCTTTGACGCAACATATTCGGCTAAATCGCAAAAGAAAACATGCGCCATAATTTTAGTTCACGAACCTCAGCTTCATCATGTTTGCTTTATAACATGTAAATTTACTATTACTAATATGCATGTATATGATTGTATTTTGATTTTGTTAAAGAGCCTCTTATCAATGTTTGTACACTATGTTCCTCATATTTTCATGCATACATGAAGTGAAAGAATAAAAGGATTTTGACTTTGACTTGGCTTTTAGACCCAACAATCTACCGAATTATTATATACTGGTCGTCCGCATTACAACTAGTCAAACACTTTACTAGTCTTAAAATGCACGACAATACAAGTCTGAAATCATACAACCATTCAATCCTCATAAACCATTCTTCTTGCTGTCATGAAAACATTAAAATACTCTGAATAACAAAAAAATAGTACATCAAATAATCGCGTTTCTGGACATACTGACAGCCATATTGATTTTTGCTTGTTGATCTTAATACCGCTAATCGACCAATCAAATGCGAGATACGAAGTCAAGCGGGAAATTCCTGCGACAGTACTGACTCCAACCAATATCTATCTATCTATCATTTGCAGAAATATCAAAACTGAGTTTAAAGGGATAAAATGCATTTACATATGATACAATTATAGAGCAGTATTAATTTGAGTTGAATTCAAATGACTGTATGAACGATAAATTGACTTGACTGTGTAAATAATATAAATCATCGATGAAAATATTTGAAAGTCGAGGCATGAAATGTAAACAAGGCGGAAACGGAAGTGGGGGCGACTCGTATATGCCAGTTATTGTTATTAGACAGGCACTAGCGATAATAGGCATATAGCGGTAATAACCATACAAGAGATACACAGTTGGGTCAAGTATTTTAAATCGTGTTGTTCAAACAAAAAATAAGTGACATCTTTGAATGATTGGCATGTAAGTTCAATGTTTTTTTCCGAATGTGTACATACTGGTCAAGTATTGAACATAATGTTGGAAAACATCATTCTTATAAAGAGAACACTTATTTCAGTGATAAAGGCAGGCTACTGGTTGATCCACCGTTCGGTGGGTATCTGTCCCTTTCACCATCTTTACAGAACATTTCCGAAGCTCATGCAGCTTGTTGTTCTGAAAAGAGTAAGAAATGTGCCTTGTTCTATGAAATAAATCCATCAGACAATTGCAGCCGATACGTACCACCTGAAATAGGTAAGTACAATGTGTTTATTTATTATATTGAACTACCGAAATAAATGTATATGTTTATACAAGTGTAAGATTGAAAAACTAGCTTTTGATAATCCGCTTACGTCAAGTGACTTCGTCCAAAGTGGAACCTTCATAACAATACTTTAAAAATACCTATAAGAGATTTCTGTTCTGATAAATTCAACTTGAAACGTCGGAGACCGAACAAAATTGTGATACAAAAATGTAGAATTAAGATTTCTAACAGTCTTTAAAAACTGTTCTTGAGAATTAGACATGTTGTATGTTACAGTGAAGTCCTGGGGAGATCCCACTATCACTACCCTAGACAAGTTCCAATATGACTTCAATGGTCATGGAGAATATAACTTTCTGTCAACTGAGTAAGTATTCGCACCTTGTTTATATTTTAGAATATCAATATAGTCATTACCTATCATATTTATATGTGAAATTGAAGAACTTGTTATCACATGTAGTTATACAATACGTCCGCAGTTTTAAAAGGCGTGATGATTTGTTTTGTCTAAGGTATGTATAAATACATCATTTATAAGGGAGGAAATACAAACCAACATGTTTTATTCGCTAATGCGCTAAAGAGAGATTACTTGATTTAAATACCCACTACGAGCTTTTTGCTTGCGTCTGTATTTCCGAAATAATTACAATTAAAGGAAATGACCCTTCCCTTCATAAAGTTGATATGAAATAAAAGCCATTTATTTAGTTGCGAATGTTCTGTCTATTTTTATCGTTCTTAATCAGAGAAATAGTTTACAATACAACCTTTCCAAAGCGACCACCTCTTGAGCAACAGCCTCTCTTCAACAACAGTATAATTTTCCTACTGCACGACTTGACTATTTCTTAAACTGTCTAGAGCAAAAACCTCTCAACAGCAACATGATTTCGCTATTCCCAAAGTGTGTTGCTTTGGAGAGGTTGCACTGTATATTGTTAAAGTATTATGTATTAACACGGAAATATTATTGCTTGAATAATTATTATGAATATGCGTTATCTTTCAATACTCAACCACATACTCCACTGACTCCTTCGTGTATATAAATTGTATTACAGTGGTGTGGAGATTCAAGCAAGGACGGACTATGTTACCCCTGGCAATTATGATGCAACGATGTTTACTGCATTTGTAATATATGTAGGTTTACATTTTATTCACTCTGAGATGGAATCGTCTATATGTAATCGCTTTTATGAATACATGATTATTGACTTTTATTATCTTTGACCTTTCTCGTGAATCAGTTCTCTATTATCTACTGTGGAATCATTAATTTTCGTTGGGGATTTAATTTCGTGGATTTCGTGGGTAGGCTCATCTACGAAATAAAATCTCCACGAATTTAAATGCAGAGCTATGGCATTTCTTTTCAAAAATCAAAATCCATGAATTTATGTACCTCCGAAATAGCCATTTTTGGTAAAAACCACGAAAATTGAGCCCAACGAAAATAAATGAAAGTACAGTATTTCATAATCAGGGATCAGCTTTGAAATGTACAACGTATAAATAAGTACATTTAAAGGTAATTATATTACGTGAGTGAAAGGTAACAATGATCCCGGTTTCTATTTAGTTCCATTTTTTGAATAAGATAACCTGTTTACATTGAAATAATTACATTTTAATTTTGTTTTTTCATAACGTTTAAAATTATATGAATATAATTTTTATTTCACAATATCCACAGATTGCTTCATCTGGAGATCGATATGAGTTTCATTTTGATAGTATTAATAACATAATCAACGTGTATAAACATGGAACTCATATATGTACTTCATCATCCGCACATAGAACTGTACCTTGTGCACCACCTCCGGATACTATGCCCTGCATGATCCTTACTGGTAACAATAAAGTTAACGTAATAGGATGTGTTAATAAATTCTCAAAACAAGTGAGTAGTCAGCCGATGTTAATAGCAAATGTCAGCTATTTTTGCTTAATATATGAAGTCATATTATCTATCATCGTTACTGTTGTATCTAGTACAATCAATTAAACAGCAATTTACATATATATGAATTTGAATAAAAGTTGGTTTGATTTACAATTTTTTGAGCCATGTAAGTTTATAATTAAATGATAAGTAACTATACCATTGATTATCTGATTAATGTTGCAAATGTATTAAGCAATCATGACTATATGATATACAAAAAAGTCATGTGAGTTTTGAGTCACTATTTAGTAAGATTAAGCTCTGGTTTTACTATTCAGGTCCAATTCAGCGCCGAAGGTTTCATGAGTATTGCAATAACGAACCCCGTCATAAATGGAGACCTTAACTTTTTCGGCTTGGCAGAACCAAGACGCAATGGAACACTAGCATTGAGGAACGGAACTGTAGTGAGCGACAATTCCTCTGCCTCGTCACTGTTTGATTTCGGAGAATCATGTATGTAACGATTTCACTATTAATTATGTTTTTATCAATATAACGACAGCATGAGGTAAACTAACGGAAGAATAGGCTGCATTTTCTTGTATCAACACAAGTCATTTTCATGTACACATGGAACCAATAATTATTTTGATGATGTAGATTGTTAGAGTATACAAAATAACATTTTGTTGTTTATTTGTATGATTACATTGCAGGGGCTCTACAAGACGAATCAGAAAGCCGTTTTAACTACACCATTACCGACAAGAATTATTCGTTCTATAATTCGAATCATACTCAACCGAGATTTCTAGAGGATCTAGTTGGAAACTTGGCAGCTCTTTTCCCAGACGCAGCAAATGAAGACATCAAAAAGTATAATGCGACCTGTAGAAATTACTGGAATAATGAACCCAATAAACAATGTCTTCTTACCATTGCAAGAACTGGAGATTACAGTTTGGGTGTAGCAACCATGAAAACAGTCAACGAGACACGGTTGAAATGGGAAAGGACACGTGAGTTTTTTCACTAGGGTTTTACGTCGCTCCAAAAACCCGGTTCATATGGCAAACTTTAGCTTTAAGTGTAGATGAAGACCCTAGGCGTACACCTAGGTAGAACCATGAACACTCCGTTTGTTAGCTAGACAGCTTTCTCACATTTGAAATGTTTTACCGTGTGAGATTCGAACTCTTAACAGTAAGAGTCAGAGATTACCCGTCAGAGTACACAATAATTATTGTAGTACATGCATTTGTTCTCATAACATGCTTTACTATAGCAGTATGAGCTAAAATGTATGTTTGCATAATTACGATGTTTTATGTGTGAGATTTGAAGCTTTGTAATTTAAATAACTATTCATGTTAAGGTAGATGTATATCATGGAATTAATTTCCAACACATCTGGGCACTAAATATTTACAAAAAGACATTGATATTTCATTCAAATTATTATAATGTGGTTTTGTTATTCAAAGGAGTGTATAAACTGTTCATTTTTAAAATAGGCTTTGCGATATTGATCTTTAGTATTATCTAGTAATTTTCTGCAATCAACTGCTATTTTGATACAGACCGTGCGAACTTTCGATGAATTCAATGTCGAATGAAATATTTCAGGCTCACAGTCACAGAGATAAACGCTTCTCTTGCTTCATTTATAATCAATACATCTGATACAGGTTTTTTTCCCCTAAGATTTATCATTTTTGCAACAAAAAAGAACTAAAATAAGAATATAATTTGGTTGCAGAATATAAAATATAATGACGATCTTTCTATATTCAATTTGTAAAGAAATATATATCATCTGATTTTTCAGATAATCATCCACCAAGTTTCAGGGAAGAAATGCCTAATAAAATCAGGATTGTTTTAAAAGACTCCAAGAGTTCATATACAATTAATTTAACAAATTATGTTACTGATACAGACAGTGATGAAACATTCAGATTTACCGTAGAGTCAAGTATAACTGTTTATGAAATTGGTAAGTACATTGCTCAATTGTCTTCAACATAAAGTATATATGTGAACAAATGCAGACTAACATAACAAAGAGGCTTAGTTTAAAATATAATGTTTTCTATGTCTGAAGAAATAAGAAATGAGCATTAAATGACTTTGAACATTCAACTGTTACATTCAAATTTAGTAGCACTGATAGCGACCGATTAATGATAACATGTATATTTGATTGGGACACAAAACGTTTATCGGTTTACGAAATAAAGTAAGATACATTTTTTGTATACATGTGTAAATCATTAACATATTTTTTGTACTATACAATGTATAGATAAATCAGGAGAATTCGTGTGGACATTCAGTGATTCACTCAGGAACTTGACATCATTAGACATCAAATTCAATGTTTATGACAAGTTTAACTTCTCTGATAGTCATACACTGATCGTCGACTTTTGCGGGTGTGAACATGGTCTCAGCGAGTGTGATTTTTCTGGTGAAAACAACAACACAGGTAAATACGTATTTATAACGTTCTCATGTATAAAATAGCTTTAGGACTAGGAAATTGGAAATATCTAAGGAACCTGGTGATCGGTATATATAAGTATTCATACTTCTAGTGAAAAGATTATTTTTACGAATGTTAAGATACATACAACGTCTGATATCGTGAAGCCTACATCATAGGGGCAAGACAATGTTAATGTTTTATATTTGAATCGCAAAACCTTTGATATAATTATAAATTATATTGTAACAACATAGTTTAATATAAATCGGAAGCTGGAAATGATTTCTAAAATTAGGAAAATGAAGCGATATATAGTTTTGTTTGTACTATTAGTATGTTATCCACCGAATAGGTTTGACTTGCCAACAAGTGTTACTACTAAGACCTCAAGGCTATATAGTCCTAAGAAAGGTTCCGTACCTTTTACAACAGTCTAATTCTATGGATATGAAAACATTAATGAAACTTGAGTGCGTTAACTGTATTGTATTTTAGAGTTTTCGTTAACACTATTGAATTCCGAAATATCGAGACTATCCATTTTAAATAGACCTTAAAGAGTTCATATACTGTTACAGCATAATACACACAAAACCGTCTTCTTGCGTATAAGCATACTGATAAGCTCTAATAGATAAAAGAAATAGAAACGAGAGTGAAAATGTTGATGGGGTATCACGGTAAGCGCCGTTAATATGTCCCCCAGTTTCCACCCATTGACAGAGAAGAAGGGAGAATGAAAATACTCATGGATAAAAATATCTTCAAGTAAGAGAGCACGCTTGCAAATGATGCAAATGAACACAATTTTTTTCTAGAGAGGATTTTCTGTTTTGCTAGATTGAATCATTTAAACAATCTGTTTTCATTTGATTAAATACAGGCGTTCTTGCTAAGTGTAAATGCAGCAAGTATTACAATGGGGATTATTGTGAACAATCAGTTGATCCATGCTCAGTCACAAAATGCTACAAGGATCGTTGTAACAGTTCGGTCGCTATAGGAGAAGATCCTTGTGATCCCTGTCCAAAGGGATACGACGGGAACGGTAGGACTTGCACAGGTATCGGAACTCTTTTCGTATGTTCGTCTGATTTTATTAGTCAGATGCCCTGTTTTGGTTTGTACTCTTATCAATACGACCATAGTTTCCAATCATACGTTTCATTTAAAAGTTAACTGATGACACAAATATGATTTTTACAAACATTTTAAGATTAATTTCGATCATTAGATAAGTGTTTCTGCCTTTTGTGTTATGTGTATGGCTTTTCGTCAAATGATCTATACTCTATTTTCATATAAATCATTATCTGTCATCCATAAATGGCATTTTCACCGTGAAATGGAATCAATATCATTGTCCGAGAGCAAAAAAAGCTCTCTAAATCTTATATAGAATTTCTTTATGTTAAGCAATTTGTTATGTGCACTTTGTATTTGCAAAGAAGGAAAGTGCTTGTAGTAACTTGACGTACTTGTCATATTCCAGACTTGAATGAGTGTGCTTCTACATACAACGGTACAGACAAATGTGAACAAAATTGTACAAACACTGATGGAGGCTTCAGATGTGGATGTAAGCCTGGATATACACTGAACGTTGACCAGTACACGTGTAATGGTGAGTTTTGTTCTAATTGAAATTTAATTATGATCAGCATTTAGCACTCGAACTTTCACCATCATACTTTTTCCATTTTGGCTGTATAATTACATTTTCTCTAATCACAATTCTTACCTAGCAACGATGGAAGTCAGTCCAAAGTACATTTATGAAAAACATAAAAGTAATGTTTCTTTTGATTCTTTTTGCCGTTCAAACAAAGTGGTTATATTGACGTTTCCATTTACTCAAATGTTGAGTAATTTACATTCTTTCCACCCCAGATAAATGAACATCCACTGAAATGATTTCTGAACTTTTAAGAGATATGAACCTTTACTGCTTTAGACAAGTTTTGGATGCAATTAGTATTTGACATGCATGAATCACATGTCTTGTTTTCTCTACTTTCATAGATATCAATGAATGTATAGAAATGAAACTAAACTGTAACAGTTCGAAGGAATTGTGCGTAAACACAGTTGGAAGTGCTCATTGCGCGTGTAAACTCGGATACATTCGTATGAATGGTCAATGTGAAAATCATCAAACTATTGAAGGTATGGTATAACTTATTTCAATACAGTAAAGCTCGATATGAAGACCACCAACAATTGTGTTTATACCGAGGTTGACTCATAATCAAGTTGCAATAAAGAGTAGATATCAATAACCGGTCACAAAGTAGGTGGCCATTTTAATGAATAGTTCGTAATACTGAGTTGGTCACTTAGCGAGGTTTAACCGTTGACGGTGATCGAAAACGGCACAGGATTATGCTCATGGTTAAGCTGATGACGAAGGCTTACATGCAGACAGATATGCATAACTGGTGATCCAAAGGCACACTGACAATTTGACTGAAATATTACAGTCATTTCTTATCTATATCATGTTAAGGACTTGCCAATAGATAACAGAAAATGTATGTGTTTGAAAGTTTTGAACATTTTTAAGGATTTTGTTTACTAAAAAAATACTAAGACCGATTAAGAATGGTACATGTCTTATGATAATATATTTTACCTGGTTAAGCTACTTTTGTTCGAAGAAGATGCTTTTTAAATACGGGCCCTGATGCAGACTTGTGTCATGTAAGAGTTATCCTCTTTGCATCAAACTAATAGTACATTAGAATATAAATTTGTTGCAGAATATATAATATGACTATTTCCGTATTGTGACAATGACCAATTATCTATTTTAGATAATCATCCACCAAGTTTCAGGGATAGAATGCCTGACAAGTTAAGAGTTGTTTTAAAAGGATCCAATGGTTCTTATGCAATTAATTTAACAAATTATGTGAATGATACAGACAGTGATGAATCATTCAGATTTACCGTAGAGACAAGTATAACAGGTTACGAATTTAGTAAGTATACTAGTATTATTCAGTTTTCTTCATTATATGCTGTAAAATAATATGTAGACATGTACATCAAAGATACTTAATTCAGGATAGAGATATTTTATATGTTAGTAGGACACTATTGATACCTGATATTGTTTGAATTACACGATGGAACAATACCATTATTCGTATTTCTTTATAAATACGCACTGCAACAAGACCAGTTTCTATAACAGGATTAAACAATACATCTTGTAATAATAAATATTCATGTAATTGGATTGGAAAATACTTCCATATGTGCTGGGTTGAGAAAATGCCTGTATTGTGTGATTTTACAAAGGTAGAAATTAAACGTTGATCGAGTGGCGAAATAACGTAAGACATTTATATGTAAACCATTATCTGACATTATTTGTACTATATATTGCATAGATGAATCGGGAGAACTCGTGTGGACATTCGATGAAACACTTAGGAACTTGACATCACTAGACATTATATTCCATGTTTATGACAAGTTTAACTCCTCTGCTAGTCATAAACTATCCGTTAACTTTTGTGGATGTGAACATGGTCTTAGTGAATGTGATTTTCCTGATGAATACAACGACACAGGTAAATATATTTACGTTCTCGTTTTTAAAATATCCTTAGAATTGAGAGATTAGAAACATGTAAGGATCTAGATGATTGTTGCATATGTTTTACTTGTCAGAGTGAAACACAGAATGGAAACTATTTTCACGATTACTATATACATAAGATTTGTCTATCCTTACTTTAGTCTGACTTTCTGTGGCCTTCATTGAAGGGACAAAACACAGGGTTAGTGTCTAATTTTTGCTATATACTGTAATAATGAAAGTGCTGACAGTTCTTATATTTAATGACCAGAAAGGAATAACAAAATTACGAAAATATTGCGATGCAAGTTTGTTCAACTATTTTATCTGTCGAAAAGGTTTGATTTGCGGGCAAATCCTACTCTAAAACTTTAGGCTTATACATTCAAAGATATAAAACATTAAACAACTGGGCTATATAACGTTTTATTGATTCCTTAAATTTATCGTTCACATCATTAGATATTGAAATGCCCAGACCACCCGCTTTGAACAAAACCTTTGAGAGTTCATGTAGATAATGATAAAAAGGTATAACCAATATAAAAGTATAAACTTGTATAAAAGGAAATTTAAGGCATTGATATAAAAGACAAAAATTAATGTAAGTGAGAAAGTGTTGAAGGGGTATCAAACGTTTATATCAGAAATTCAGATTTTCACGGCAAGCCCCCAATATTCCGTTGCTCAAGTTTCTCCCAATGACAGAGAAAGAATGCATCGATTTGCCAAGTATAGTTGTAGTTTAACGTGAGGGAAACAAACTTACAAGTATAATGCAAATGAGCACAACAATAATTTTAAAGAGGATTTCTTGTTGTGTTAGATCGCGATTATATGATTTCATTAGAATATTTTCTCATATGTGTGTATTGATAAAATACAGGTGTTGTTGCTAAATGTAAATGCAGCAAGTTCTATTCGGGAGAATATTGTGAACAATCAGTCGATCAATGCTCAGTTACAAAATGCTACCTGGATCATTGTAACAGTTCAGTTGAAATAGGAGAAGATCCCTGTGATCCCTGTCCAGAGGGCTACGACGGTGACGGTAGAATTTGCTCAGGTATCGGAACCCCTTATCACCTAATCGTCTAACTTTATTAATCAAATGCCTTGTTTGGGTTTGTAATCCTCTCAATATGCGAACATTCGTCCGAGTCAAATGTTTCATTTAAAGTTAAATATGGATTTTTATTGCAATATGTTTAGGATACTCGTTACTCAACTGACTTGCATAATAGCGTACAATTTCGATCATTAAATGATAGTTTTCTTCCTTTTGTGTCATTCATATATTATGTTTTCTTTGCTACGCAAATTTGAATTCAGTTAAGGGATTTAAACGCCATTTCAATAGTTTTTGAATTAGTTATAATAAATAATCAATTAAATGATATATTCGCCATAAAATTAGTTTTCAGTAAATAGGACCAATATCATTTTTGTGTGCAGAGTTGCCAAAATCTTCTATACAAAATGCGTTCCGTTAAGAATATAGTTCAGTATATTTTGTATGTCATGCAAAGAGGGAAAGTTTTCGAAATTTTACTGCATAAATCGTTACAATACGTACTTGTCATATTCCAGATGTGAATGAGTGTGCTCCTGCATACAATGGTTCAGACAAATGTGAACAAAACTGTACGAACACTATTGGAAGCTTCACATGTGGATGTAAGCCTGGATATACACTGAACGTTGACCAGTACACGTGTAATGGTGAGTTGTATTTTCACCTTGAAACAAAGCATAATCGCACTTTGGCATTTAGCAATCGAACTTTCACCTTCATACTAGTTCTGTTTTGGTTATAAAATTATGTATTTTAGAATTAATCAACAGCACTCAACCTGAAACAAAGATAGTCAGTCAAAAGTACATTAAATTTTATGAAACACTCGGAAGTGATGTATTTTTTATTCATCTTGACTTGTTCAAGGCCATTTCAAAAAAAAATATTTGACTATTTGGTTAATATGAAGGGTTCTTTTTGCTTCATCCATTAGTTCAAAAGTTAAGTTATTTAGAAACGCCTCGCCCCATTTTAATGAACATTTATTGTAATGATTTCTGAACTTTTAATTGAACTGTTGGCGCTCATGACGATTTTTAGATGCAATTAGTATTTAATATGCTAGATGCACATGCCTTGTTTAAACAAGTTTTATATCACAGATATCGATGAATGTAAAGAAATGAAACTTAACTGTAGCAGTTCGAAGGAATTGTGCGTAAACACAGTTGGAAGTGCTCATTGTGCGTGTAAGCCAGGAAACATTCTAAAAAAGGGCCATTGTGAAAATATCGAAGGTATGTTATAACTATCACTAACTCATTTTAATACAGTAAACGCTGGGTATAAATAACACCTGTGGGACCTGAAAAATGGACTCCATATCAAGTTAAAATAACATATTAGTAACAGGTCGAGAGTATGTGGTCAATGTAGGGAGGAGGTCGTAATATTGAGGTAGTCACTTAGCGAAGTTTATCCGTAAATCGTTGTCGAAGACGGCACATGATTATGATTAGGATTAACCCGGTGATTAAGGCACATATTGCTCATAGAAATGTTGATTTGGTACTCCTAAGACACTCTGAAAATTTATGTAGTCCGTTATAATCTAGAGATCCTGTGTCGGTAATAAACCGTTTGTTAGTTGTAATTTTGCAGAGTATATAAAAGGAAAACAAAGTTAAAATGATAGTGAAGGCGCCCTATACACAGTCCTGTTTATACATACAATGTAGTACATATGTTTCATTATCTGTACAAACACACTGTATAAATATCATTTTCAGGGACTCACCAGTACGCCGGATCCATGAATTTTTCGATCAAAACAGTCACGGTATCAATGTCCGTTTCTGAAGTTGATACTTTAGAGAATAGGGAAGCAATTAATGAAATGGTAAATATTGTATACAGAACCAGGGGATTTTCTTCGCACAAATGTTTTTGGTGTCAATTATACCCTTTTATTCACTGAACTGTCGATCGAGGCTACCTTTATTCCTTTTACATTTGATAAGTTTTGTCTGAGTTTTGATAAAAAAAAACTTACACAATGGATTTCGAGAGCACTTAAGAGATATCGTTTAAAAGTGTATTTTGCTGAATTAATGTAAACCATAGCAGTGATTCAAAGTTGAAATGAATAAGTCACAAAACACTTGTTCCTAGTTATGTATAATAATAGTATGTGAACATGTGATCGTACCTTCTTTTACTGATCATGCCTTTATAATAACCTAATGACACAAACATAAAAGATGATGAAACTTGATAGTTCTGTTTAATTGTTCATTTCCTAACAATTCACAACATGTCTTATGTAGATGCATAAATGGTTCAGTGGTACTAACGGTTATGTTGCAGTAGGAGTAAACAAGTTAAATATACTGACCCCAAGGTAAGTAAAACATACTTGAGTTACGCTACCATTACGGATTACTTCTAGTATTCAATTACTCAATTACAGTAAATATATGTATTTTAAACTTACTCCCCGATTGTTTATTGGTATTTCAGTCGGCTAAATAACTCAACGGTCTTAAAATTAGCTAAATAATTATTTGACCTTTACTTTTCAGTCGGAGAAAGCGAGCTACGGGTGCGGAATCTAAACTCGTAGCAGATTTTATCGTATACAGAAAAAATGATACTGGCGAAAAAAGCAACGACGTTGCTATTCAGGATAGATTCGAAAAGTACAAATCAGATCACGCAAGCGTAGAAACTGTCATTACAGTAAAAGGCGAGAGGATACCTCTTCATCTAGGTGAGACTATCTGAATACAATGATTTTTATTCTGGCAAGTCCCTCAATATCAAGATATTCGGTATAACATCCACTTACTTTCGGACAGGTTTGTAATAGTTCCTCTACATATGATGTGTTTGAAGCTTAGACAACCTTTACATTAAGACCATTTGAAGGTTGCGTTGATTTCAACATTTAACTACATTCTTCTGCAACATTTGTTGTGTTTGCAAAATGTGTCTCAATTATATGTTCATATGCCATATGTTAAGAAACATATATGTCCAATGTAATGCAAACTTTATTGTCATGAAAGTTTCAAGAAGTCATTCCAACATTTAAAGTTGATAAAAAGAGATATACATGTAGTCCCAATTGGAGCATTTATATTTCTTTTCAGCATTATGACTTCGGCCTTCATTTTTTACTTTAATTGATTGACTAAATGAGTCATGCTAAAAGCTGCGTGTTAGTTTAAGGGGTCACGAAGACCCAGTCTGTTAAACGATTGGATGCACTACTTACACTTGTGAAATATGAGGTCTGGAAGCAATGGATGTACTCGAATAATTTGAAGTGAATACACTTTCCTTTTCAAGTCTGTCCAACTGTTACTACAGTATAAGGATTGGCGTCACGTGGTTACTGTATATGGAAGCAGGTTTGCACTGTTCTGAAATACTTAACTTCACAATCCGCACATATGTACAGACATAGCTAACTAACGTTTGATCGAAAAACACTTATTTTCATGTATGACTTCAAACGTCATGAATAATCTTGCTTGAATTACATACAAGCAACACTTCGTGCATTCTATATATCTGAACTCCAAAGGATGTACGCAGGCGCAGTTCACAATTTTCTCGGATGTGAGACTTCTAAATGACCGTGCTATTTAGTCGTTTACATCCGAGGTAACAAGTCGACTTAAAAATGAAAACCTTGAAAAACAGGGTTTTACGACTTCATGGTTTTATGATAACCGCCTTATTCGTTCACGATAAAGAAACAAAATGAAAGTTGTTTGCGACTTTTCTATACAATTATTTTTAGCTATGTATGATAATAATTGCAAACATGTAGAAGCGGATTGTTGCACTATTCATTCGTACATTCTTTAAAAAGTAGATTTTAAAATCAACATAAGAATTGAAGCACATACAAAGTCATATCTTGATATTGAAAATTAGCAACTTGAAACCCAAATACAAACATGAAAACTGCGCCCCAATGATTCTAAAGTCGTTCCCTCCCTGAAAATTTCAATAGCATTTGCACGACAGTGAACCTATTATTATTTACACGATGGACATTAATGTCATTCACACGCCAATGGTTCTAATGTAAAACTGCACGCTGAATTTAAATACCATTCGTACGCTGGAGATTTTCCAGTCGTACAGAACAAAGTTCATTGACTCAAACTCGTGAAAACAATGTTTGATTGTAATTTGCAAGTTGTTCGGTGTATCGCTGTTTATTCAAGACGAAGTTGTTATTGTGAGAGTATTTTTCCATGTTATTTCACTACACTCAAGATCACGTGAATTCGCAAGACAAGCCCCCTTTTTGGTAAAAATACTCAATGGTTTCGATATATCATACCAAAAGCACAAACGACATTGACAAATAAACAACGTATTTTACGTAAACAGAACGAAAATATCCAAAGGCAAACCACAAGTTCGAATATTGTGTTGACTGTATGATACAGCCTTAATGTTTATTATGCTACGAGATCGAGGACGACACTGCTATGTATGTATAACGAATAGAGTACTTGAGAACTCACTAAGTAAGTCCGCATACAGTATGGAATGAAACACCTAGTTCTGACAACGTATAGCAATCATGACTTTTGTCTATCAAATTACAGTGACAGATTTTGTTAAAACTCAAGCAAGCAAAGAACGATCAAAAGAGTATGAAAGCAACATGGATGTTCATTTTTTTAAAATTTATTTGGAATATCGTATCACTAAATAGTTTTACTACACACTTCAAACGCTCTAACAAATGTTTATATTCATATAAAACTGGGTGTAGTAACACATTTTCCTGAAACGGTGTGCTGATAAAATATATCATATACCACACTATCGTGAAACTCCATTTGAAATGTCATCCAATTTTACGTCGTTAGAGTACAGTGGAACAATGATCTATTTAGAATAAATCTTTGAGTCCACTTCTTTGTACATAATTATACTTATCAGTTTAAGTGCTTTATCAGGAGATGTATCCGTGGTGGCAATATCATACTTCCTGAATTGAGCGACAAATAACTTATCCATTTCAATTTAAACTCCTATATATCCTAATAATTCAAATTTCCATTGATCATTGTAGATAAAATGAAATGTTGCAATAATATATGCTTTTCTAAATACACAAAATAGGCATTCTGTAAATAAAGAAGTATTACTTTAACCGATGACATTTTACATCAAAGAAAAACGTTTTTCCAATATTTGCTTGGTTTGATTTTCAACATTAATTAGTGCTTTTGATTGGTCACAACAATCCACAAAACAAATCTTCATAAATTATGAAAAAACATCTGTAAACACATAATTTGTCGTACGTTAGAGTTTCAAACGATTTGGTATCTAAAATGTTTTTTCATCTTACGATGTTTAGAAATCACACACGAAGCGATGACACTTATTTCGAGCAGATGATCATCCTTCAAGGTTTGCGTTTTAAGTAAATCGGTCATTTTATCACAAAACGTGTATACCGCATAAAAAAGCAAAACAAAGTAATAACATTGTTTAAATGCATTTGCATTCGCCAGGCAACATGCAATACCTGTTTTTCCAGAACTCGCATGTATGTTTATATCATCTTTTTCTTCTAGTCTTCACAAGTTTAAATCTTCAGTTTAAGATTTGCATAATTGCGGTTAACGTCTTTGCATTTATGCAATTGCGAAATTAGTAATGCACTGTTTATCTCATGTATTTATTAACATTAAACTTTTAAAATATATATAACAAGAGTGCCATGGTGGCCCATTACTCGCTCACATAAGTAAAGACAGTACCTGCTTTCATATAAGTGTTTATTTAGGAGAGTCTAACACCGACTTACAAATCGTCAAGATCTGAGCAACAAGACAGGATTAAACATGCTGTGTCTACAATGTTAGCAAGGTTTCCCCGTGGTTTGACCCGGTGGCGTAGGTTTTGACTCGAGATGATTAATGTTCGAACTTGTCCAAGACAAAACGTCATTAAGGCACTCATTCTGACAAGGTTTGGGAAGAACCAATCAAAACAACGACTTCTAGAATGTCAACACTGTTTTCTTGTGATTTGACCTAGTAACCTAATATTTGACCCTAGATGACCAATGTTCAAACTTGTGTAAAATATCTTTAAGACAAGTATTATTGCAAGTGTTAACAAGGTTAATTATCCTGTGATTTAATCCGGTGATCTAAGTTTTGACCCCATATTAATACATGTTCATGCCTTTTTCATTCGTTTTCATTTGATTTAACCTGTTGACATAATTTTTATCCAAAATGACTCTTGTTCGATCTGTTCCAAGAAATCATTAGGAATAACATTCTGGAAAGGTATGATGAAGTGACCTCTAGAATGTTAACAACCCCAAAGTGTGGACGAAGGACGTCGGGCATTAACTGATCCAAATACCTTACCTTTGAGCACTACATGCTCTGGTGAGCTGATATTAACATATTAAAATAAATGTTGAAGGTAATTTTATGACGGGGGATTTCGTGTTATTGAATACGATTATTGAATTATTCTAACAACTTGTAAAGCTTGAATATATCTATCTTACAGCAGAGGACAAAGTAGAAATATGTGATGGATTTCTGAAAGACAAACAGATCGCACAACGTCTCTCATCGGTTGGTGCAGTATCAACTCCTTGTCCATGTGATGAATCAACGATATCACTGGATGGCTCATTCAAGAAATTAGATAGATGCTATCAGGAATGGTTCTTTGACGAACATGGATTGAAGCAAATGTGCTGTTACAGGTACTACTATGCAATCATTTCTGTTTATTTCAAAATTGAAAATCAATTTAATTCAAGAACTGTTTACCCACTTTTATATTGTCTCAGAAAAAAGCGCGGGTTTTCCATGACATAATTATACGAAGCTATGAACATTGGTTATAATTCAGCAGTGTCGACCACAACTGCGCGGGTGTAAAATCTTGTGAGTGCAGGGATATACACATAATTGACAGAAATAATGTATTCAGTTAGACGAGTTTAATAAAGTTTAAATTAACAAAAACTTTGTTTGTACATAATTTTTTTTTTACAATTCAAAGAACCATCTTTTTATTTGGTACCGAAAGTAATTCAATATTGCCTGACCTTGAATTTGATACACTGATTCCTATCACTATTATTTGAACTCACATTTGTAAACTAGTATTCACGAATGTCGTTTGTCCATTCCTATACTGTTTTACACTTTTGTGCGAAAACACAAAAATGATGATATAAAATTTTATATCGTAATGAATAAGAAGGAATAACTGACTGTAGATGATTTGTCAATGTATTTATCAATACAATAGTAATTTGTTTGTGTCACTCCTTAATGTAATCAGATAAGACCTACTGGAATTTTCATATGATGTCAAACTGGCATTTCAATAGCCGTTAAGTACACATACATGACATACAACCCAACATAATTTTATGTTCTCGCAATATTAGCTAAATTTAAATCTAAAACGATATGTTGGCGCTATGAAACATGTTTCACAGTTCAGAAACATCGAAGGAAAGAATTTAGAGCCCTATTCACAAAAAAACGCTACGCCACCAGGTCCAAGGTGGAAATTGAAATCGCGTTGAAACAAATGCGATCTGTTTATTGCTAAATTGTAAATCGACGTATACATAAATCGAACCAGTTATAGGTCATTGTTTGTCATAGGATTATTAAAAGGAATTTTCCTCTAAATATGATATATCACCAGTGTCTTCAACCAATAAAACACAAAGATATATATTTGAAATGTGTGATAAACACCGTGGTTAAGAATGTACATTTATATTTTCGGAAAACGTCGAAATCGAGCCATTTGCTAGCTTTTATCTTTAGTCAGAAGCGAATGTAAGATGGCTGTGTGAAATACTTTATCTAGATTTTGTCTCATAAAAGACGGTGTTTGTTTACTACAACGTGCAAGCGCAAATCTTAGATAAAAAAGAAACAACATAACGATAACATTAAATGATAATGCGTAAGAAATATGACAGAATTAAGTAGGAATTAAGATTCGTTTTTCGCTAACTGATTTTTTTTGCAGTATAATGTTACAAGACATTTGTCACGGAAAAAATCAACATTTACGAATGACATTGAAACCATGATGTGAATCTGCAAGTTGTTACTTTTATAATTGTCTTACATTCTTGTTCATTTAAATGAATGCTTTACAAGTTTGGTTTAATATCTGTTTCAATATTTCTATTAATATCCCAGTGACAGTTAAACTTACAATTTATTCAGGATGCGTACCTCTGCTTGCCTTGTTTCCCGCAAGAAACATCGTTTTACATGTCATAGCGGTGGCCTTTGACGCAACATATTCGGCTAAATCGCAAAAGAAAACATGCGCCATAATTTTAGTTCACGAACCTCAGCTTCATCATGTTTGCTATATAACATGTAAATTTACTAATACTAATATACATGTATATAATTGTCAGTATTTTGATTTTGTTAAAGAGCCTCTTATCAATGTTTGTAATTTATGATCCTCATATTTTCATGCATACATGAAGTGAGAGAATAAAAGGATTTTGACTTTGACTTGGCTTTTAGACCCAACAATCTACCGAATTATTATATACTGGTCGTCCGTATTACCATTAGTCTAACACTTTACCAGTCTTAAAATGCACGACAATACAAGTCTGAAATCATACAACCATTCAATCTTCATAAACAATTCTTCTTCTTGTCATGAAATCATTAAAATACTCTCAATAACAATAAAATTATACATCAACTGGTCGCATTTCTTGACACACTGACGGCCATATTGATTTTTGCTTGGTGATCTTAATACCGCTTATCGACCAATCTAATGCGAGATACGAAGTCACGCGGGAAATTCCTGCGACAGTACTGGACTCCAACCAATATGCGGACCATCTATCATTTACAGAAATGTCAAAACTGAGTTTAAAGGGATAAAATGCATTTAAATATGATACAATTATATAGCAGTATTAATTTGAGTTGAATTCAAATGACTGTATGAACGATAAATTGACTTGACTGTGTAAATAATATAAATCATCGATGAAAATGTTTGAAAGTCGCGGCATGAAATGTAAACAAGGCGGAAACGGAAGTGGGGGCGACTCGTATAAAAATTATGCCAGTCATTGTTATTACACAGGCACTAGCTGTAATAGGCATATAGCGGTAATAACCATACAAGGGATACACAGTTGGGTCAAGTCTTTTAAATCGTGTTGTTCAAACAAAAAATAAGTGACATCTTTGAATGATTGGCATGTAAGTTCAATGTTTTTTTCCGAATGTGTACATACTGGTCAAGTATTGAACATAATGTTGGAAAACATCATTCGTATAAAGATAACACTTATTTCAGTGATAAAGGCAGGCTACTGGTTGGTCCACCGTTCGGTGGGTATCTGTCCCTTTCATCATCTTCACAGAACATTTCCGAAGCTCATACAGCTTGTTGTTCTGAAAAGAGTAAGAAGTGTCCTTTGTTCTATGAAATAAATCCATCAGACGATTGCAGCCGATACAAACCACCTGAAATAGGTAAGTATCTTTCTTATTATATTGAACTGCAGCGGTAAGGTACATGTTTATGTAAGTGCAAGATTGAAAAAAGGAACTTTTTTCTAATTCACTTACGTCAAGTAACTTCGTCCAAAGTGGAACCTTCACAACAATAATTAAAAAAAAATACCTATAAGAGATTTCTATTCTGATAAATTCAACTTGAAACTTTGGAGTTCGAAACAGAATTGTGGTACAAAAATGTAGAATTAAGATTGTTAGCATTCATTAAAAACTGTTTTTGAGATATAGACATATTGTGTATTACAGTGAAGTCCTGGGGAGATCCTACTATCACTACTCTGGACAAGTTCCAATATGACTTCAATGGTCATGGAGAATATAATTTCCTATCTACTGAGTAAGATATCGCAGCTCGTTGTTTTTTTTAGATTCAGTTTAGTCATTACCTATCATATTTATATATGAAATAAAATTACTTACAGTTACACGAAGTATAAAATACGTCCAATGTTTTAAAAGGCTTGATGAGTTGTTTTGTCAAAGGTGTATATAAATACATCATTCATGAGGGGAGAGATAAATATCAATATTGTTTATTTCCATTAATTAAATGCGCTAAAGATAGATGACTTGATTTGAAATATATCACTACGAGCGATTTGCTTACGTCTGAGTTTTCCGAATTTCATATACATTGTAAATGATAAGTCCATTCCCTCTATCTATTTGATATGAAATATAAAATCTATTCATTCAGTTCCGATGACATCTGTTTATTTTGATGGTCCTTAACAAAATAATAAAACAGTTCACAGTGTAATCTCTCCAGAGCGACCGTCTCTTGAGCAACAACCTCTTCAACTACAGTATGATTTTTCCGCTGCACGATTTAGCTATGAATTCAATCTCTCTAGAGCAACAACCTCTCAACAACATATACTAAATGTATTAAACGAACATAATATTGCTTGATAACATTCGTTATGAATATTCGTTATCTTCCAATACTCGACCACATATCCCATTGACTCCTTAGTATTTATAAATTGTATTATAGTGGTGTTGAAATTCAAGCAAGGACCGACTATGTCACCCCTGGAAACAATGATGCAACTATGTTTACAGCTTTTGTAATATATGTAGGTTCACATTTCATTCATTCTAAGATGGCAATGTATGTTAATATGAACTCGATTTTAAGAATACTTCAATATTGAATTTTCATATCATTGAACTTTGTATATCAGTCCTACACATAGTAATGATTCATCTATTTTATAAACATGAAGTAGTTTCATTCGATACGAATAATAACTACATGAATTTACATTTAAAATAGTTATGTTGTGAAGTGATATATCGACATTATTAAAAGGTAACAACGATTGCTCAGTAACCTTACCTTTCTTTCGAATAAGCAAGACTGCTTGTATACCTTAAAATGACATTGTTAGCATTTTGCAGCTTGAATGCAATTATGAAATGTCATTTGTTACAATTTCTACAGATTGCTTCGTCTAAAGATCAATACGAGTTTCATTTCGACAGAGGGACTAAAACAATTAGCGTATTTAAACATGGAATTCCTATTTGCAATTCGTCATCCGCGAATAGACCTGCACCTTGTATACCTCCGGACCCAAAGTCCTGCTTCATCCTTGCTGGTGGCAGTAAAGTGATCGTAATGGGATGTGTTCATACATTCTCACAAAAAGTGAGTGGTCATATATTAGTAGCAAATACCAGCTATTTAGTTTTAAATGAAGTCATATTACGCACATATGTATCTATATTAATTGCTAAATACTAAATACTTATATTCATCATAAGTGTATTGTTGTTGTATCTAGTACTAATAAACAGCAATTCACAACCACATGAGAGTATAAGTGAGTTTGTTTGATTTAAAATTATTTAATCAACGTAAATTTATGATTCTTTCAATTGATAGCATACCATTGATTATTTGATTAATGTTGCATTCAAATGAATAAAGCAGTCATGGCTATACAATAAATATATGTGTGAGTTTTGGGTCACTATTTAATTAGATTCAGCTCTTGTTTTACTATCCAGGTCCAATTCAGCGCCGAAGGTTTCATGAGTATTGAAATAACGAAACCTAGCATTAGTAGAGACCAGAACTTCTCCGGCTTGGCAGAACCAAGACGCAATGGAACGCTAGCATTCAGAAACGGAACTGTAGTGAGCGACAATTCCTCTGCCTCGTCACTGTTTGATTTCGGAGAATCGTGTATGTAAAGAAATTCATTATTGAATATGTTTTTATTATCAATATATATTCACGGTATGAGGTAAACGAAAAGACAAACAAACTACTATGCGTTTTATTGTACCAACACATTGAACACAAGAAACCAATATTATGATGATGTAGATTCTTAGATTATACAAAATAACTTTTTAAAAATGTGTATGTCTTTTTTATTACATTGCAGGGGCACTCCTAAACGAACCAGAAAGCCGTTTTAACTACACTATTACTGGCAAGAAGTACGCGTTCTATAATTCGAATCATACTCGACCGAGATTTCTAGAGGATCTAGTTGGAAACTTGACAGCTCTTTTCCCCAAAGCGCCACCAGCGGACATTGATGAGTATAAAGCAACCTGTAGAAATTATTGGAATAATGAACCCAATAAACAATGTCTTCTTACCATAGCAAGAACTGGAGATTACAGTTTGGGTGTAGCAACCATGAAAACAGTCAACGAGACACGACTGATATGGGAAAGGACACGTGAGTTTTCTTTTCACTGGGGTTTAACGTCGCACCAATAGCCAAATGAATTGGTAAACTTTTAGCTTTGACCAGAATAGAACCATGGACCTTCTGTATGCTAGCTGTACAGCTTTTCTCACATGTAACATTTTGTACCGGGTGAGATTCGAACTTACAACAGTAAAAGGCTAGAGATTGCCCATCAAAATACACAATTGTAGTACATGCATTGTTCTCAGCACAGGCTACCGGCATGTGACAATAGCAAAATAAATTTTCACCATATATTTATTATAGAGTAAAGGTATAGAACTCCTGGGCCCAGAAATCACACCGGTTATGTTTATTAAGGTCCTGTTGTTACAATTCTGAACCGATGCTTTAAAGCCTGGTCTTATTCGACGCAGAATGCCTTAGGTATCCATCAATTGAATTATTTGTTGGCGGTGATTGATAAACAATTTGATTTTCTTTCGATTTACACCGGAGAGGGTATGAAATCACGAAGGAATAAAGAAATTTACTCTGTAGCTAATGAAAACAAACTTGTTGCTCCAGTTCAGAGCAATATATGGATATAAGAGTGGATGGTGGTTAAAGAGAAATTATTTCTGCGTCGAATAAGACCAGGCTTTTAAAAATCGGTTCAGAATTGTTACAACAGGACCTTGATGAGCATGACCGGTGTGATTTCTGAGCCCAGGAGTTCTATACCGTTACTCTATAATATATATATGCTGAAAAAAATGAGCTAACATGTATGTTTGCATAATGATGACGTTTTATTTCTGTGATTTGAAGCTGTGTATTTTTTTATAATTATTCATGTAAAGTTAGAACTGTATCATGGGATTTCCAACACCTCTTGGCACTAAATATTAACAAAAAGACATCGATAGTTCATCCAAATTATTATGATGTGGTTTTGTTATTCAAAGCAGTATATAAAATAGTACTGTTATTTCATTTTTAAAAAAGTCTTAGTTTGTGATATTGATCTTTAGTTTTATCTAGTAATTTTATGCAATCAACTGCTATTTTGATACAGACCGTGCGAAATTTCGATAAATTCAATGTCGAATGAAATATTTCAGGCTCACAGTCACAGAGATAAACGCTTCTCTTGCTTCATTTATAATCAATACATCTGATACAGGTTTTTTTCCCTAAGATTTATCATTTTTGCAACAAAAAAGAACTAAAATAAGAATATAACTTGGTTGCAGAATATAAAATATAATGACGATCTTTCTATATTCAATTGTAAAGAAATATATATCATCTGATTCTTCAGATAATCATCCACCAAGTTTCAGGGAAGAAATGCCTAATAAAATGAGGGTTGTTTTAAAAGACTCCAAGAGTTCATATACAATTAATTTAACAAATTATGTGGATGATACAGACAGTGATGAAACATTCAGATTTACCGTAGAGTCAAGTATTATAATAACTGATTATGACATTGGTAAGTACATTGTTCAATTGTCTTCAACATAAAGTATATATGTGAACAAATGCAGACTAACATAACAAAGAGACTTAGTTTAAAATAGAATGTTTTCTATGTCTGAAGAAATAAGAAATGAGCATTTCAACTTTTATATTCAAATTTAGTAGCACTGACAGCGACCGATTAATGATAACATGTATATTTGATTGGGACACAAAACGTTTATCGGTTTACGAAATAAAGTAAGATATACATATGTAAATCATTAACATATTTTTTTTGTACTATACAATGCATAGATCAATCAGGAGAATTCGTGTGGACATTCAGTGATGCACTCAGGAACTTGACATCATTGGACATCAAATTCAATGTTTATGAGAAGTTTAACTTCTCTGATAGTCATACACTGATCGTCGACTTTTGCGGATGTGAACATGGCCTCGAAGAGTGTGATTTTTCTGTTGAAAACAACGAAACAGGTAAATATTTATAACGTTCTCATGTGTAAAATAGCTTTAGGACTAGGAAATTGAAAATATCTAAAGAACTGGGTGATCGGTATATATAAGTATTCATACTTCTAGTGAAAAGATTATTTTTACGAATGTTAAGATACATAAAACGTCTGATATCGTGAAGCCTACATCATAGGGGCAAGACAATATTAATGTTTTATTTTTGAATCGCAAAACCTTTTGATATAATTATATATTATATTGTAATAACATAGTTTAATATGAATCGGAAGCTGGAAATGATTTCCAAAATTAGGAAAATGAAGCAATATATAGTTTTGTTCGTACAACTAGTATGTTATCCACCGAATAGGTTTGACTTGCCAACAAGTGTTAATACTAAGACCTCAAGGCTATATAGTCCTAAGAAAGGTTCCGTACCTTTTACAACAGTCTAATTCTATAGATATGAAAACGTTAATGAAACTTGAGTGCGTTAAGTGTTTTGTATTTTAGAGTTTTCGTTAACACTATTGAATACCGAAATATCGAGACTATCCATTTTAAATAGACCTTAAAGAGTTCATATACTGTTACAGCATAATACACTCACAAAACCGTCTTCTTGCGTACATACATACTGATAAGCTCTGGTATATTAAGGAACTAGAAACGAGAGTGAAAATGCTGATGGGGTATCACGGTAAGCGCCGTTAATATGTCCCCCAGTTTCCTCCCATTGACAGAGCAGAAGGGAGAATGAAAATACTCATGGATAAAAATATCTTCAAGTAAGAGAGCACGCTTGCAAATGATGCAAACGAACACAATATTTTCCTAGAGAGGATTTTCTGTTTTGCTAGATTGAATCATTTAAACTATCTGTTTTCATTTGATTAAATACAGGCGTTGTTGCTAAGTGTAAATGCAGCAAGTACTACAATGGAGATTATTGTGAACAATCAGTTGATCCATGCTCAGTCACAAAATGCTACATGGATCAATGTAACAGTTCGGTCGCTATAGGAGAAGATCCTTGTGATCCCTGTCCAAAGGGATACGACGGGAACGGTAGGACTTGCACAGGTATCGGAACTCTTCGTATGTTCGTCTAATTTTATTAGTCAGATGCCCTGTTTTGGTTTGTACTCTTATCAATACGACCATAGTTTCCAATCATACGTTTTATTGTAAAGTTAATTGATGACACAAATATGATTTTTACAAACATTTTAAGATTAATTTCGATCATAAGATAAGTGTTTCTGCCTTTTGTGTTATGCATGTATGGCTTTTCGTTAAATGATCTATACGCCATTTTCATATAAATCATTATCTGTCATCCATAAATGGCATTTTCACCGTAACATTAGTTGTCAGTCCCAGTAAATGGAATCAATATCATTGTCCGAGTGCAAAAAAGTTCTCTAAATCTTATTTAAAATTACTTTATGTTAAGCAATTTGTTCTGTGCACTTTGTATTTGCAAAGAAGGAAAGTGCTGGTAGTAACTCGACATACTTGTCATATTCCAGACGTGAATGAGTGTGCTTCTACATACAACGGTACAGACAAATGTGAACAAAATTGTACAAACACTGATGGAGGCTTCACATGTGGATGTAAGCCTGGATATACACTGAACGTTGACCAGTACACGTGTAATGGTGAGTTTTGTTCTCATTGAAATTTAATTATGATCAGCATTTAGCACTCGAACTTTCACCATCTTACTTTTTCCATTTTGTCTGTTCAATTACATTTGCACTAATCACAAGTCTTACCTAGCAACGATGGAAGTCAGTCCAAAATACATTTATGAAAAACATAAAAGTAATGTTTCTTTTGATTCATTTTTGCCGTTCAAACAAAGTGGTTATATTGACGTTTCCATTTACTCAAATGTTGAGTAATTTACATACTTTCCACCCCAGATAAATGAACATCCATTGAAATGATTTCTGAACTTTTAAGAGATATGAACTTTTACTGCTTTAGACAAGTTTTGGATGCAATTAGTATTTGACATGCATGAATCACATGTCTTGTTTTCTCTACTTTCATAGATATCAATGAATGTATAGAAATGAAACTAAACTGTAACAGTTCGAAGGAATTGTGCGTAAACACAGTTGGAAGTGCTCATTGCGCGTGTAAACTCGGATACATTCGTATGAATGGTCAATGTGAAAATCATCAAACTATTGAAGGTATGATATAACTTATTTCAATACAGTAAAGCTCGATATGAAGACCATCAACAATTGTGTTTATACCGAGGTTGACTCATAATCAAGTTGCAATAAAGAGTAGATATCAATAACCGGTCACAAAGTAGGTGGCCATTTTAATGAATAGTTCGTAATACTGAGTTGGTCACTTAGCGAGGTTTAACCGTTGACGGTGATCGAAAACGGCACATGATTATGCTCATGGTTAAGCTGATGACGAAGGCTTATAATGCAGATAGATATGCATAACTGGTGATCCAAAGGCACACTGACAATTTGACTGAAATATTACAGTCATTTCTTATCTATATCATGTTAAGGACTTGCCAATAGATAACAGAAGATGTATGTGTTTGAAATGTTTGAATTTTTTTAAGGATTTTGTTTACTAAAAAAATACTAAGACCGATTAAGAATGGTACATGTCTTATGATAATATATTTTACCTGGTTAAGCTACTTTTGTTCGAATAAGATGCTTTTTAAATACGGGCCCTGATGCAGACTTGTGTCATGTAAGAGTTATCCTCTTTGCATCAAACTAATAGTACATTAGAATATAAATTTGTTGCAGAATATATAATATGACTATTTCCGTATTGTGACAATGACCAATTATCTATTTTAGATAATCATCCACCAAGTTTCAGGGATAGAATGCCTGACAAGTTAAGAGTTGTTTTAAAAGGATCCAATGGTTCTTATGCAATTAATTTAACAAATTATGTGAATGATACAGACAGTGATGAATCATTCAGATTTACCGTAAAGACAAGTATAACAGGTTACGAATTTAGTAAGTATACTAGTATTATTCAGTTTTCTTCATTATATGCTGTAAAATAATATGTAGACATGTACATCAAAGATACTTAATTCAGGATAGAGATATTTTATATGTTAGTAGGACACTATTGATACCTGATATTGTTTGAATTACACGATGGAACAATACCATTATTCGTATTTCTTTATAAATACGCACTGCAACAAGACCAGTTTCTATAACAGGATTAAACAATACATCTTGTAATAATAAATATTCATGTAATTGGATTGGAAAATACTTCCATATGTGCTGGGTTGAGAAAATGCCTGTATTGTGTGATTTTACAAAGGTAGAAATTAAACGTTGATCGAGTGGCGAAATAACGTAAGACATTTATATGTAAACCATTATCTGACATTATTTGTACTATATATTGCATAGATGAATCGGGAGAACTCGTGTGGACATTCGATGAAACACTTAGGAACTTGACATCACTAGACATTATATTCCATGTTTATGACAAGTTTAACTCCTCTGCTAGTCATAAACTATCCGTTAACTTTTGTGGATGTGAACATGGTCTTAGTGAATGTGATTTTCCTGATGAATACAACGACACAGGTAAATATATTTACGTTCTCGTTTTTAAAATATCCTTAGAATTGAGAGATTAGAAACATGTAAGGATCTAGATGATTGTTGCATATGTTTTACTTGTCAGAGTGAAACACAGAATGGAAACTATTTTCACGATTACTATATACATAAGATTCGTCTATCCTTACTTTAGTCTGACTTTCTGTGGCCTTCATTGAAGGGACAAAACACAGGGTTAGTGTCTAAATGAAAGTGCTGACAGTTCTTATATTTAATGACCAGAAAGGAATAACAAAATTACGAAAATATTGCGATGCAAGTTTGTTCAACTATTTTATCTGTCGAAAAGGTTTGATTTGCGGGCAAATCCTACTCTAAAACTTTAGGCTTATACATTCAAAGATATAAAACATTAAACAACTGGGCTATATAACGTTTTATTGATTCCTTAAATTTATCGTTCACATCATTAGATATTGAAATGCCCAGACCACCCGCTTTGAACAAAACCTTTGAGAGTTCATGTAGATAATGATAAAAAGGTATAACCAATATAAAAGTATAAACTTGTATAAAAGGAAATTTAAGGCATTGATATAAAAGACAAAAATTAATGTAAGTGAGAAAGTGTTGAAGGGGTATCAAACGTTTATATCAGAAATTCAGATTTTCACGGCAAGCCCCCAATATTCCGTTGCTCAAGTTTCTCCCAATGACAGAGAAAGAATGCATCGATTTGCCAAGTATAGTTGTAGTTTAACGTGAGGGAAACAAACTTACAAGTATAATGCAAATGAGCACAACAATAATTTTAAAGAGGATTTCTTGTTGTGTTAGATCGCGATTATATGATTTCATTAGAATATTTTCTCATATGTGTGTATTGATAAAATACAGGTGTTGTTGCTAAATGTAAATGCAGCAAGTTCTATTCGGGAGAATATTGTGAACAATCAGTCGATCAATGCTCAGTTACAAAATGCTACCTGGATCATTGTAACAGTTCAGTTGAAATAGGAGAAGATCCCTGTGATCCCTGTCCAGAGGGCTACGACGGTGACGGTAGAATTTGCTCAGGTATCGGAACCCCTTATCACCTATTCGTCTAACTTTATTAATCAAATGCCTTGTTTGGGTTTGTAATCCTCTCAATATGCGAACATTCGTCCGAGTCAAATGTTTCATTTAAAGTTAAATATGGATTTTTATTGTAATATGTTTAGGATACTCGTTACTCAACTGACTTGCATAATAGCGTACAATTTCGATCATTAAATGATAGTTTTCTTCCTTTTGTGTCATTCATATATTATGTTTTCTTTGCTACGCAAATTTGAATTCAGTTAAGGGATTTAAACGCCATTTCAATAGTTTTTGAATTAGTTATAATAATAATCAATTAAATGATATATTCGCCATAAAATTAGTTTTCAGTAAATAGGACCAATATCATTTTTGTGTGCAGAGTTGCCAAAATCTTCTATGCAAAATGCGTTCCGTTAAGAATATAGTTCAGTATATTTTGTACGTCATGCAAAGAGGGAAAGTTTTCGAAATTTTACTGCATAAATCGTTACAATACGTACTTGTCATATTCCAGATGTGAATGAGTGTGCTCCTGCATACAATGGTTCAGACAAATGTGAACAAAACTGTACGAACACTATTGGAAGCTTCACATGTGGATGTAAGCCTGGATATACACTGAACGTTGACCAGTACATGTGTAATGGTGAGTTGTATTTTCACCTTGAAACAAAGCATAATCGCACTATGGCATTTAGCAATCGAACTTTCACCTTCATACTAGTTCTGTTTTGGTTATAAAATTATGTATTTTAGAATTAATCAACAGCACTCAACCTGAAACAAAGATAGTCAGTCGAAAGTACATTAAATTTTATGAAACACTCGGAAGTGATGTATTTTTTATTCATCTTGACTTGTTCAAGGCCATTTCAAAAAAAAGTATTTGACTATTTGGTTAATATGAAGGGTTCTTTTTGCTTCATCCATTAGTTCAAAAGTTAAGTTATTTAGAAACGCCTCGCCCCATTTTAATGAACATTTATTGTAATGATTTCTGAACTTTTAATTGAACTGTTGGCGCTCATGACGATTTTTAGATGCAATTAGTATTAATATGCTAGATGCACATGCCTTGTTTAAACAAGTTTTATATCACAGATATCGATGAATGTAAAGAAATGAAACTTAACTGTAGCAGTTCGAAGGAATTGTGCGTAAACACAGTTGGAAGTGCTCATTGTGCGTGTAAGCCAGGAAACATTCTAAAAAAGGGCCATTGTGAAAATATCGAAGGTATGTTATAACTATCACTAACTCATTTTAATACAGTAAACGCTGGGTATAAATAACACCTGTGGGACCTGAAAAATGGACTCCATATCAAGTTAAAATAACATATTAGTAACAGGTCGAGAGTATGTGGTCAATGTAGGGAGGAGGTCGTAATATTGAGGTAGTCACTTAGCGAAGTTTATCCGTAAATCGTTGTCGAAGACGGCACATGATTATGATCCGGATTAACCCGGTGATTAAGGCACATATTGCTCATAGAAATGTTGATTTGGTACTCCTAAGACACTCTGAAAATTTATGTAGTCCGTTATAATCTAGAGATCCTGTGTCGGTAATAAACCGTTTGTTAGTTGTAATTTTGCAGAGTATATAAAAGGAAAACAAAGTTAAAATGATAGTGAAGGCGCCCTATACACAGTCCTGTTTATACATACAATGTAGTACATATGTTTCATTATCTGTACAAACACACTGTATAAATATCATTTTCAGGGACTCACCAGTACGCCGGATCCATGAATTTTTCGATCAAAACAGTCACGGTATCAATGTCCGTTTCTGAAGTTGATACTTTAGAGAATAGGGAAGCAATTAATGAAATGGTAAATATTGTATACAGAACCAGGGGATTTTCTTCGCACAAATGTTTTTGGTGTCAATTATACCCTTTTATTCACTGAACTGTCGATCGAGGCTACCTTTATTCCTTTTACATTTGATAAGTTTTGTCTGAGTTTTGATAAAAAAAAACTTACACAATGGATTTCGAGAGCACTTTAGAGATATCGTTTGAAAGTGTATTTTGCTGAATTAATGTAAACCATAGCAGTGATTCAAAGTTGAAATGAATAAGTCACAAAACACTTGTTCCTAGTTATGTATAATAATAGAATGTGAATATGTGATCGTACCTTCTTTTACTGATCATGCCTTTATAATAACCTAATGACACAAACATAAAAGATGATGAAACTTGATAGTTCTGTTTAATTGTTCATTTCCTAACAATTCACAACATGTCTTATGTAGATGCATAAATGGTTCAGTGGTACTAACGGTTATGTTGCAGTAGGAGTAAACAAGTTAAATATACTGACCCCAAGGTAAGTAAAACATACTTGAGTTACGCTACCATTACGGATTACTTCTAGTATTCAATTACTCAATTACCTTAAATATATGTATTTTAAACTTACTCCCCGATTGTTTATAGGTATTTCAGTCGGCTAAATAACTCAACGGTCTTAAAATTAGCTAAATAATTATTTGACCTTTACTTTTCAGTCGGAGAAAGCGAGCTACGGGTGCGGAATCTAAACTCGTAGCAGATTTTATCGTATACAGAAAAAATGATACTGGCGAAAAAAGCAACGACGTTGCTATTCAGGATAGATTCGAAAAGTACAAATCAGATCACGCAAGCGTAGAAACTGTCATTACAGTAAAAGGCGAGAGGATACCTCTTCATCTAGGTGAGACCATCTGAATACAATGATTTTTATTCTGGCAAGTCCCTCAATATCAAGATATTCGGTATAACATCCACTTACTTTCGGACAGGTTTGTAATAGTTCCTCTACATATGATGTGTTTGAAGCTTAGACAACCTTTACATTTAGACCATTTGAAGGTTGCGTTGATTTCAACATTTAACTACATTCTTCTGCAACATTTGTTGTGTTTGCAAAATGTGTCTCAATTATATGTTCATATGCCATATGTTAAGAAACATATATGTCCAATGTAATGCAAACTTTATTGTCATGAAAGTTTCAAGAAGTCATTCCAACATTTAAAGTTGATAAAAAGAGATATACATGTAGTCCCAATTGGAGCATTTATATTTTTTCTCAGCATTATGACTTCGGCCTTCATTTTTTACTTTAATTAATTGACTAAATGAGTCATGCTAAAAGCTGCGTGTTAGTTTAAGGGGTCACGAAGACCCAGTCTGTTAAACGATTGGATGCACTACTTACACTTGTGAAATATGAGGTCTGGAAGCAATGGATGTACTCGAATGATTTGAAGTGAATACACTTTCCTTTTCAAGTCTGTCCAACTGTTACTACAGTATAAGGATTGGCGTCACGTGGTTACTGTATATGGAAGCAGGTTTGCACTGTTCTGAAATACTTAACTTCACAATCCGCACATATGTACAGACATAGCTAACTAACGTTTGATCGAAAAACACTTATTTTCATGTATGACTTCAAACGTCATGAATAATCTTGCTTGAATTACATACAAGCAACACTTCGTGCATTCTATATATCTGAACTCCAAAGGATGTACGCAGGCGCAGTTCACAATTTTCTCGGATGTGAGACTTCTAAATGACCGTGCTATTTAGTCGTTTACATCCGAGGTAACAAGTCGACTTAAAAATGAAAACCTTGAAAAACAGGGTTTTACGACTTTATGGTTTTATGATAACCGCCTTATTCGTTCACGATAAAGAAACAAAATGAAAGTTGTTTGCGACTTTTCTATACAATTATTTTTAGCTATGTATGATAATAATTGCAAACATGTAGAAGCGGATTGTTGCACTATTCATTCGTACATTCTTTAAAAAGTAGATTTTAAAATCAACATAAGAATTGAAGCACATACAAAGTCATATGTTGATATTGAAAATTAGCAACTTGAAACCCAAATACAAACATGAAAACTGCGCCCCAATGATCCTAAAGTCGCTCGCTCCCTGAAAATTTCAATAGCATTTGCACGACAGTGAACCTATTATTATTTACACGATGGACATTAATGTCATTCACACGCCAATGGTTCTAATGTAAAACTGCACGCTGAATTTAAATACCATTCGTACGCTGGAGATTTTCCAGTCGTACAGAACAAAGTTCATTGACTCAAACTCGTGAAAACAATGTTTGATTGTAATTTGCAAGTTGTTCGGTGTATCGCTGTTTATTCAAGACGAAGTTGTTATTGTGAGAGTATTTTTCCATGTTATTTCACTACACTCAAGATCACGTGAATTCGCAAGACAAGCCCCCTTTTTGGTAAAAATACTCAATGGTTTCGATATATCATACCAAAAGCACAAACGACATTGACAAATAAACAACGTATTTTACGTAAACAGAACGAAAATATCCAAAGGCAAACCACAAGTTCGAATATTGTGTTGACTGTATGATACAGCCTTAATGTTTATTATGCTACGAGATCGAGGACGACACTGCTATGTATGTATAACGAATAGAGTACTTGAGAACTCACTAAGTAAGTCCGCATACAGTATGGAATGAAACACCTAGTTCTGACAACGTATAGCAATCATGACTTTTGTCTATCAAATTACAGTGACAGATTTTGTTAAAACTCAAGCAAGCAAAGAACGATCAAAAGAGTATGAAAGCAACATGGATGTTCATTTTTTTAAAATTTATTTGGAATATCGTATCACTAAATAGCTTTACTACACACTTCAAACGCTCTAACAAATGTTTATTTTCATATAAAACTCGGTGTAGTAACACATTTTCCTGAAACGGTGTGCTGATAAAATATATCATATACCACACTATCGTGAAACTCCATTTGAAATGTCATCCAATTTTACGTCGTTAGAGTACAGTGGAACAATGATCTATTTCGAATAAATCTTTGAGTCCACTTCTTTGTACATAATTATACTTATCAGTTTAAGTGCTTTATTAGGAGATGTATCCGTGGTGGCAATATCATACTTCCTGAATTGAGCGACAAATAACTTATCCATTTCATTTTAAACTCCTATATATCCTAATAATTCAAATTTCCATTGATCATTGTAGATAAAATGAAATGTTGCAATAATATATGCTTTTCTAAATACACAAAATAGGCATTCTGTAAATAAAGAAGTATTACTTTAACCGATGACATTTTACATCAAAGAAAAACGTTTTTCCAATATTTGCTTGGTTTGATTTTCAACATTAATTAGTGCTTTTGATTGGTCACAACAATCCACAAAACAAATCTTCATAAATTATGAAAAAACATCTGTAAACACATAATTTGTCGTACGTTAGAGTTTCAAACGATTTGGTATCTAAAATGTTTTTTCATCTTACGATGTTTAGAAATCACACACGAAGCGATGACACTTATTTCGAGCAGATGATCATCCTTCAAGGTTTGCGTTTTAAGTAAATTGGTCATTTTATCACAAAACGTGTATACCGCATAAAAAAGCAAAACAAAGTAATAACATTGTTTAAATGCATTTGCATTCGCCAGGCAACATGCAATACTTGTTTGTCCAGAACTCGCATGTATGTTTATATCATCCTTTTCTTCTAGTCTTCACAAGTTTAAATCTTCAGTTTAAGATTTGCGTAATTGTGGTTAACGTCTTTGCATTTATGCAATTGCAAAATTAGTAATGCACTGTTTATCTCATGTATTTATTAACATTAAACTTTTAAGATAAATATAACATGAGTGCCATGGTGGCCCATTACTCGCTCACATAAGTAAAGACAGTACCTGCTTTTATTTAGGAGAGTCTAACACCGACCTACAAATCGTCAAGATCTGAGCAACTTTCAACAAGACTGGATTAAACATACTGTCTCTACAATGCAAGCAAGGTTTTCCCGTGGTTTGACCCGGTGACCTAGGTTTTGACTCGAGATGATTAATGTTCGAACTTGTCCAAGACAAAACGGTATTAAGGCAATCATTCTGACAAGGTTTGGGAAGAACCAATCAAAACAACGACTTCTAGAATGTTAACACTGTTTTCTTGTGATTTGACCTAGTAACCTATTATTTGACCCTAGATGATCAATGTTCAAACCTGTGTAAAATATCTTTAAGACAAGTATTATTGCAAGATGTGGTGAAGATCTTTAAAGTGTTTACAAGGTTAATTATCCTGTGATTTAATCCGGTGATCTAAGTTTTGACCCCATATTAATACATGTTCATGCCTTTTTCATTCGTTTTCATTTGATTTAACCTGTTGACATAATATTTATCCAAAATGACTCTTGTTCGATCTGTTCCAAGAAATCATTAGGAATAACATTCTGGAAAGGTATGATAAAGTGACCTCTAGAATGTTAACAACCCCAAAGTGTGGACGAAGGACGTCGGGCATTAAGTGATCCTAATACCTTACCGTTGAGCACTACATGCTCTGGTGAGCTGATATTAACATCTTAAAAATAAATGTTAAAGGTAAGTTAATGACGGGGGATTTCGTGTTATTGAATACGATTATTGAATTATTCTAACAAGTTGTAAAGCTTGAATATATCTATCTTACAGCAGAGGACAAAGTAGAAATATGTGATGAATTTCTGAAAGACAAACAGATCGCACGACGTCTCCCATCGGCGGGTGCAGTATCAACACCTTGCCCTTGTGATGAATCAACGATATCACTGGATGGCTCATTCAAGAAATTAGATAGATGCTATCAGGAATGGTTCTTTGACGAACATGGATTGAAGCAAATGTGCTGTTACAGGTACTACTACGCAATCATTTCAGTTTATTTCAAAATTTAAAATCAATTTAATTCAAGAACTGTTTACCCACTTTTATATTGTCTCAGAAAAAAAGCGCGGGTTTTCCATGACATAATTATACGAGGCTATGAACATTGGTTATAATTCAGCAGTGTCGACCACAACTGCGCGGATGTAAAATCTTGTCAGTGCAGGGATATACACATAATTGACAGAAATAATGTATTCAATTAGACGAGTTTAATTATGATTTAATTAACAAAAACTGTGTTTGTAAATCACATACACAACTTTAAAGAACCATCTTTTTATTTGGTACCGAAAGTAATTCAATATTGCCTGACCTTGAATTTGATACACTGATTCCTATTACTATTATTTGAACTCACATTTGTAAAATTGTATTCACGAATGTCGTTTGTCCATTCCTATACTCTTTTACACTTTTGTGCGAAAACCCAAAAATGATGATATAAAGTTTTATATCGTAATGAATTAGAAGGAATAACTGACTGTAGATGATTTGTCAAAGAATTTATAAATAAAATAGTAATTTGTTTGTGTCACTCCTTAATGTAATCAGATAAGACCTACTGGAATTTTCATATGATGTCAAACTGGCATTTCAATAGCCGTTAAGTACACATACATGACATACAACCCAACATAAGTTTATGTTCTAGCAATATTAGCTAAATTTAAATCTAAAACTATATGGTGGCGCTATGAAACATGTTTCACAGTTCAGAAACATGGAAGGAAAGAATTTAGAGCCCTATTCATAAAATAACATTACGCCACCAGGTACAAGGTGGAAATTGAAATCGCGTTCAAAAAAATGCGATCTGTCTATTGCTAAATTGTAAATCGACGAATACATAAATCAAACCAGACATTGTTTGTTATAGAATTATTAAAAAGGAATATTCCTCTAAATTTGAGTTCTTTTATGAATGATATGTTACAAGTTTCTTCAACCGATAAAACACAAAGATATATATTCGAAATGTGTGATAAACACCGTGGTTAAAGGTTTTACGTTGGAATATTTGAGTAGAAAGAACTTTTAAAAAAAGTGATTGTATACGTTATTTTGAATTCGAAGTATATGGATTTCACTTGGAGAACCGAAAAATACCCATTTTAAAACACTTTTTTTCATTATTGAATAGGTATTTCCTAACTAGGATGCGCACCTTAGATAGAACTATTTTAAGACCCCTGCCAAAAATTAAACCTCGCTTTCAAAACTAGGTAAATGCACGAAAACTACATGTTATGGTGGTGTTGAATAAACATAAATAAGGCAAACATATTTTAATACTTAAGGTGGGTCGCGGGTTTCCTTCCGAAAAGTGTTCAGTTTCTAGAAGTCACCGCACAAGAAAATCTTTTTGCAGGAACATCCTTCAAAGTATTGGCTAAAGCAAAAATGATGTATTCAAATGATATTTCCATTGAAACCGCTAAAAACGGCCACCTAGTGGAGCGATATGTTGTATATGTTTTTCTTCGCGTTATTTCTTGTACTGCTCCGATAATTTTGCATATTAAGCTATGAAATTTACTGTGCACACTGCACAATGCTGAATCATTTACAGATCCGGAAAAGTTAATATAGCTTCATTTTGCCGTCATTAAATCTTAAAAAGTTTTGATCGAACTCTGTAGTGGTGGCAATTTTTCGGGAGAAAACCCGTGGCCCACCTTAACTAAAACCTCTTATTGATATAGAAGATTAATTAAAACACGTTTTTCTTACTGTGCACGGCCTGTCTGACATGTTTCGTTGTTTACATAATTAGAAATACAAGTCAAAATAGGAAGTACACATTTCTAAAAATAGACCGAGGTTACCCTTTCGGTTTCAATACAACAACGAGTAATCAAGGTTTCCTTCCACAATTAATAGCAATCTTTGCCGAAATACTTCAGCATGTGCTAGATATTGTCCAAATCAACTATTCCGTCAGTTCTTTTCTTCACATGTATAATTTGAGATAGGAAAGCAACTGACCCCCTTTAAGAATGTACATTTATATTTTCGGAAAACGTCGAAATCGAGCCATTTGCCAGCTTTTATGTAAGATGGCCGTGTGAAATACTTTATCTAGATTTTGTGTCATGTACAGTACGGTGTTTGTTTACTACAACGTGCAAGCGCAAATCTTAGATAAAAAAGAAACAACATATCGATAACATTAAATGATAATGCGTAAGAAATATGACAGAATTAAGTAGGAATTAAGATTCATTTTTCGCTAACTGATTTTTTTGCAGTATAATGTTACAAGACATTTGTCACGAAAAAAATCAACATTTACGAATGACATTGAAACCATGATGTGAATCTGCAAGTTGTTACTTTTATAATTGCCTTACATTCTTGTTCATTTAAATGAATGCTTTACAAGTTAATATCTGTTTCAATATTTCTATTAATATCACAGTGACAGTTAAACTTACAATATATTCAGGATGCGTACCTCTGCTTGCCTTGTTCCCCTCAAGAAACATCGTTTTACATGTCATAGCGATGGCCTTTGACGCAACATATTCGGCTGAATCGCAAAAGAAAACATGCGCCATAATTTTAGTTCACGAACCTCAGCTTCATCATGTTTGCTATATAACATGTAAATTTACTAATACTAATATACATGTATATAATTGTCAGTATTTTGATTTTGTTAAAGAGCCTCTTATCAATGTTTGTAATTTATGTTCCTCATATTTTCATGCATACATGAAGTGAGAGAATAAAAGGATTTTGACTTTGACTTGGCTTTTAGACCCAACAATCTACCGAATTATTATATACTGGTCGTCCGTTTACCACTAGTCTAACACTTTACCAGTCTTAAAATGCACGACAATACAAGTCTGAAATCATACAACCATTCAATCTTCATAAACAATTCTTCTTCTTGTCATGAAATCATTAAAATACTCTCAATAACAATAAAATGATACATCAACTGGTCGCATTTCTTGACACACTGACGGCCATATTGATTTTTGCTTGGTGATCTTAATACCGCTAATCGACCAATCTAATGCGAGATACGAAGTCACGCGGGAAATTCCTGCGACAGTACTGGACTCCAACCAATATGCGGACCATATATCATTTGTAGAAATGTCAAAACTGAGTTTAAAGGGATAAAATGCATTTAAATATGATACAATTATATAGCAGTATTAATTTGAGTTGAATTCAAATGACTGTATGAACGATAAATTGACTTGACTGTGTAAATAATATAAATCATCGATGAAAATGTTTGAAAGTCGCGGCATGAAATGTAAACAAGGCGGAAACGGAAGTGGCGGCGACTCGTATAAAAAGTATGCCAGTCATTGTTATTACACAGGCACTAGCTGTAATAGGCATATAGCGGTAATAACCATACAAGGGATACACAGTTGGGTCAAGTCTTTTAAATCGTGTTGTTCAAACAAAAAATAAGTGACATCTTTGAATGATTGGCATATAAGTTCAATGTTTTTTTCCGAATGTGTACATACTGGTCAAGTATTGAACATAATGTTGGAAAACATCATTCGTATAAAGATAACACTTATTTCAGTGATAAAGGCAGGCTACTGGTTGGTCCACCGTTCGGTGGGTATCTGTCCCTTTCATCATCTTCACAGAACATTTCCGAAGCTCATACAGCTTGTTGTTCTGAAAAGAGTAAGAAATGTCCTTTGTTCTATGAAATAAATCCATCAGACGATTGCAGCCGATACAAACCACCTGAAATAGGTAAGTATCTTTCTTAAATGTACATGTTTATGTAAGTGCAAGATTGAAAAAAGGAACTTTTTTCTAATTCACTTACGTCAAGTAACTTCGTCCGAAGTGGAACCTTCACAACAATAATTAAAAAAAATACCTAGATTTCTATTCTGATAAATTCAACTTGAAACTTTGGAGTTCGAAACAGAATTGTGGTACAAAAATGTAGAATTAAGATTGTTAGCATTCATTAGAAACTGTTTTTGAGATATAGACATATTGTGTATTACAGTGAAGTCCTGGGGAGATCCTACTATCACTACTCTGGACAAGTTCCAATATGACTTCAATGGTCATGGAGAATATCATTTCCTATCTACTGAGTAAGATATCGCAGCTCGTTGTTTTTTTTAGATTCAGTTTAGTCATTACCTATCATATTTATATATGAAATAAAAATACTTACAGTTACACGAAGTATAAAATACGTCCAATGTTTTAAAAGGCTTGATGAGTTGTTTTGTCAAAGGTGTATATAAATACATCATTCATGAGGGGAGAGATAAATATCAATATTGTTTCTTTCCATTAATTAAATGCGCTAAAGATAGATGACTTGATTTGAAATATATCACTACGAGCGATTTGCTTACGTCTGAGTTTTCCGAATTTCATATACATTGTAAATGATAAGTCCATTCCCTCTATCTATTTGATATGAAATATAAAATCTATTCATTCAGTTCCGATGACATCTGTTTATTTTGATGGTCCTTAACAAAATAATAAAACAGTTCACAGTGTAATCTCTCCAGAGCGACCGTCTCTTGAGCAACAACCTCTCTTCAACTACAGTATGATTTTTCCGCTGCACGATTTAGCTATGAATTCAATCTCTCTAGAGCAACAACCTCTCAACAACATATACTAAATGTATTAAACGAACATAATATTGCTTGATAACATTCGTTATGAATATTCGTTATCTTCCAATACTCGACCACATATCCCATTGACTCCTTAGTATTTATAAATTGTATTATAGTGGTGTTGAAATTCAAGCAAGGACCGACTATGTCACCCCTGGAAACAATGATGCAACTATGTTTACAGCTTTTGTAATATATGTAGGTTCACATTTCATTCATTCTAAGATGGCAATGTATGTTAATATGAACTCGATTTTAAGAATACTTCAATATTGAATTTTCATATCATTGAACTTTGTATATCAGTCCTACACATAGTAATGATTCATCTATTTTATAAACATGAAGTAGTTTCATTCGATACGAATAATAACTACATGAATTTACATTTAAAATAGTTATGTTGTGAAGTGATATATCGACATTATTAAAAGGTAACAACGATTGCTCAGTAACCTTACCTTTCTTTCGAATAAGTAAGACTGCTTGTATACCTTAAAATGACATTGTTAGCATTTTGCAGCTTGAATGCAATTATGAAATATTGTTTGTTACAATATCTACAGATTGCTTCGTCTAAAGATCAATACGAGTTTCATTTCGACAGAGGGACTAATAAAATTAGCGTATATAAAGATGGAATTCCTTTTTGCAATTCGTCATCCGCGGATATACCTGCACCTTGTGTACCTCCGGATCCTAAGTCCTGCTTCATCTTAGCTGGTGGCAGTAAAGTGATCGTAATGGGATGTGTCCATACATTCTCACAAAAAGTGAGTAGTCATATATTAGTAGCAAATAACAGCTATTTAGTTTTAAATGAAGTCATATAACGCACATATGTATCTATATTAATTGCTAAATACTAAATACTTATATTCATCATAAGTGTATTGTTGTTGTATCTAGTACTAATAAACAGCAATTCACAACCACATGAGAGTATAAGTGAGTTTGTTTGATTTACAATTATTTAATCAACGTAAATATATGATTCTTTCAATTGATAGTATACCATTGATTATTTGATTAATGTTGCATTCAAATGAACAAAGCAGTCATGGATATACAATAAATATATGTGTGAGTTTTGGGTCACTATTTAATTAGATTCAGCTCTTGTTTTACTATCCAGGTCCAATTCAGCGCCGAAGGTTTCATGAGTATTGAAATAACGAAACCTAGCATTAGTAGAGACCAGAACTTCTCCGGCTTGGCAGAACCAAGACGCAATGGAACGCTAGCATTCAGAAACGGAACTGTAGTGAGCGACAATTCCTCTGCCTCGTCACTGTTTGATTTCGGAGAATCGTGTATGTAAAGAAATTCATTATTGAATATGTTTTTATTATCAATATATATTCACGGTATGAGGTAAACGAAAAGACAAACAAACTACTATGCGTTTTGTTGTACCAACACATTGTACACAAGAAACCAATATTATGATGATGTAGATTCTTAGATTATACAAAATAACTTTTTAAAAATGTGTATGTCTTTTTTATTACATTGCAGGGGCACTCCAAAACGAATCAGAAAGCCGTTTTAACTACTCTATTACTGGCAAGAAGTACGCGTCCTATAATTCGAATCATACTCGACCGAGATTTCTAGAGGACCTAGTTGGAAACTTGACAGCTCTTTTCCCTAATGCGTCAACAGCGGACATTGATGAGTATAATGCAACCTGTAGAAATTATTGGAATAATGAACCCAATAAACAATGTCTTCTTACCATAGCAAGAACTGGAGCTTACAGTTTGGGTGTAGCAACCATGAAAACGGTCAACAAGACACGACTGATATGGGAAAGGACACGTAAGTTTTCTTTTCACTGGGGTTTAACGTCGCACCAACAGCCAAATGAATTGGTAAACTTTTAGCTTTGACTGTAGATGAAGACCCTAGGCGTGCATCAGAATAGAACCATGGACCTTCCGTATGCTAGCTGTACAGCTTTTCTCACATGTAACATTTTGTACCGGGTGAGATTCGAACTCACAACAGTAAGAGGCTAGATATTGCCCGTCAGTATACACAATTGTAGTACATGCATTGTTCTCAGCACAGGCTACCGGCATGTGGCAATAGCAAAATAAATTTTCACCATATATCTATTATAGAGTAAAGGTATAGAACTCCTGGGCCCAGAAATCACACCGGTTATGTTTATCAAGGTCCTGTTGTTACAATTCTGAACCGATTCTTTAAAGCCTGGTCTTATTCGACGCAGAATGCCTTAGGTATCCATCAATTGAATTATTTGTTGGCGGTGATTGATAAACAATTTGATTTTCTTTCGATTTACACCGGAGTGGGTATGAAATCACGAAGCAATAAAGAAATTTACTCTGTAGCTAATGAAAACAAACTTGTTGCTCCAGTTCAGAGCAATATATGGATATAAGAGTGGATGGTGGTTAAAAAGAAATTATTTCTGCGTCGAATAAGACCTGGCTTTTAAAAATCGGTTCAGAATTGTTACAACAGGACCTTGATGAACGTGACCGGTGTGATTTCTGAGCCCAGGAGTTCTATACCTTTACTCTATAATATATATATGCTGAAAACAAATGAGCTAAAATGTATGTTTGCATAATTATGACGTTTTATTTCTGTGATTTGAAGCTTTGTATTTTTTTTATAATTATTCATGTAAAGTTAGAACTGTATCATGGGATTTCCAACACATCTTGGCACTAAATATTTACAAAAAGACATCGATAGTTCATCCAAATTATTATAATATGGTTTATTATTATTATTCAAAGCAGTGTATAAAATAGTGCTGTTATTTCATTTTTAAAAAAGTCTTAGTTTGTGATATTGATCTTTAGTTTTATCTAGTAATTTTAAATTCAATGTCTGTATCAGATGTATTGATTATAAATGAAGCAAGAGAAGCGTTTATCTCTGTGACTGTGAGCCTGAAATATTTCATTCAACATCAGGCTCACAGTCACAGAGAAAAACGCTTCTATTGCTTCATTTATAATCACTACATCTGATACAGGTTTTTTCCCCTAAGATTTATCATTTTTGCAACAAAAAAGAACTGAAATAAGAATATAATTTGGTTGCAGAATATAAAATATAATGACGATCTTTCTATATTCCATTTGTAAATAGAGGATCTTGAATGAGTGTTCATGTTGTATTGAATTTATTAAACGAGTCCTCTGAAAACGATAAAAACGAGGCTCTGCCGAGTTTTTATCGTTTTTAGATGACGAGTTTAATAAATTCAAACAGCATGAACACGAATTCAAGGTCCTATTTATAACATGACCTGCAAATTGCATATTTACAAAGTAAGAAAACGAATGACAGTACCTATTTTCTATATAAGGAGAATATTGAGTCGAAGTCGTTATACGGCTTCTGAAACACATGAGCTCCTATACATGGTGGAACATTATCGACTAGCCTGACAAAATAACATGTTGCAAACCCGCGGAATACAACTTCACTGACAATTCCAAGGCCGTGGCCGTCGATTCGCACATTATCGTTAATGGAAATATCATTGGATGCCATGTTTGTTTATTTTTTTATGACAGCGCGTAGTGATACAGTGATTCGGCTCATTAGCATATTTATTACACTAGTGTATTACAGACCCATTTAATACGCTAAATAATCAATGGGTTTACTAAACTCCTGCACCGTTGGTCATGTTATAAGAAATATATATCATCTGATTTTTCAGATAATCATCCACCAAGTTTCAGGGAAGAAATGCCTAATAAAATGAGGGTTGTTTTAAAAGACTCCAAGAGTTCATATACAATTAATTTAACAAATTATGTGAATGATACAGACAGTGATGAAACATTCAGATTTACCGTAGAGTCAAGTATAACTGATTATGAAATTGGTAAGTACATTGTTCAATTGTCTTCAACATAAACTATATATGTGAACAAATGCAGACTAACATAACAAAGAGACTTAGTTTAAAATAAAATGTTTTCTATGCCTGAAGAAATAAGAAATGAGCATTTAAAGGGACATACCCTACAACTTGGTGCATCTAGAATCAAGGCAAAATAATGATAAATAAGAAGCTTGTAAAGAAAAAAGCCGACAAAGAAAGATTCAGCCAAAAATTCATCCAATTAAAAATAAAATCACTAAAAAGATTAGTTTCCATAGAAGATCGGAAACTCTTTGGAATGTGTTGTACAATTTTTGGGTGGAAGTGATTTATTATTCACAGCTATGATTTTTGCGGCTAGTACCTTAACTAGTCATTTTATGACCCAAGTTCTTCTTGCAATTATCCATTATATATTGTTTTACATATACATCCAACACATTTTTACACTTTCACAGAATGTTTGTCAGTTGTAGGGTATGCCCCTTAATGACTTTGAACATTCAACTTTTATATTCAAATTTAGTAGCACTGATAGCGACCGATGAATGATAACATGTATATTTGATTGGGACACACGTTTATCGGTTTACGAAATAAAGTAAGATACATTTTTTGTATACATATGTAAATCATTAACATATGTTTTGTACTATACAATGCATAGATAAATCAGGAGAATTCGTGTGGACATTCAGTGAATCCCTCAGGAACTTGACATCATTAGACATCAAATTCCATGTTTATGACAAGTTTAACTCCTCTGATAGTTATACACTGATCGTTGACTTTTGCGGATGTGAACATGGCCTCGAAGAGTGTGATTTTTCTGTTGAAAACAACGAAACAGGTAAATATTTATAACGTTCTCATGTGTAAAATAGCTTTAGGACTAGGAAATTGGAAATATCTAAGGAACTGGGTGACTGGTATATATAAGTATTCATACTTCTAGTGGAAAGATTATTTTTACGAATGCTAGCTACATTCAACCTCTGACATCGTGAGGCCTACATCATAGGGGCAAGACAATATTAATGTTCTATATTTGAATCGCAGAACCTTTTGATATAATTATATATTATATTGTAATAGCATAGTTTAATATAAATCGTAATTGGAAGCTGGAAAATATTTCCAAAATTAGGAAAATGAAGCGATATATAGTTTTGTTCGTACTACTAGACGTATGTTATCCACCGAATAGGTTTGACTTGCCAATAAGTGTTAATACTAGGACCTCAAGGCTATATAGTCCTAAGAAAGGTTCCGTACCTTTTACAACAGTCTAATTCTATGGATATGAAAACATTAATGAAACTTGAGTGCGTTAAGTGTATTGTATTTTAGAGTTTTCGTTAACACTATTGAATTCCGAAATATCGAGACTATCCATTTTAAATAGACCTTAAAGAGTTCATATACTGTTACAGCATAATACACTCACAAAACCGTCTTCTTGCGTATAAACATACTGATTAGCTTTGATATATTAAGGAAATAGAAACGAGAGTGAAAATGTTGATGGGGTATCACGGTAAGCGCCGTTAATATGTCCCCCAGTTTCCTCCCATTGACAGAGAAGAAGGGAGAATGAAAATACTCATGGATAAAAATATCTTCAAGTAAGAGAGCACGCTTGCAAATGATGCAAATGAACACAACATTTTTCTAGAGAGGATTTTCTGTTTTGCTAGATTGAATCATTTAAACAATCTGTTTTCATTTGATTAAATACAGGCGTTGTTGCTAAGTGTAAATGCAGCAAGTACTACAATGGGGATTATTGTGAACAATCAGTTGATCCATGCTCAGTCACAAAATGCTACATGGATCAATGTAACAGTTTGGTCGCTATAGGAGAAGATCCTTGTGATCCCTGTCCAAAGGGATACGACGGGGACGGTAGGACTTGCACAGGTATTGGAACTCTTATCATAATTATTTTCGTCGAATTTTATTAGTCAAATGCCCTGTTTTGGTTTGTTCTCTGATCTATACGACCATATTTTCTAGTCATACGTTTTACTTAAAGTTAAATTGTCGTACAAATATCATTTTTTATTACAAACATGTTTAGGACATCCGTTGCTCAACATACTTACTAATAGCTTAAATCTTCAGTCTTAAGATTAATATCGATCGTTAAATGAATATTTCTAACATTTATGTTATGCATGTATCGCTTTACGCCAAGCGAATGCTATTTAAGTCAAATGATCTATACTATATATGAAATTAGTTGTCATTCCAAGTAAATAGAAGCAATATCATTGTCTAAGTACAATATACAAAGCTCTCTAAATCTTATATAAAATATGTTATGTTAAGCATTTCGTTCTGTGCACTTTGTATTTGCAAAGAAAGAAAGTGTTCGTAGTAACTCGACGTACTTGTCATGTTTCAGATGTAAATGAGTGTGCCTCTACATACAATGGTTCCGACAAATGTGAACAAAACTGTACAAACAATATTGGAAGCTTTATATGTGGATGTAAGCTAGGATATACACTGAACGCGGACAACCACTCGTGTGATGGTGAGTTTTTTTTCACATTGACATTTAGTCATTCTCGTACTTTCAACATCTAGCGTTCCCCTTCATACGTTCTCCGTTTTGACTATATATTTAGCATTAACCGTAATAATTACTATACTTAAACTAGCAATGTTGGTTATAGTACATTCATGAAAAAAGATAATAGTATAATGATATTTTTTAGATTCTTTTTATTCTAGAATTTTTTCTCAGTCATGGCCATCTCATAATAAATATTTGACTGTTCGGTTAATCTGAGGGCTTTTATTGTCTCACATCATCAACATTCATTTAGAACCGATATCGACACTTCTTTGGGTGCAGTTTTTTTTAATATGCGTGATGCATATGCAATGTTTAAACTACATTTATGTCACAGATATCGATGAATGTAAGGAAAAGAAACTGAACTGTAACGGTTCGAAAGAACTGTGTGTAAACACAATAGGAGATGCTCATTGTGCATGTGAACCTGGAAGTATTCGTAAGAAAGCCCTTTGCGAAACTATCGAAGGTATGTAATCATTATCACAATTACAGGATAATCAGGTTAATGCTCAGCCACATTGATTGAGCCTGTGAAGTCACATTAGCCCAAATACGCCTAGACATGTTGAACTGGATTGCGAGTGATAACTTCATGCTGGAAACAAAGTGTCACTGATGTACTGTAGGACAATCGAACTTTTACTGAACATGAATTAGAGTAAATAATTGTATTGAATGTCCATTTAGAATTCTATGAAACATGATATAGGTCTTATTATGAGTTATCTTGAATGTATAATAGTTGCAAAATAATGTATCATGCAAAGCGTTGTTTCTGTCAATTGTAATGCATTGTCCATAATCATTTCATGGTCTAAACAATTGACAATGATTTTAAAATACTTCTGATGAATCGAATAGCGTGTGAAGATCTTTCATATTCTAAGTAAATCTTTCTACACATCGATACTCTAACATTTTCAGGGACTAACCAGTACGCTGGATCAATGAACTTTTCAATCTCAACAGTCATGGTATCAGTGACCGTCTCTGAAATTAATACTCTACAAAATAGGGAAGCAATCAATGAAGAGGTAATCAATTTGAAACAGTGGATACGGATCATGCTTCTGAACATTTTGGTTAAATTTGGTCCATTTTCTTCATAAATAGTTTGGTGTGTATCTTGGCAATCTATACTTTGGTATATTTCGCTGAATATCTAAAATAATCAAGACATAAAGCCCCCAGTTCCTCCTTATAAAGTTGAAGATTTATTTGTTTTCCTTTTGTATGTAATTAAACAATCATTAAACACACATAATAATACAGTAATATAATAATACGAGTAATGCTAAAAAAGATATCTGACGTTTGTATAGTTTTCATATACAATTGATAACATTTTACACAACATGTCTTCACGTAGATGCATAAATGGTTCAATGGCACCAAAGGTTTTGTTGCAGTAGAAGTATACCAGCTAAAAATAGTGACCTCGAGGTATTTACATTTTCTGATATACTGATATAACGATTTTTTATAACTTATTTACAACTTGTATTTAACTGTCGTAGTTTATGCCTACTCCGGGTCTAAAACTTATATAAATAACTCCCCTGTCTTTTAATAAGCTAAATATCTTCCTGGTCTCTAAATTAGCTAAGTAACTCCCCGTTCTTAAAATTAGCTAAATAACTACCCGACCTTTACTTTCCAGTCGGAGAAAGCGAGCTACTGATGTGGAATTTTCTAAACTTGTAGCAGACTTTATCGTGTATAGAAATAATGTAACTGGTGCTAAAAGTATCGGTGTTGCAATCGAGGAGAGTTATTACAAGTACAACACAGATCATAAAAACATAGAAATTCAGGTTACTGTGAATGGCGCGAGTATATCCCTTCATACTGGTGTTCTGTCAGTACAATTATGTAAGTTTTCATTTCGATGTATTTCTCTGTTTAGTGTCACCCTAAGGAATGCTTTTACTATTTGAACGGACTCCAATACTTTTATAACGGAATATTATTTTATTTCGTCATTTCGTAAATAAATTATATAAAATAAATGCCCGAATAACTACTAGGTTTAAATGTAAATGATATCTGTTAAATAGCTCTATCTTTTTCATTGTACAATTTAAGCAAGCCGTGGCAAACGGATGTCGTCGCAGATTTTGTTTTTATGTGGACTATATCAAAGTCAAATTGTGCGACGGTTGTATGCCCCGTTGTAAGAGCTATCACTAGCACGCTTCCGTAGAAAACGATAATGAGTAGCATAGGCACTCGATTCCGGGATTTTATACGTTTATAGAGTTATTTTTCAATCTAATCCATCAAACAACGTCAATCTGCCGAAAGAAAGATCTTCAGTTTTTCCCTTATTGAGTGTATAAAAAACACCAAGGTAGTGCACTCGCCATTTTTTCGATTGACGGAAGTGACGAAAATAAGCGTGGGTCCCGGCTTTCTGCACGTGCTTTTCGGGAACATTGCTTTCGTTGTAGTGTGTCCCAAATTTTAACTTTTTGACAGCTTTAAAAAGGTATTATGGTATTGGTGTGCATTGCATGTAAATAGTGTGCGTTGGTTTGAGAAAGTATTACGACAACTTACAGCAAATGCTTATAGTGCGATGCTATTTAATAATGATACACATGTTGTTCAAGGTCTGGCACTGAGTGGTCAGAAATAACGAATAAATTCGTACGAGTAATGAATATAAAACATGTGATATCAAACTAATGATGCTTAATATAATTATAACAAAACAATGGATAGAAGTCATACGTTTTAAACACGTCATTGGAAATTTCATAATATATATATTGTGTACTTGCTCCGTCAGATAATTAGTTGGCGCCAACTGATACATCATATTAACCTATTACTCATGATGCATTCATTTAGTCACGTTTTGTACCGGTATATCTACAGCGAGTGCTTTTGGATTGTGCAACATTACTGGACGTACAGATTGTGACACTGAAACAACAACTTGTAAGAATATAGATGGGGGATTTAAATGTTCGTGTTTATCTGGCTATGAAACCATTGAAACCAATAGGACTGCTTGTGTTGGTAAGTTTTCAGAAAAGATGTACAACGCAAGTTTGTACAGTCATTAATTACGCTTACACTGAATAGTGTTCTCATTTTATAATAATAATGAATTAAAATGTTGGGCAATCAATTCTTGAATTATATTACACATAGACATTAATTTTATATTTTTATCCTGTGTCTGATATCTTCGAATGATATACAATTGTCATTCCGATGTTTTCTGAACATCATACTTGAAAAAAAAACAGTATTACGGATTTGGTTTATAATGTATATGCATTGTATCAAGTCATTATTTACAGATATTGACGAATGCAAGTCATACAATAAAACCAAAACATTGGAACAAAAGTGTTCCCGCGGTACCTGCAAGAATGAAATAGGTAACTGGACCTGTGAGTGTCCATCAGAATTGCTGCTTCAAAGTTTTGCAGATGACAATGACGTATCATATCGTTGTCAAGGTAACAATACAGTCATGCAATTTGATAAATAAGTCATTTACACATCTTGGGCAACAACTGTAGTTCGTTACCATACGTCATTGCAACTAAAATTTTCGAATGAAATTAGATCACAAATTAAAGCTTTTCTTGTTAATGATAACATTTATATTTAATGATGTACTAAACCTAAAAGCAACACTAGACCCGGATTGTGTTTCAATTAAAGTAAGTGTCGTTTATCGTTTTAACCATTTACAACATGTGCAATGGAATCTATACATTTATATTCAATGTTTACTTTATGTATTCAGGAAACTACAGTTATGTTGGAAATATATCTATATTGACAACTGCAATAACTAACAAGGACGTCAAAGATGTCATAGGTGGATATGTAAGTGATCGTCATATTTTCAATAAACATACGAAGAGCTCGTAATACTGATTCATCTTATAATATGATTTTAAAAAAGCATCAATCAAATCTTTGCTGTCGTTCACCTGTGAATTTTAGTCACTCTTCAGTGCACATTTATTATTATCAATAAACCCCGTCGAGATTTTTTTTTTAATTTTAAGATATTTTAGCGTATGAAAATTTATATATTGAAATCGAGCAGTGAGTCGCCACGAAAGGTCGATGTCTGCTCAATTCTTTAAAATAGGGATAAGTTATACAATGTCCAAATACATAAGTAAACATGAGCTTACATTAGAATTCTGTAGGCTATTGTGGTAAGAGGCCTACATAGTCCTGAAATCAGTGCGCCGCATTAGTAACATTATTAAACTAAATTGTGTTAATTTATCTTGCCACAATTTTTTCAAACCATGCATTGCTTACGTTAAGGAGGGTATATATTTACAATAAATGTTGTCCATACGACATTCTTAGCATGCAGGCGATGTCATGCTGTAACGAAGCAAATTATTAGATTCTGACAGTGGCTGCAGTACAGATACCGCTAACGAATAAGTAATTGCAATTGCCTGAATTGAAATGAAATGAAATACTGGTGGAATCAATTCCAAATATTGAACTCAAAATTTGCAATAACAAAATACAACAAAAACACGATCGAAAATGGAAAGGTGAAAGCATTCACAAAGGGTTCGAAGCCATAATATCTTGTCTAACAGCTGCATAAGTAAAATGGTTTCAGCCAATTGAGCTCAATTAATCTCAGCTAAAATGGATAAATAACTGATTACGGAAACCACCGAAGCGTTCCGAGACGCCACTCACTCTATATAATGGATATTTGATCATTCACATGTCGTTGCCGGACAATATGTAGATTCATATGTTCATTTTTATAATCAATTGAGTTGTATATTTTACTGTTTCCTTTTGAATGTTGATATTACACTCGCAACATACTCCCCACTTTTTCAGATGATGAAGTCTTACAGAAACGAAACATTTGAACCCAAAATATATACAATTCCAATTAGTAATTTGTTCGTTGATGCAACCATTCTAACGCTCAAGCAACATAAGTAAGTACTCATTTTATTATACAAGGACACCATGTTGTATGCTTTATTGTATAATTCAATGGCATACTCATTAATATCTTAAATACATTAAGCTGTTATGTTAGGCTCTAATGAAGATTGAAGGAGAAATTGTGTTGATAATTTGTTTGAAATTTATTGAAATTTTACCCTTCTGCATTTCTGCCAGGCTCATAAAATGGGAAAATTCTGTAGCGATATTCAAATTTCTGGTTGGAAAACAAATAAAAATGTCAATGCAGTTTACGTAACTTTTTTTGCCCATATAATTACTTGACATTGTTTATGAAACAAGGATAAATGTCCATGCTGAAGAGTCAAACAATTTGTTGATTCAAACTGCTCGATTTTCAACCATTCTTCATTTTATTGACATTTTTCCCTCATCCGTTGTCGATTCCCACGGCTCTTTTGAAATTATAGCACAGTTACAGATGAAAAAGTCACGTGAAACAGAAATTTGTCAATGAATTTTGGAATCGTTCATTAATTGTACGATTATTTCAGCATTACTATTAATAAAGCAATAAAGTTTCAGATCATCAAATTACATATTATAACATATATATACTTTATTATCATTGCGTTGATTTCAATTCTGCATATTAATAGCATGAATATCTTTCGAAATATTTACTACATAAAAGGAACACTTGTTTGAATTACAGTAGCACCAAAGAGGGTACAGTGTTTACGTCTACTTTCAACCTTAGAATGGGTGAGGCAATTGGTGTTCAGAGAGTTAGTGTTGTTTTGACTAAAGCAGTTAACGCAACCCATACTTTTTCCGCACAAGGGTTTAACATGACAATATTATCCGCTCATATTTTTACTGGTACGTTTGTATGTTCTATCATTTAATCTAAACTTTGATTCGAGCGAAAACATAGCAAACACGAAATACAATTTTGATTTCTTAAAATTACACTCGATGGTATTGCAATTTATTTCAGAAACCGACGTTATATTCATGAATGCAAAAATATTAATTAACTTCTTATTCTTCTATAAAAGCACAATAATGTTATATAAATGTAATGGTTACAAGCAATTGTCTCTAGTAGATTGATAATACTTAGTTATTTTGTCTCAGTATCGTTTTGGCCGACGTAAATTGCTGTTAAAAGATAAAAGATGATATAAATCAATTACGCATGCTTGCTGTAGCAATATATTACGACAGACTCTCGATTGTCCATGACCATTAACCTATCGTCTGCGGTTCTCGTTCTAGATGAGGAGAATATTCTCTGTGATTTATTGAATAATTCTGATTGTAAACTGTCAACAACGTCTTGTCAACAAGGCAACGGGTCTACATCATGCGAATGCTTGGTTGGTCATAAAAGGATAAATAATGTATCTTGCAAAGGTATGTATTCCCTTTCCATAACTACTGTATACAATTTACAATGCTTATCAAACTCTCTTAATACTAAGCATACCTTGTTCCTTATATATTTTTCTTTGTACGTTTTGGGTTCTGTAGAATATTTTGACCCTACAACGGATGCATTCAAGGTTCTTTTCTGAAATATTCACGTCACATTTATACATTATATACTGATCAAACTGAATAGCCACATCAACAATCTATCTTACTTTTAGAATAACAATTGATTCCTCATTCCCACATATACCGTACTGTCCTCGACCGAAATAATATTGTATTTAATTTACTAAACAAGACATCGGTGCTAAATAAGACAATACTATTTTGTATACGGGTTGGGCTGCTATTTGGCATTATTTGTGTACATCATTGTTCAATGTTTCTTCTTATATAACTAACTTTGGAAATCTGATTAGTTGTCAATTTCTCATGTATGTGAAAATATTAGTTGATTCTGATCTCAAATTATGCAAGTATTCTATTCAATGTTTATTGATGTAACCCAGTGTCAGTTTGTCTGGCGTAGTTAGTCTTGATATAATTTATCCACATTTTGTATGGTCACGATATTTTAACTTTCAACTTTACAGCGAAAGATTGTGGTAGGCCTACAAAACCGCTCAATGGACTTGTGACTTTAAAAACCAATGCCACGATCTACAACTCGTTAGCAACGTTTGGTTGTGATACAGGTTATCATTTGAATGGAAATCGCAATTCTGTATGTACTTCTTCAGGAACATGGAGTAGTGTACCATCCTGTTTATTATGGGGTAGGTACATAAATATGTAACTTGATAACGGCAGTTGATGAATGCATGTACATACATGTATTTGTAAAGTAGTATAAATATATTTGTAACTCAATCTAAATGTACTTAAATTATCTATACAAGCGTTTTAGTCATGGAGGTAAAGACAATGGAACTTCTAATAGGACTTTAGGTATTACTAGGATTGAACTATGCACTTAGCAGCTGTGTAGTGTAAGGTAATACGTTGTTTTACAGTTTAATCTTTCAGATAACCCCAGACCAATAATGATTGTATATCAGTCATTATACAAACGATAAGGTAAAACGCGAATGAGTGATAATTTTTGTACTATAATTTTATGTTTGTCTAGATTGCGGGTCACTTACCACTCCGGGCAACGGTAGCGTGAATGTTTCGAACACTACTTACGGATCAACTGCTAATTTCTCTTGTGACAAAGGTTTTTATCTGACAGATGGTGAGGGGTTTTCAGAATGTGATTCCAATGGTACATGGTCTAGTACACCAACATGTGTTATTTATGGTAAGCGTTTGCAATTAATATTATGATGGCTAATAATAAGTAGGTCCAAACTTAACGTAGGGATTGGTTTTATTTTTTATTTGTTGAACACAACGAAATCGTCAAACGTATCTTTAATAATCGTATTGTGTAATTTTCCAAAGATGTTTTATCACATAATATATTCTTTATTCAGCTTGAAACCAAAAGCCTGAACCTATATATTCACAATAATGTTTTGCAGAGAATATTGCCAGGAACTTTAGATGTGTAACTTTGATGTATCAAACTGTGTTACACTATATGAACAATTTCCAATTTCATGATTCTATTTGATCTCTTTTACAAGACTGTGGAAACCTCACTGATCCAAATTATGGTAAAGTGGAAATTGCGGGTAAAACAACAACATACATGTCCACAGCAAAGTTCTCATGTAATGTGGGTTACTATCTTAGTGAAGGAAATGGTACTTCATCCTGTGACTCGAATGGGACATGGACCAGCATTCCGACATGTAAAATACACGGTCTGTATTATATCTAATAAATTTTGTTTTAGCTCTGTTATGTACACTATATGTTTCTACATACATAGGCGCCATAAATATATATATACATGTATTAATTATGTTTGTACCATTAACTATTCCAAAACGTAGTTCTAGCGGAAACATGTATGTGTTAATTTTTACGTTTGTACGAAATTGAATCACACCATTGAAGATAGCAGTTATGAACCGCTTTCCCCCAAATGCTAAGTACCGTAAGTCAACACTCATGAATATGCATATATACGTAGTTCTATCGTTCAGAAACAGTACCAAGAAAAGATATATTTTCGAATTTCTTTGGTAACTTTTAACCATGAATTACGTGAACGTATTAGTACGACATTACGATGCTATCGTAGATCCGTACAAATACACACTGAATGGGAAAAAGAGAAGTGACATCAAAATTAATACTAATCCAATATCATTACGCTATTTATATGTTAGCTTCTTGTTAAATACAGTGAATTCTACGTACGCTTTCCATTCTGAAATTGTTTGTTGTTTCATCGGGTTTTACGCCATTTTCAACATTATTTCAGTCATATCGTGAAGAACAGTTATCCTAACCAGCCTTCCTGGATTTCATTTAGGCTTTAACCAGTACTAACCACATTCTATCCGTAAGCTTCTGTCAAGCTACCCCACAACATTCACAGGTGGAGGACAATCTAACATAGGATGTAATATCTTCAGTCAAATCTAACACGGACAGTGTGAGCCTCGCCCGAGCATTCTGGAATTGCATTCGTTCATCCATATAAACCATGACCTGCTCGGTAAAATTATCATTTTCTACGAATGAGATTTAGCAGATATTTTTCTTTTTCGTATTAAAGGATTAAACAACATACAATTATAATTTATTTTAGATTGTGGTCAGCTTGGGATTCAAAACAGTATCGTCAACCTACCTGGAAACAAGACAACATACGACAGTGTTGCAAACATTTCATGCCCAGTTGGTTATCATTTGTTTGGAGATGGTCAGTCAGAGTGTAATTCCAATGGACAATGGTCTGGAGAGACAAACTGTACTATAATAGGTAGGAGTGTAATGTAATACAATCATCAGTACTTGGACACTGGTTGTCTAAGTTTTCGTAAATTTCTGTCAAAGCTCCATTAAGGTTTGTGTAATTCGAGTTGATAGAAAGACACAATAATTTAGTACGAGAGGTGTTATTTTTTTTGTGTATCAAATATTTATATAACTAAACTGACACCAGATACAAAGACACCAGAACTGGATTTGAAAAATTAAAATTCAGACTTGTGAGCTTAATTGATACTGTGAATAAAACATTCTTGTTACTATTCTTCGATTGCCAATCAATAAAGATATTATAATAATTATGTAGAAGTAAATGTGCAGTTTGTTTTTCTACAAACATAGATTTAAGTTGCAGGCTCATTGATAGTTATCTATTACATGATATGCGTTTCGTCAAAGTTTCTCCAAATTTTGTAGAAAACACATGTGTTGATCATACCCAGGGAAAGTATTTATCGTGGCTTTAATGCTATGTAAATATATAATAAAAACATTCGCGGAATATTGACCAATAAACTGATTTGTTAAATGTGCGTACGTGCGTGAGTGCGTGCGTGCGTGGGTGTGTGGGTGGGTTTGTATTACTATCTGGATGAGGTAGATTTTTGGTCGTGAAATTATGTGACAATTTTAAGGGTACCATTTACAAGGTTTTAGGGTTAGGGTTAGATCTCAATTAGTTGTCTATAAGTCATTGCCAGTCATTTCCCCCCTAAAAAGGGTTTTTAGGGGACCTGAGGTACATACCGAGGTATACCTCGGTTAAATTTCTATGTAAATGGCAAACAAAGTGAGGTACATTTTATAATGGAAAACCTCGGAAAGATAGTAAAACACACTTGAGTGCGTGTGTGTGTGTGTGTGTGTCATTTAATTTATCTCTAATATCAATCTTGTGTTGCATTCTGTTAGGATACTAAGCTTATTTTTGTAGATGTAAACTGTGATGTAACTCTAATTCAATACTTGGTGATTGTTATTTGTGCTTTACTTAGATTGTGGAAGCCTTTCCGATCCAAATAAGGGAATTGTAGAATTCTCCAACACTACGTACGGATCAAACGCTACTTTCTCGTGTGAAACAGGCTATAAGCTAATTAATGGCGACAAATATGCAACATGTGGTTCCAATGGTAATTGGACTAGCTTACCCATCTGTGATATTTTTGGTAAGTTTTCGGAAATCTTAACTGATAATGAATTAACGCATGGGTATTTAATCATTTATTTACATTCACGCACAAACCTATTTCAATGGTATGCTGTGTAAGAGCGCAATAATATAATGTATGATGAACCAACTTTCTAAACGCCCCCTTGTATATGATAGCATTGGAAGGAATTCACCGAATGCACTTGGATTATTATTAAATGGGCTTATAATATACTCGACCCAATTGAATTTCAATACTTATTTTCCCTGTGCAGGTCGATTGTGAGTATTGCATAACATTCGAATTAATTCACTACTTTGGGTTCTTCATAGAGCGGACGTTTGGAAATTCGACTTAGTGTAGACGATCGTTTATGTAATGGGTTATTCGGGTAGTTTTTGGACTTTCCAAATAATCGTCGTAATAAAGAGTTGGTTGCTCCGTGCTTTTCACAAAATTAACGTCAATATGTTATTAATATTTTAATATTGCTTTACTGCGTATTGTATTGGTATCCTTAGCAACAGGCGTACATGGCCTCCGCTTAGAATAGCATAGATTAGAAAATAGCGTCCAGTAAAGTACATCCCAGATTTGAACGTAACGTTTTAGAAGGCGTCATTGTATATTCATCAACATTTAGAAGTCTTTTTAAAGATTTTAATGAAATGTACTTAGAACGTTGCAATATATCAAAAACAGTCTTTGAAACGCTTTGTATATGATGTCACATGGAATTTACGCAGTTTAGTACAATGTGGAAATGGTCTGAGAAAATCACTATGTAAGATGATATCAAGATTAACCATTCCGTTCTGTTCGTCTGTTTTTTTCTGTTCGTTAATCACACGCATTATGTTCTATATTTCAGATTGCGGGCCGCTGAATATAACAAGTAATGGACAAGTTTATCTAATCGACAATACAACAATATATAATTCAACAGCGACCTTCGTCTGTGACACGGGATACAACCTGACCACAGACAATGATTCAATATGCAATTCTTCCGGGGAATGGTCTCATAGGCCTCAGTGTCAAATAAAAGGTAACCTTGAACTTGAATTAGTTATGAATTCAAGTGTTGTTATTTTGCATAGCACATCAATAGCTTGCAAATTCGGTTCTTTGTCCCAAACTGCCCTTTCGGGTTTTGTTCAAATACTAAAATGTGCTTAAATTATGTGTCCTGAGATTTATGTGACTTTATCAGACCATGCCACAGTTTCTTCACACAAAATTGAGTTGAAACTCAACAATGGACTCACGATTTATTTTAATTATATCACGGGCTTTATAGCTAGGGTGAAAATGCTGGTACAATTTCTTCTTTTTTTACCTGGTTTTATTGCATACGATTAAACAGAGAAATGTAAGATTTAATCAATAAGCTGAGTTTGAGCTTTTCACGTAAGTTGTTTCGTGAAACGCGGACCAGATAATTTCCTTTTTTTAAATTGCATTACACGTTTAGCTCAACTTAGCACATAGGACTCATAGTAAGCTTTTGTACTCGGTCTTCTTCGTCCGTCGTCCGCAGGCCTGCGTTCATGCGACATCACTGTTACCATTGTGTGCAAGATAAAGGCCACATTTGTGTTTTGATGTCCAGAAATGAGGTCACATTCTTTATTGAATATTCACTATAGCATGTCAGAATGTTTATCTTAATGATACCTTGGACAGGTTCGAACTTTGGTCGTCTGGAGCAAAAGCATAATTATGTCACCTGGTCAAATCACATGAAAACAACATGAATACTCTTGACGTTTAGGTAGGCGAAAATGTGATATCATCAAAACTAGTTATACTTCCTTTTAGATTGTGGTCAACTAGAGGTTGAAAATGGAATCATTAGTTATTCGGGAAACAGGACGACATATGAATCTATTGCAAATATTTCATGCGCAGATGGATATAATCTGTATGGTACCAATCAGTCAAAATGTGACTCCACTGGTACATGGTCTGGGGAGACAAATTGTACAATAACAGGTAGATGGTATAGTGATACAAACACATCTTTATTACTGAAAATGTACTAAGTCTGCTTATGTAATTAAACACTTTAAATTGGGATGTATCATAATAAGCTGGTTTACTAATCTAAAGTTTCTGTTTTTGAACTATATTGTTTACACAGGGTTTATTTATTATGTTTTCATATTCTATTATCTGAATGTATTTTCTTTTCCGGGTTAATTGTCACAACAACGGCCCTTGACGTTCGGTAATTTTCTTTAAATGCGGAGGAATACCCAAGGCCTACATTTGGGTAGAACCTCCGACCGTTCGTACTCTGGCTGAATAGCGACTATTTATTAGAAACTTAGTCCCCGATGGAAGTTGAAATCACAGCGAGGGTAAGTGACTTGTTGTCCGAGACTTTAAGTGGATGCCACCTGTCTTTAAGCTACTTGCGTAGAAAAATTATATTCTCCATCATTTTATATTTAGATTGTGGCAAGCCAGGAGTTCCGGCCAAAGGTCGAGTGGTAAATGAGAAGGATACAACAACATATAAAACCAGAGTTGAATATGGATGCGATGTGGGTTATTATATTAGTGGTGGTCATAATTTCTCAGAATGCGAATCAGACGGGAGTTGGACAGCTTTGCCCAATTGTACAATTTATGGTAATATTTTGAACACTATACACATACAATAAACATTAAATGTATCATTGACATAACAGGTCATACAGCAAGGCAATTTAGTGAAGTAGTATATATAAGTATATACTAGTATTTGCTGTTAATGCGTATGTAGGACCATGAAATAAGAAACATTGAACCAATGTGTACACAATATTGTAATAAGTATTATAAGAATTATCGATATTGAGTATGCATATTGATATCTATATGAATACAAACTACGTAACTGAATAGTAGGATCAATGAATAATTCTTCTATCCTTAGTCTGCGTGCACGATGGTTGTTATGGATGTTCGAGGAATTTTTTTTAATCAATCAAATACAAAGATTGTCCCTTTGTTCTTTTCACAAAATAAACACCCACTTTTTATTAGTATCTAGTTATTATTTTGTCATTGATTTGTAACGTAAATATGTATTGGTATTTTTTCCGTTACTTCAAAAACAGAATATTGTTCAACGCGTAGTTTATGATGTCAATTACTTGGTAAAAAGCTTACCGACAATGCTGCATTGGTTACGAACTCTGCCGGGGGTATTACGAAGGGTTTTCCGTTAGTCTCATGTATGTCAAACACATTATTATATATCTCAGATTGCGGGCCGCTGAATATTACAAGTAATGGACAAGTTTATCTAACCGACAATGCAACAACGTATAATTCAACAGCGACCTTCGCCTGTGACACGGGATACGGCCTGACCACAGACAATGATTCTATATGCAATTCTTCCGGGGAGTGGTCTAATAGGCCTCAGTGTCATTTAATAGGTAATCATATTGAAACCGATACATTTATGAATATGTGTCTTGTTAATGTTATACTGTATCCATTATTAGCAAAATCGTTTCATATTCAAAACTGTCCCATTAGGTTATGTTTCAAGATTCATTTTTAGTGTGCTGAGACTTGTTGTCTAAATATGACCGGATTATTTCACTTGTTTTAAAGGCATTAATGTTACACACTTTTCAGTAATTGTAAATGATCGAATTTACAACTAATATATTCAAATGAAAAAAAACATTAAAGATCCTTCATCTAGGGGATTTTTGGTAGATCTTTCGACGTGTAAACCACGAACTTGTAAATGCATATGTACACGCGGATACGTTTGCGTCGATACTAATAAGAGCCTTTAAGTTGTCTATTAATGTCAATATCTCAAGTAAATTCATGTATTATATATTACTTAGTCGATTCAATAACATAATAAGTTTGATGAACATAGTTTCCCATTAGAAATAAATTCAAATAATTATCAAAATATTAAATGAAATATGAAGTGCCTAAATATTAGCAACCTCGATCTGTTTTGAATATACCACTATGTGCGGTTTATGTAAAAGCAATTAAAATTAGATAGTATTTACCGCAATACAGTATTTAGGAAAACCATCAGGTGATCTACAATCAATTTATCAATCAACATAAATAAAAGCAGATTCCAACTATGTTTAAATTAAAATGATAAAACACAATTATAAGCCGATATCAAGTTTTGTAACGTCATTCACTCATAATAATATAAAAACCGTTGCTTGTAGAATCTATTGACAATTTGAGTTCATTGTACAATATAATCAATCTTCTGTTAATCTAATTTGTGAAACAGACTGCGGAGATCTCATTGTCGAAGGTGGCAATGTTTATCTGAATGATAGTCGGACGACCAAAGACGCTAGAGCATCCATAACATGTGATGAAGGTCATAACATTGATGGCAAAAAATATTCGATTTGCAATGCGACTGGCCAGTGGTCAAATGCACCAACTTGTACAAAAATAGGTAAAAGACAGCAATTCATATTCATTGGGTACTGTTTTATAGAAATACAATTTTCAAACCATGCAAATATTTCAGTCACATGATAATAATTCTGATAGTGTCTCAGTTTTAGTTGTTCATACGTTTACAAAGAAAAGAAAAGGAACATTAGTATTTTCTGTCCAAAGTATATATTGACCATTGTCAAAGTAATGTATTAATGATGAGATTAAAATATTATACTGCTGAATTTGTTATAAAGATCAGTTTGTTTAATATTCTGATATGCACATAGATTGTGGGATTCTAACAGCTCCAAACCATGGTCGAGTGACAATTGCAAATAATATAACAACCCTCGACTCAACAGCGGATTTCACTTGCGATGACGGTTATTACATTCAAGGCAACAGCTTTTCGCAATGTAAACCTAATGGAAATTGGTCAAATTTACCGTCATGCACGATTCGTGGTATGTATTACGTAACATATATGCATATATATTTTTGAACAAGCTGACCATAAATGCATGCAATTTCGATGCTAAAAGTTATATCTAATTTTTATTGCCAACATTTTAATGTTTGTTTATGTCGAGTTTTACGCCCCTTTTCAACAGTCAGATTTATATGAGGCGGACAGTTCACCAAATCATGGGAAGAATCAGTAATAGACTACCATCCTCCGTAAGCAACTGTCGACCTTCTCACATAAAGGCCAACATTTTAAACTATGAAATATCTAATTACGTTTTGAAATGCATTCGCATATACAATAATCGTGTTTGCTTCTTTTCAGATTGTGGACCCCTGACCATTACAGAACATGGGCATGCGTCTATAAATACCACAACATTTAATTCATCAGCAACATTTGAGTGCGATTTAGGTTACAGACTGACCACTGTTAATTATTCATACTGTAACTCTGTTGGAAAATGGACTCATAAACCAGAATGCAGTATAAGAGGTAAGTAATATGAAAAGAAAGGAAGAAGATTTCCATTCCAATTGATGGCATATTATCATATTATGAATGTTTCACGCATATATATGAAGTTACCATTATAGTGGAAGTAAATTGTAGTGTTGTGGGTTCGAGTCCCGCTACCGACTATGAATTTGTATGTGAGAAAGTAGGCAGTTGCTTATGGAGGATGTGAGTCTAGTACTGGTTCTTCCAGGGAAAATGCTTAGGTGAACTGTTCGCATCATATGACTCTGACCGTTGAAAAGAAGCGTAAACCTCAATATAAACAATCAAAAAGCGCTGATTTGATTTATGGATCTATACAACACAAATTCCTCTTGAAAAAGAACGTGACTGAAAATGTCATAATTAAATATTTCTGGACCTGTTTAAATGCGATTATATGTTAGTATCCTAATCAAATGGTGTACCAATCATATTGTAAAAAACTACCTGTAATTGCAAAGCCTGGAATGCTGTTGAGATAATGCGTTGATTAGTATCATCACAAACTCTATCTGGTTTTACTTCAGATTGCTTGAACCCAACCGTTGCTAATGGCTTATTTGTACTAAATGAAGGAGAAACAACATATGGATCGACAGCAAATTTTAATTGCAATACAGGTTATGATGTTATAGGTAATGTGACGGCCAAATGTAATGAATCAGGGAGATGGACCACTTTGCCGTCATGCCATATAAAAGGTAATAACCATGTTCCCATTTGTTTTTAAAACAATTCGTATCTTTTTTTTATTGATGGCTAAATATATCAAACGTTAACGTTAAATGTTTTTGGTGTTGTCTCTTGACACTTTTCTTTTCACATTATATATTGTATTTCAAACCAAACGTTATTTTACATTGCCTCATGACCTATATCAAACGACCCTCGGTGTTGTAATTTCTAACATATCAACAAAGAATAGGTTAAAACATGATTAGTCCTTGTTCGGGTCTTAAGGATTTGTATCAAGAAATATACGTTGCTTACTTAAGATAAACTTATGTGAGTATAGTATGTCTGTGAGATTCGGTAATATATAATACATTAGACAAGATATGATATTAGTACAGATGTCTTTAATTTCCATATTGTTAATTTTCTATTTCTGGATGGCCATGTCCGTCTTAGGATATCTTACTGCGGTAACATCGTTCCCCCCTAAACTACTTAAGAATATAGATATCATAAGTTATATTAATAATTATTGATGCATTTTATCGCGACACTAGACTTGTTATGGACGGAATTCCTATAGGTATATAATAACAAAACAGTGACGCCTCTCATCCGCCTTGAAAAATAGTACCACTTGTGGTACAAGTACACATTTGCAGACCTTACAGTTTTGATAAAAACTGGAGATATATAATTGCAGAATTCTGTTGATTTTGAAAGCATGTGACATATTTTGGCGATTAAAACCGTATAACTAAAAACACCAAAGTTCAATCGTAATCTGTCTAGCAGACAAACTTTACTATGTAATGGAAACAGTTCCATTCACATAAGTAGTGCTGCAATACTATATTGTCTCTCAGTGTAGAGAGTTTACATAATGACACATGGTCAGAGGTTCAGTATATAGTACAACAGACGGTTTATACAGTTCAATAGTGCATACAAATAAAAGCGTTGAAGGTACTAAATTTGTTTGGGGTTTTCAGCTAGTAATTTCTCACTACAGTATTTCGGGACATTTAGCTTTTAGCTTTTCCGTGATCATTGTGGTTAATTGACTCACAGGTGTTTGGCACGTTTTTATAGTGCCCCAACTGTTAGATATGTATAATATATAGAAAGTCTATATATTATACATATCTAACTATAAAAACGTGCCAAACACCTGTGAATTGACTTAAAGATGTACATGTTGTCAAGACTATATATCTGACCTTTAATTCTAATTCATAATGATGATACCACCCCTGCTGAGAATTTGATCATGAACTAATCATGAAGTTTCATGAATTGTTCATCAAAGTACATCGAATGTTCATCAATAGTTCATGAACCTAAAGTTCACAAGCTGTTCATCAATTGAAGTCTGTGAACAATTCATGAAACTTCACAAACTGTTCACTAATGAAAAACACCTTTTCACAAAGGCTGCCTAAGGTTTCTGAACATTTTTTATGAACTTCATCAGACAAAGTTCAAGCACCAAATGTACAATTTGTAGGTCGATAATAAATTTCAATTATTCATGAATGAGCTCATAAATATTTTGTGAACTGTTCATCAAATTCTCGACATGGATATACCTTTATTTTCTTAAGGATGGTTTTATCTAACACATTTAAATTTCGTTCCTGATAGTATACTCAGTGCTTTGATCAGTTAATACAATGACCGTAAACATTTGTGTTTAAATCAAGGAATTTCTCAACCAGATCTTAAAGATGATGCTTGCAAATTTCGCAAATTTAAATGGATAAAATTATCATGCAAATGTACTGCTAATTTTATCCAATTAATACAGGAGAGATAATTTGCAGCGTAGTCTGATAGATAATCTAAATCTTCTTAATCGTTTTTAGAACTTATTTTACTGCATGGCAATCAAAGGCATTCAATAGTGTATGGCCATTTCTCATAAAACCTTATGAAAATGGAAACATGGGATTGTTTCTGTTTAGCCTTTGGTTGTGCTCGTTCTAGTTCTCTCTTTTTAATCTAGCTTCTGTATAGTTGTCAAATAAATAATTTTAATAATATACTACCAATATATTAAGATTATCAATTATATTATTTTCAAAATGATGTCATAACTCGATACAAAGATACACGACATCACTTAGTTCGTACCTATTTGTTAATCCAGTCATAAGGGAGTACGAGAGTAATCAATCCGTTATTGTTTGTGTTTCCGGTTGAATATGGTGTTTTTTCTATTTGTGTATGTGTGTATCTTATTACGTAAATTAATGACTTTTAGTTGGTTGTCAATGCATGGCTTATCCTCATGTAACTTTACTATAAGTCGTTCGAAGACGGTATTCTCCCATACGGAGACTATGCTTTGTCCTCCATTGTTTGTATAGTCCTTGTGATGATTGAACTTTGGGTAAACTTTGGTAAGGTATTATTTAAGGGTTAATGTGATTGCTTGTGTGTGTGTTTTTTTGTTCTAAGAACCCTTTTCTTATCTACATTGATATGTCGATTGTAATCAATGTTTGAAATATCACAGTATGCTATTTTCTATTGTTACTTATTTGACATAATGATACGATCGTGTCTAACAGCCATTTTATTCATTTTTGAAACTGAAATGTCAAGTATTACTTTTAAATCGTCAGCTTTAATTTTAACCGAATCTTTCACCTTATTTACAACAATTAAATTTATACTTCATCAGATTGCCATGGTCCACCCCGCCCCTACAATGGGGATGTTCAACTCTGGAACGGAACAACAACGTATGGTTCTAATGCAACATTTACCTGCAACGATGGGTTTAAATTGAAAGGCACCGCACAGTCAACATGTGATTCTTCAGGCAACTGGACGACTCCTACTTGCGAAATAAAAGGTGCCTATCTTTACTATTACGTGTCGTATGTAATCTGACCAACTATGCTTGTCTAATGATTATGTTGAAAGTCAATGCCCTGTGTGTTTTTCACGTTTGCTCAGGGTTTACATTTCTTGTTACCATATAGGAACGTTGAGTTAATTCACCATTGATGTTCTTGAATGAGTACAATAATTAAAAAAACGTATTTTCAAATTTAATACTGTCAGGCTACGATTGTTAAGCGGATTTTATGTAACTGGATTGGCTAAAATCACTTAAAACGTAAAATAATATTTCAAGTCATTACAAAGATTATATATCATACGTTTATACCGAGCAACAAAAATGCGAACCGAACGCGCATAAAAAGGTGTTTTATTGTGATAAATATTGCACCCCTTTATCGCCATTTCCTTATCAGCATGAACCATCTCGAATGTAATGTGCATTGTATTGGTACGATATGATACTATTAATTTGTTAATGACGATAATTTGTAATAACATCTCTTACTATACATCGAATCTGGGCGAGTTTCCAATCATTGAACCGTAAACATTAGCAATTTTGATTGGCTATCAAAATTGAATGGGGTGCGTCAAATTCGTTGATTTCATGAGACAATAATGATTCGAGACTTTTATTGTTAATTGCTCAGCTTAAAAAGACACAGTAGGTGTCCTTTTCGAATTATCTTTGCCGTCCTAATTGATGACGGATTTCGTTTTGTTTTTTTGTAGCGGAAATGTTAATCTAGTGAACCGTGCCACAGAATTTTGATAATTGATTTCATTTGCTATTTATGGCGTATTACGTAATAAACAGCGGGCTTCTGGGTACGGAATTTCTTTAAAGTCAAGTGTCTAACGAACGGAGGATGTTATCAAAATTCTGAGTCAGGGTTCCCTGCATTATACATTATAGTCATTTAAGGCTATTTGTTGTTAGTAATATATTCCTATAAACTGAATAGTTATCGTTGTTAAAGAAATTGTAAATTAAATGCAATATTGGTTTATAGAAGACCAACCAAAATGTATTTTTTGTTTCAAATCCCTTGCAAAGGACTTTATACAGTGGGTTCATTTCAGTGTATGATTATGGTTTAGTTTTTATTATTTATGAACTCGTGAAACTTGATATCACCAGACATCTAGTTCCGTAACTATTTTAGCGACAGATCTGCCAGTAAGTGTGAATTGAATTGTATATAGTTTTCATTTTCGTAACCTTCCTTCAGATTGTGGCAATATAAATATAGCAAGTAATGGATCTGCAATATATACAAATACAACATTTAACTCTACTGCAACATTTACATGTGATATTGGTTACACATTAGACTTTGAAAATATTTCAACATGCAATTCATCCGGACTTTGGTCAAATGAACCTGACTGCATAATTCAAGGTAAGAAATTCGGTTTGATAATGAAATTAGAACATAAACGACTAAATAAATATTGTACTTACTGATATGTCGTAAATAAAATACAGACAACGGGGTCATCGATGGAACAAACAATGTACGAGCATAGAAGAATCCTTTCAATAGTACTTGATACATGGTCGTTAATGAACAATTTCACTGACCTAAATGGAATATCAGAATAATTTGTGATTGTTAAATTAAATGTTTTCGTTTGGTTTAGACTGCAAACTGCCAGATTTACAAAACGGCGCATTCACATTGGATTCCAAAAATTCAACAACGTACGAATCATCAGCAAATTTTGAATGTGATGTAGGATATCATTTAATTGGAACCAAATTGGCAAAATGCGACTGGGAAGGTCACTGGACTCCATTCCCGACATGCGTTATAAAAGGTATGTATTGGATCAAGTTACTTCTTACCTGTACAATTTGCAAACCCATTTTATGACACTGTAATAATACCTGGAAACGAATTCGTATACTTGCTTATAACGCATGTGCGTGGTTTTACTTCTACTAAGAAATTCAAATGTGTTTATAACTGTCAGGGGTGTTATACGTTATGCAATTTCACAAAATGTGTTTTACTTTATATTGTTATTAAAATAAGTGATACAGTCATCGCTAAGTCGTTATACACTGACGTGGCAAATTACATCAACCAAACTATCCATCTGAAATATGATTGAAAACGTTTTTCAAAAGTTGTATTTTGCAAACTTATTACAATTATCTATATATTTCCATTGCAGTGTCAAAAGGCTTTAATCAGATTTCAGTAATTATTGATTCTGTATTCCCAGTACTAATAATTGAGTATTTTTCAAAACAAAATAACAAATCACCATTTGACATACTACTTTAGCTGAAAATTAATTTGCATTGATATCGTGTTTTATTGTTTAACTTTCAAAACTATTACCATATTATAAATGTATTATTGTAAGGGATAAGTTAGCATTGAAACCGTATTTTTATATGCCTTTCATAATGATCATCTTTTATAAGTTTGTGGAAATCCACCAAAACCAGACAATGGAAACTTTACCCTCACGAACGACACGACAACGTTCGGTTCCACAGCGATATTTACTTGTAACGAAGGTTACTCTTTGACAAACAAATCTCAGTCAGTCTGTGACTCCGATGGAAATTGGACTAACACACCATCCTGCAAAATTAAAGGTTAGTTGTTTAAGCTTTTTTTCTAATTATTTATATGAGCGCATAATTCGGCTTTGTTATAAAACATAAAATATCCATTCGAAATTAATGATGTAAGAATATAAATCGCCATATTGACTGTTGTTTCCTTTCCGTTTGTGACATCGTGTAAATGATTGTTTTTGCGGAAAAGTCATTGCCGATGTTTGTACATGATCCTTCATTATTAAATAATATGGCGATTTGCACTGTTTGTTGTACGTTATAAGACACCAATGAATTGTTGTCAGTGATTAATAAAACTAGTCGTGAAAGAAATGCGTACCTACAGATAAATTATGTTAAACAATCATGCCACATTTATCAGAGTATTATTTCATTGTGTATAATCTATTCATTTATTTTGAATTAGTACATGTCGTGCTTTGAATAATGCGCATGTTGCATTTTTCTAATTCATAATTTCTTTTGTATCACATTTCGAATGTTATATTGTTGTGATCACGGGGTTGGAGGTGAAACTAATTCTATGCTCAAGATTCTTTAAAATGTGTGAACATTAATAACTTTTAAAGCCCCATAAGCTTTTCGCTATAGAAAAATATATGAAAAAAACCCAAACAATTGCTGATATTATCCCAAGATAATTATTACCGACGACACGAGCCCTACATCTTCTTATAACACCCATTTCACTGTGATTTTTTTCTTTTGTAAACTTGAAATATGTGGAGCGCGTGACGTCACTAGATACGACGTGTGCATAACTCGATGCGGGAAACACAGCTGCTCTATAAATAGTATTTATTTCAATGATATTGAAAAAAATACAATATCGGTTTTGATAACATTGTTTCTTAAAAACACACCGGATTCCTCTGTTAAAGGACTTACAGAAACTGTTATGACCGATAAATGTTTATGCTAATGTGGCTTTAAAGTAGCGTCCCAATGAATTAATAACTTAAAATACACATTTTGCTTGTACAAGTTGCAGTTTCGATTTTTCGTAACTTTTATTCAGATTGTGGCGATATAAATATAGCAAGTAATGGATATGCCAATTATACAAGTACAACATTTAACTCTACTGCAACATTTACATGTGATATTGGTTACAAATTGAGTACCGAAAATACCTCAACGTGCAACTCATCTGGACTATGGACAAATGAACCTGACTGTATGATTCAAGGTAAGTCGTTCACTTCATTAATGTTATTAGGACTTTAATAAAGCTATTTTTCGGTCTCTTTAGTATTCCATTTCTATGGTTGCCTTAGTTAAGATAAAGGGCATGCAATATGCTTATTAGAAAGACTGTCAACCCGACTTTAAGCCTATCAGTGCAAAAGAGGTATAGAAATGAATTACAATACACTAATAACTTGACACTATTACATGTGCGTGGAATGTTTATACTAGCATTTAGCTTTAAAGCAACTACTAGTAGGATGATATAGTTTTAATTCTAGAAACTGAGTACTAATGTTTACATTGTTTAGCGTGGCAACGAACTCAATTATTTCTCCTGTGTTCACGCTTTGATAAATACAGCGCTATATTCTATTAACAGTTCTGATACCGTTTGATGTTTTGTTCGTTGGTAATGATATTAGGGTTAGGACTAACGTCATGAGTGCCGATGTATACCTAAGCTTTGCTTTATATTTCTCCACGTCGAGGAATGCCGTTATGCGTAGAATGAGGTATTGATATGTGTTTCATGTATTGAGATCTGCTTTATATTGAATATAAGCATCTGTGCTAGCTATCAGATGCTTTAGAGGTGTAGAGTTAGGTAATGTGTAGTCACATTGGTTAACAAAACACTCTTATAGCCGACACTGACCCTTATGTCATGTACTGTCAAACCTGTGTTCACAAGTTTGACTGTATTTCTTTTTGAAATCAGTGTTAAATGAATAAAAAAGTGCAACTTCATATATATAGTGGGCTTAAAAAGGAAGTCCAAATATTTTTATATGTCATTCTTATTGTTCTTGTTTTCTTCAGACTGTCAACTTCCAGTTTTAAGAAACGGTTCGTTTACATTGGACATCAACAATTTAACAACGTACGAATCTGCGGCAAATTTTACATGTAATGAAGGATATGATTTAAATGGAAACCATTCGGCTAAATGCGACTGTGAAGGTCAATGGACGTCTTTGCCGACATGCGTTATAAAAGGCAAATATTGGACCCAGTTACTTCTTACTCATATAATTTTCAAAGCTCTTATTGTGAAATCTACTAAGAAATGCAATAATGCATTTAAAACAGAAATGGGGGTGAGAAGTTACACAACTAACAACCCACGACACTTGAGTTTTATTGTAGTTTAATCTTTATCATTATCGCTAAGTATGTATACAATACGATGACTTGTTAGAACATCAATCAGATTTCCAATGCACCTGAAACAAGTTTAAAGTTTGATATTAAACCAAAGTAATAACTGATTTCATGTAACCAAGAATCGAATATTTCTTTTAGAATATATCAAATTACCCTTTGCCTCATCTATTTTGCAGACAAAAAGTTTGCATTGAATGTTGTATTGACTGTATGATTTTAGAACAATTATGTTTCACCAGATTGCCAAGATCCATCAGCACCAGCCAATGGTAATGTTACTCTTTGGACCAACACGACAACGTTCGAGTCCAAAGCAATATTTACTTGTAACCAAGGATACAATTTGACAAAAAGTTCTCAGTCAGTTTGTGGACCTGATGGGAATTGGACTGACGTACCATCCTGCAAAATTGTTGGTAAGTTTTTAGGTTAATTTTAACTATTCGAAGGATATAAGTCGTGTCGCATAATTATACTAGCGCATGTTTCAGTGATGTCATAACATGCTTCATCCAGTGTATAGTGACTAATAGCTTAACAATCTAGATCGTGTGATTAACTGTGGTGTTTCATTTAGAAATATCGTGCAGATAATACAATTTTTTTCATGATACTACATTATGAAATTGTTTCAAATTATTATACTTATTTAAGTGAAGTGTATATATGTTTTATCATACTTGAACCGTTTTCAGTTTTGAGAAAAAAAATATCTAAAGCTTTAAAGTAATACACATAACTTGATGTGATTGTCAACTTGAAGGTAAACACTGCTAATTTCAAGATTAAAGAACAATCTGCTACTTAACTTATATAATAATCGAATACTTGCGTTCTTAATAATCTAGATCGCCATATTTACTGGAGTATTTTCATTCGTTGACATGGCGTTAATGAGCTCTGTTCGGAATAGCAGCTCTGTTCATTACATTATGATATAAGTGGATGAATTGTATAGCTTTCTGCACAAATTTACAGTACTCGAAGGAAAGACGCGTGATAGGTAGATGTATTATCATTACAAATTACTACGTCATGTAATGTACAATACACTATTAAAAATGTTTGTTGCAATTGAATAATTATTTTCTAATTCACAATTTTGCATTAAGTAGGTATGCTATAAATATGATCTTGTTGCAATTACTTAAGGTTGAAGTAATCCATTAACTGATTAAATATGAACAGTGATTCATAGTTCTGTATATAAGTCTCGTCTGGTATTTACAGCTCGAAAGGATCACAGCTAAAATAAAACACATTTGCTAGTAAACGTGAACATGAATGGTAAATAGTTACCATTTTTCGTACGTATCTTTATTCAGATTGTGGCGATATAGATATAACAAGTAATGGATATGCCAATTATACAAGTACAACATTTAACTCTACTGCAACATTTACATGTGATATTGGTTACAAATTGAGTACGGAAGAAAAAAACTCAACGTGCAACTCATCAGGACTATGGACACATGAACCTGACTGTATGATTCAAGGTAAAAAGTTCACTTCATTAATGCTATTAGCATTTTATTAAAGCTATTTTTGGTCTCTGTAGCATTTCAATTATATGGTTGCCTTAGGGTTACACTGAAAGGACGTGCATTGTGCATATTTGAAACACTGTTAAATCTTGAATTTAGGCCAATAACTGTTATGTTTATCTGTTTTAACGACCAAATCGACAGCTATGCTGATTTCCGACCATCCAAGTGAAAGGGGAGAAAAGATACAGGAGAACCGTGCATTTGTATCCGTACTCTTATTTCAAATAGCCTGACCCTATTAAATATATGCCATTAAATTTGTATATTCAAAACATACTATTGGGTAGTTTTAGCTTACAAAAGTATAACATAGTTTATCTATTATAGAAACTGAAAATATTTACCTCGTAAATGTATATGTTTCATTGTTTAAATATTCTGAAAAGATCACATCGTAGAATATAATTATGAACAATACCTAAGTTTCATATTAAAACGTTTATTGATAACACATTTCTCTGGCTACTGGCTATATATCAGTAGGGGAAACTTCCCTCTCGGGAATTCAGTAAACTGTGAATAACGCATTAATGGTCACTCACCTTAAATATTAGTGACTTCAGCAGCAACGGTCTGACCTGCTTGATCAACCTAAACAGGCTCAGCATTATTACACTGTGCACAAATATTTTCAATACATGACACACAACCTTTGCACTATGTTTCGCAGTTTTTTTACAAATTCCCAACATGAAGCCATTGTAGAATACATATCCAGATCGGGAAATTAAGTTCTCAAAACAGAAAGCATTACTGTTTAGCAATTTCTTCTGAAAATGACCAATTTCAGTGTTCAATTATTAAATAACAACAAAATTAAAACTAAATCGGAACGGTAGAAAGTAAGATGTTAAATATGGTATATTCAGTTCTAATATCGGATGTGTATTCTTATGCACCGGGTATTTTGAGGAAAAGTAGTACGAATGTAGTGAAGTCCTACTTACTGATTTCCCGAGAGAGAAGTCTCCTCTACTGAACGAAGAATTTGCTTTGAATTATCAACGTAACATTTTCCATGCTAATATTTGTTTCCAAGTGATTGAGGAATTTCGCATGGTCCGTTAATACGTTGTAAGAAATATGGGTCAAACCGGTATAAGACAGCTCCGATAAAAAATAATTAAGTCGATACAGAGAAAAGTCCCTTTAAATCCAATCGTTAATATAACAATATATGTTATAAAGAAATTCTCACATTAAGAAACTAGATTAACGGTAAATATCGACATACTTCTGCATGAAAATCTCATTTATTGATATGTCTTAAATAAACCGCAGACCATTGGCTTATTAATAAATTAGATTTTTCTAGACGAATTATACCTACGAGTATTTGTTTATTATAGCTGTTTGCGAGTACTTACTGTATTGTCTATTACTAGTTTGGCCAATCCTTGCCATTTGATTGGCTCATGGTGATTTCGGTCATTTTTGATTGGTCAATCATTGGACCGGTTATTCGTCGCGTTACCTGTCATGTTTGACTGAATCTGTTCGTCTGCCGCTATGATGTTAACGTGGCATAATATCGGGAACATCATTAGATGCAAGTTTAATGTAGTTGTATCATATTCATATCAGACTATGGTGGATTTGGTAGTATTTAGGGTGTACTTTATTCAATTGATGTATGGTATGGTAATACCATGTACATGTGAACTATACACATGAATGTATTCATTTGTCAAATATTCATGATTGTCAAAATATGTGTATTACATGTATCTATAACTTGTAAATATGTTATACTCTCCATAATGGAGGAATGAATAAAAGCAACTTCATACAAAAAACCAATGCTTCTTGTAATTCGTCTAAATATAACGTTTCGTTATAGTTGTTCTTGTTAGAAATGTCTTACTAAATGTTATCGTTTTCTTCAGACTGCCAACTTCCAGCGTTACGAAACGGCGAGTTTACACTGGACTTCAAAAATTCAACAACGTATGGATCATCAGCAAATTTTACATGCAATGCAGGTTATGATTTAAATGGAACAAAATCGTCTAAATGCGACAGGCAAGGTCACTGGACTTCTTTGCCGACATGCGTTATAAAAAGTAAATGTTGGACTCAGTTACTTCTTACCCGTTTTTTTTTCAATTTTTAAGGCATCTACTAAGAAATATAACGTACTTTTAAAGCAGATAGGGCATTGAGAAGTTGGGCAATTACAAAAAATGTACTCTACTGTTGTTACATCTTTACTCGTATCACCAACTCAATGTACAAAGTTACAATTGCTTATTATCACACAAATCAGATTTTAATGCACCTGAAACAAGACTTGATATTTATCCAAAGGCTAAAGATTACAACCAGTTAAAAATCACAAATTTCCGTTGCTGTGCTAGTTGTGCATTTTAGTAATTACTGATTTTGTGAAAGCAATGACCGAATATCCACTTCAAAATATGAAAAGTTACCGTAATTATTGGTTCCATGTTTTATGACAATTGTGTTTGATTTTTTTTTGTCAGATTGCACAAATCCAGTACAACCAAACAATGGTAGAGTTACACTTACGAACCACACAACAACGTTCGGTTCCACAGCGATATTTACTTGTAACGAAGGATACAATTTGATGAACGAATCCCATTCAATATGTGACTCTAATGGGTATTGGACTAACATACCATACTGCAGAATTGTTGGTTAGTTTTTAGGCTAATTTTAACTATTTAAAGGAAAGTATACTAGTGCTTGTTTCAGCGTAGTCAAAATATCATTTGTTTACTACATAAGTATTAACTAATATTTCAAAAATCTACATTGCGATATCAACTGTGGAATTTTCATTTTGTAAGATCGTGCAAATAAGTGCTGTTCGGGAAGGACATATTTTGTACATCATGAGGTTAGTGGGTACATTTCAAACTAGTTGCACGCGTATTTACAGTGAAGTGTATACATTTTTATCACACACTAAAATTTGAATCTAAAGCTTTGAAGAAAATATATAGAATTTACGGTGAATAAATATAAAAAGACGTATGAAATTAAATTGAATAAAAACCGTTTCATCTGTAACAAGATAAAATGTTACAATTGCTTACTTCAATTTAAACACATTTTCTGTCTGTGTTTAAAAGGAAATTGTATTTAATTCTTGGATGATGTGGCAAATTCATATGTATTGGGTACTTCTTTTTTAAATTACAGGAATACTGTTAATTTCATCACTAACAGTGTTTCATATGTTCGTCTACAAATATCTAATATTATTTTTTTTGTCTCATGAATGTGCCGACAATTGTCAAAGTAAAGTAAAATACAAAAGTTGATATTGCTAAATTTAATTAATTTAATACTTTGATTTAACATAGATTGTAGGTATCCAACTGCGCCGTACCATGGTCGGATGACAATTTCAAATAACGAAACAACATTCCGTGCCATCGCTTATTTGCATTGCGATGAAGGTTATCGCACTAAAGGCAATACATATTCGCAGTGTAATCCTGATGGAAACTGGTCAAGTTTATCACCATGCATACTTCGTGGTACGTATTATACGTTTATATAGTTGAGAGTGCTGACTAAGTACATATAAAGTACATAATTATACAACGACGATGAAGAATTTGATAATTAAATATTTAATGCTTTATTGTCGCCTCTTATAAGTTTTAAAATAGATGTATAAACAGATAAGCTGTGGAATGACAATAATATACTCTTGTTGACTTTATTGCAGACTGTGGACCCCTAAACATACCACAACATGGACGTGCGTTCGCAAATAATACAACATTTAATTCATCAGCAACATTTGAGTGCGATCTTGGTTACAGACTGAACACAGATAATTATTCACAGTGCAGCTCTGGTGGATATTGGAGTAATGAACCACTCTGTATCATAAAGGGTAAATACGAAAAGCTGAAGGTCTAGTGAAGTATTAGTATATTACAATTGTTGACACATCACTGTATGTACATGCATATATTAATATAATAAAGTTGTTTGAGGTTTGTCAAGTCAATTCAACTCAAAAGGAAAATAGTTAAGACAATGCATGAAGTATATTTGAGTAAAGTCATGAAGTGAGAGTACATTTGAGCTTTAAAAGGTGTAATCGCAGTGAATAGTTAACCAAATGATAGTCGTCGTGTTATTTTTTTCGTAGAAGACATATCAGTAATATGACCATGTTGAACTATTACTGGTGTATAGTACAATTACAATACCGACTCGTAACAATTCAGTATTGTTCAAAATGCAGAATCAGATTCCAATCGTACTAATGTGAATAAACCGTTTTGTAAATTCGCACTGAGGTTCGTCAGTACAATTATATGTTTATGCGTTCGCCTACATAAACACAGAAACAATTTATCTTAGGTCCGATGACCATGCAAAATTAAAGAAGAATAAGTTAACTTCAAAGGACAACTAGTTAACGTAACATTTCAAAAGCATGTAAATGTAATTTCGATTACGTTCAGTTGTATCAGCGAGCGAAGACAGATATATCTGTATGTCAAGTAGATTTTCACTACAACATTTTTATTTATCAACATACCAAAAGTTTTGGATTGGCCTATCGCAATTAAGCGAATTTAGCTGGTAGGTTAATGACCAACATGATTCCATAACACGTATCTGATTGTTACAGATAAGATAATAATTAGAGTATAATATATCTTTGTGTGAGAAAAACCTTTAATTTGGGTTTTATCAAAAATTATTGTGGTATTCCTGTTCAGAAGGTATACTAGGAGAAAAGCTCTAAATATAAGGATCGTTTAAAATTAATGTTTTATGAAAAAGAAATTTAACGAATTGCTCATGACTTTAACTGAAACCTAATGCAATTCTTATCAATAAGAGATACTGTCCTCACAGGAGCTGCATGAATACAATTACTTGTTGAGCGATCCGAGCAAAAGTTATACCAAACATATTGTCAAAAATACATCTAGCTGAAGAGCCTGTAATACTATTGAAAATATGCATTGGTACTACGTTTTTACCCTAGATTGTCTGTCACCAAACGTACCTCATGGATCATTTGAACTGAATGAAGGGACCACAACATATGGATCGACAGCAACGTTCGATTGCGACGCAGGTTATGATTTACAAGGTAATGCGTCAGCTATTTGCGATGAAAATGGAACGTGGCAGTCTTCATCGTCATGTGTAATTAAAGGTAACCTCTTTCTAATTTGTTTGAGTTAGAATGCAAATAAATAAGTATGTTTTTTCATCGACGTTTAAAATCCCATTAGCTGTTTGGATGTTAAAAATGTTGGTATGGAAATGTAGTGCAGTATTTTGTCAATGAAATTGAACAAAATAAAAACAAGTTGACAACCTTTTTACGAGATATGGCTAAGGAAAGGCATTATTTAAATATTTTTAGAACATATAAAATGTATTTCTTATGTATATATATCAGTCTATCTATTGCTCTGTATTTCTAAATTTCAAAAGTTAATGAGCCTTTAAATCTTTATAATGTTCACATGATATAAAAATTGCTAAGTCTATTGGCATTTAACTTTTTCGGGGTTTTATGGTGACTGTATCATCATAAATCGGTAAATTATAGTTTCATGTCTTAGCAAATAAAAACGTGGCGGTCTAACTTCATAGATTTTTCCTGCCTCTCAAGATGGCATATTTAAAGAACTTTGTAATTTATCAATGTAAACAATACAATACAATGGGTACTAATTAGGCGCCACATAATGCTAACTTCCGCCTCTGTTTTGATGATAGAAATACATTGTACATGCAAATTTTGTTGTTGAAAGCAGTCTGGTGTTACTAGTATTATTTATATATAACAATATAATATAATTGCATTATATGAGGATGCTTTACTGAACATGATACCTATCTCGATACATTATACTAAAACCTTCAGTTAAGAAGAGATTCTGACCAACATGCATCCTTTTTAGACCTGAACATAAACATACAATATTGAGTATGATATAAGATGGCACTAATTTCCATTCCTCTGACCTCATCACATCCAAGTAACAACAACTCAACAAAGTTAGTTGTATCATATATTTGTATGTAGCACTTGGGCTTCTCGGTTTTCAGCCTTTAATGTTCGTTATCTTCGCTATCACTAGCGACTGGATTGGTTTCGTATTGTCGATCTGTTTCCCAATCTCCCAACCACCATCGGAGGTGTTCGCTATACGAATAAGTTTATTCAGTATCCTTGACTTTTCAATTGTTTCACCCAAAAGTTCCACTGCGTGATCCAAATTTGCGATTTACGATCGCCCACGTAGCTTGCGTAACAGTATCTGTGACTTCCGGATTGAAGTTGTATTGAATTTTGTTTCCTTCCCGCTTCCACGAAAATTGATTTTCTTTCAATTTCTTAACTTCAGTGTTCATTGAAAAGTTATGCCCTTTAACATCATCCCTCAATGAATTCATTTCTTCGCGTTGACATTTCAACTGGTTTAAAATTTCACGAAGAGTACCGTTTATTTGAGACGAATATTTTCCTCCATTACGAAAATAAAAATAATCAAACGTCTGCTAAGTGTAGGTGCCCAAAGCTGAATGAATATGATATAAGATGGCGCTAATTTCCATATCATTACTGTTTCTTCCTGGGTGGATATGTCCATCATATCACAATTATGGCGCTTAAATTATGTAGTCAAGTTGAATAATTTGATAAATGAGTTATACTCCTTTCTTAATTATATATATCATTCTTTATCTTTTATAATGAAATTAAACTTGTTTGTAAATGCAAATGTCATCTAAAATATTTTAGATAAAGACATTCCTCAGCTTGTATTCTACGGAGATGTTATTTACAAATTTGGCAAAGTTTAATACTAGTTTTAGTATGCAGCTTCTTAAAGTCTCCGAAGGATTTAGGATTTGCTTGCGATTCTTTTCTCGTTAGTTACCCACTTCACAAACACGGATTTTTCTTACACGTACTTACGGATCTCAAACTCGCAGACACTCACAGTGATCCGTGAAATGAGAGACAATTTTTTTGACAAGTGAACAATTGTTCTTACAATTGTCAACGGATTGATTTTTTCGCATATTCGAGTCATCTTAATATTATCAATCATTATCAGTGACACATTAAAATAGATACCGCTCTAAAAAACAAGTCCATAAAGTTTCTTAGAGTAATGTCAAAATAAGTCTCTTGCCATTCCGAATGCAAGTTGCATACCCTGATACCATGATTGACCTTCGGTTAGGCAGTTATAGGTACGTTCAGTGATATGGAGTTTGGGGCTTCACGTACGGAACACATATGATCCGCATAATTCACATCATCGGTTAGATGTCTGAGTGGCACTAATAACTTCAGGTCAGGCTCAAGTGACTCCCTTAAAATCGTCCTGCTTTTCTCTCAGGGCTAGTAGAAGGAGTAATTGAGCACCCCGTTGATAAAACTGCAATCTGTGATCCTAATAATGTTATCTATCTCTCTCTCTCTCCCTACCCTATCTCTGGATGTCGTTGTCAAATGATGATATTTTAAGAATAGCATACTTAATACCCCCAACCCCCCAGTTATTAACACCTCATAACTCATAACTAACTTGTAGCTATTCGTAACAGCAGGTAAACAGGTTGCAACTAATACGTAGAAGTTTCGATGGATCGTTAAATTACGTAATGTATCTGTAATCAAAACCCTATTAAAAGTGGGAAAATCGTGTTTGTGAAGGGATATTAATTTCAGAACCCTTTTCATTGAACGACGATCAAATGCATTTTAGAGTGTATGCTTATTTTCTTGTTCGCCCTATTGATAATTAGAACATTGCGATTGATTCTGTTTCGCCGTTGGTCGTGATTATTTTGTTTCTCGTTTTGTTTTACCATCTGTATACTTTATCAAAATTATATTTCTTGACACTGTCATATGACGCCATAACTTCATACATGTCATTACTTATTTCGCATCTTAATTTCTTACTGTAATACTAGTATTTCGGTTAGGTGGAATGTTTTGCATATATTTTGCTAGGAATCCGTTTTAACCTATATAATTGTTTGAACGGTTATTATTAATGCTTACAATGTTCAACAAATTCGATTGTTATTCATTAGTCATCTCATGAATAATATGATTGTTGTCTAGCAATAATTTCATTCGTGTGTGAACAAAAACTAAACGGCCAAATATTGTTTCCTAAATAGTTAGCTATGATTTAACTGAAGCTTTCAGCAGATTTACATTTTATAAACTTACTACAAAATTAGATTGTCTTGCTCCACACCCACCCGACAATGGAAATGTTCATCTCTGGAATGAAACCACAACATATGGTTCAAATGTTACATTTACCTGCAACGATGGGTTTGAACTGAGCGACAACCAACAGTCAACATGTGATTCATCGGGCAACTGGACGACTCCATTTCCTACTTGTGAAATAAAAGGTGCCATATATTTTCTATAATTTTATTTATTGGTGTGCCATGTATAATATTGATGTGAACACCGGGAGTTGAACAAGTTTACTATAAACTTCCTGAAACTGTTAAGTGAGAAATTGAAAGCTAATTTTAATGTTATATTTGCTGGTAAACGTAAATATAAATGGTCGATAGTGTTCTTTTATCATTCAGATTGTGGCGATATAGATAAACCAAGTAATGGATCTGCCATTTACACAAATACAACTTTTAAATCTACTGCAACTTTCGCATGTACTATTGGTTACAAATTGAACTCTGAAAATATTTCTACGTGCAACTCATCCGGATTTTGGACAAATGAACCGGACTGTATAATTCAAGGTAAGAATTTGTTCAATGATGTAAGAACTTCAATACCATTTTGTGTGTTGAATATTTTGAGTCTATGTAGGATACATTATGCATATTTTTCATACACTATAAGATCTCGATTTTATGTCGTCAATACAAAAGAAATATACTATGGGACAAATATTGGAACTGACTCAAGACAATAATTAGTGTACATGGAATGTGAATACTCGAATTCTAAGGATGGTTATAGCATTAAGAGATGGTAATTGAGAAATATTTTGATCAGCAAAATACTTTGGATAAGTCTTTGGATAAAATAAAAACAGTTTAAGTCATATTGATCATTACAATAACTTTAATAGTGACAGCAACGAATATTACTTTATTAATTTGGATACTGGATTCGATTGTATGAATAAACATTGGTTATTTTAAATCTCACGTCCTTATTTTGATATTATGTAAATCTATAACAACCAATGAAAGTTCTGTAAATCTTAATGTTCCTTGCTTATTGTATTCCCGCTGTATCTCAAAGCATCTAGTGATTTCGGAAGTAGCTGAAACTTACTAACCGTTTCACGAGTCGACATTAAATAATTATACAAGATGTCAAGACTGAATAAAGATATCATCGCCAAAGGCACTGGTACGCGGTATATCTACATGCGCTTATTTCGTGTGACTTATTTTTAAATCGGTAATATGATAAAAACGTATTTTTTATATTAAGTGAAAATTATAATCGTTTGAAATGATATATATACTTACCGTCAGTTTTAGGTCACGAGAACCTAAGCTTTAGCTAGATCTATTAGTACGGGTGGGGTGATGCTTTGGTGTTCGTTGTTCATCGTCAAGCGTACGTCGTCTAGCGTCATCATTTTTTCTGAACGTATTTATCAAACAACCACCGCAGAAAAATCGAAACTAAAGCAATATGGCAAATTCAACACATTTCATACGAAAACAAATAAATGGCTTGAGCAATTGAATGGAAATGTATTTTTCAGTTACATTTGTAATAAGATTGAACGCTTAAGTGTTGGTATTTTGCAGACTGTGAAAACCTGGAGGATCCGGAAAATGGACTTGTTTTCTTAGAAAATGATACTACAACATATATGTCTATAGCAAGATATGAATGTAATACTGGATATGAGCTGTCCAGTAGTAACATATCAAGATGCGAATCATCTGGTAATTGGAGTACCATATCAACGTGTATACTTAAAGGTAAGGTACCAGCTGATTTGCTATCGTGTCAGATGACGTTGAGTAACGTACGATACACTTTACAATGAACGATAATTAATATTTGCCATTAATGGTTTGAAAAATGACAATGAATCATTATTACTCTACTTGATACAGTTTGTTTTTGCGATTGTTATGATGGTTCTGATTTTTGGTTTTCTATTCAAAATCGCTAAGGATGGTTTATACATTTCTATAGAAATTTTTAAACCTGTATGATATATTTTTGTAGATTGTGGAAAGTGGATTAACCATGCAACCAATATGACTGTGACTTATGTCACAAATGACACACATTATGGTTCGACCGCTAAAGCTCAGTGTTCACCTGGCTTTCACTTGGCTGGTTCTGAAAAACTTCAGATGGCTGCCGTCTGTACAGAAAATAAAACATGGTCCAAAAAGAAACCAACTTGTGTACAAGCAGGTAGGCACTAAACTTCGGTAACATACATGTATAATATACTAATGGTATCTGTACCGATTAATCTATTAATTATCGATTTTTCACCATACATACTATAAACAACAAAAAAATGTATTACATAATATTATATAGTATATACTGCATACCTTTCTGGTGACTTTTTGAAGAATATTTCAATGACAACACTAATAACACCAACATGTGATGGATTCATATATTGATGTTACAGATTTGTACATGTCAATAGTACAAAAAGTAGACTACAACTTAGCAAGATTGTTGGTATTAATACACCATGTAATGTGATGGCTTTTGACATGGCTTCGCCAGTCATTCACAAATACAAAAGATAACGGACAATATTGCTGACTGTCTTGAAAAATGGAAAGTATACCTTTTTAAGTTTTGTCTAGATTTTGAAATAAGGGATTTTTACTTTGCATACAGTTTTCATATATTGTAGCTTGTAAGGAATTCGACGAAATTAATGACAATCTTCAAATTGCGTATTCTGAACCTAACATAAATGAGAGCAATATGTATGCTGTGAATACAATTGCAACTTTTGAATGTACCAAGGGACTCAACCTTAATGGAGTTGGGAAAGTTCGCTGTCTGCCGTCTGGTACCTGGAATGGAACCTTTCCGTCATGTGTAAAAGGTATGAATTTTTCTACTTTCATTCAAGAAAATGTCTTTCGTTTTTGGTTGTGGATTTTACAATTTCCTGTTAAACGCTCGTTATTATGCACGTAATTTTAATTTAATCATATTGTCTGAAACTATTACATGTTGTTTAAATCTTTTCATCGCATCTGTAAAGCATTTAGATATTAACAAACACCATATAGTTTATATTATGGTAGTGCCAGTGTAAGGTTATTATAGTAAATATGCCCTGTTTCAAACATTATGTAAATTATTCATTAACATCTTCTTCAAACTGAAATTTATATCATTATGGTAGAAGAGATATTGGTGGAAGTTACGAAATTACAAAGTGAATAGAATTTAGACTTTAAATTTACAGATACACTTTTACCATTAACTCATTTCATAAGGCAGTAGGTCGTATAACAGCTTGTATACAGCTGTTTAAAAATTTGGCTAAGAACTCTAATATTAATCTAAATCGCTTTGTTTGTTTGTGCTATCAAATGCTGATACATCTTTAATCAAAGAAATTGGGTTTCTTGGGTAAAAATATTTTTGTTGATGATTTTGGGTACATTTGGGAAAATATGTATGTTGAAAACAAGAATATGTGTTTTTAATGTTACACACAAGGACTGACAAATCAGTATCCACGCCAACATGGTTTGCTAGATGCCTACAAAGCAGTAATTGTATCACTATTCTAATTTTAAAGTGGTTCATAGAACTGAACGATATGTTACAAACATTTCTAAATTTAAAACATGTCTAGTCGCATTCAGAAGTTCATTGCACAATTTGTTGATTAAACAAGGTAGATACTATGGAATTTCGAGGGGATTTTGTTTTCATGTGACGGTTGTACTGAAGAAGAACTCCATTTTATTTTGATTTGCCCTCTATAATGCAGAATTACGTTCATAGTAGACAACAGAGCGCTATTAGAAATCACCCTTGTATCAAGTCGTTTTACTGCCACGTGTCTTGTTCATGTAAACAAGTTGTGCGTAATGTTGCTATGTTCATGTTTCGCGCGTTTACAATAAGTAAACAACATGTAAAATGATAATGTTAATGAACTTAATTACATCTTAATTGACTACTATAAGTTTTAGGATAAATGATAAAGCAAATGCCCTATAACCTATTTTTAATTCATGATTTGTTTATTATAAATGTTCTTAAATATATAAAGCTATTACCATGTACGTACTGTCATGTTTGTGGCTTTAAATAACGCACTAAAGAATTGAATTGAATGTCATTGCAAATGCTAAGCAAATACAGTATAAGGTGAACAAGTAACAGTATTTCTAGCTTATCTGTCGTTATACCTGTTAACATTTGAATATATTTCCAGTCGTGTCGACGGTATCAGATTGTCCTTATGACAAACGTGATGATATCGAATGGCCATCGTCAAAGCCTGGAATCTTGATTGTGAAAAAATGCCAAAATGAAGGTATTTTTATTATATTTTTATTTTTATTATTTACATGTACCTTTAACACGTCTCTCAAACAGAAATTTGTTATGACAGTTTGCGACTTTCTAGCTTTACACGTGGACTTAGACCCCAGATATAGTACCGAGTACAACAACCGACCTTCCATGTTTTTGTTTGTCTGAGTTCTGCGTCCCATATCAACAGTCGGAGCTATATGTGGCGGACAGTTCACCTAAGCATCGTTCCTGGAAAGAACCAATACTAGACTCCCATTATCCGCAAGTGCATACTTTCTCACATAAAGAGAAATGGTCGGTGGCTGGGCTTGAATCCATGGCCTTCTATCAGTGAGAAAATACAGTGCTATGAAGTCAGTGACCTTAACCACACAACCATCACGGAGGAGGGTCCGACCTTCCGTAAGCTAGCTATACAGCTTCATCTGGAGGGATTTAATTTGACAGCGTTTGGGACTGAGGTTACTAACCAGAGACCATAACCACAAGACATAGGAGATATCAACAAGTACATGAAGTACTCTACTAGGCTAAAATTGTGATGGCCGCCTTACATGTTGATCCGTTGGATGAAAAATGTTCAGGGCCTTTATTAGAGAGAACTGACTAACTGATAGTCTGTGACTCATAATGATTCAACTTTGCAAAATTTAATTTAGTAATTTAACATGTTCCTTCAAAATAATTTGTGTTATTATTGTTTGTATTTATTTTGGCTTTGATGTGTTTTGGTATAATCCTTTAAAAGGATTTAATTAACGGTGGAACCAAACGATTGAAATTACGTCGTTTTCGACGTCAAAACGGTCATTTTTTACGGTATTTATGGTGCCTCTCTGAAAATTACTATCGCTCTATCAATTTATGTAGACCTTGATCACCTTTGGACTTTCAGTGTTATAATACATTTGTTGTTTCTTTGTTATTGTTTCGGCTACTAGAACACTGTGATACTTAAACAAATGACACCCTCCTCACACAAACCCAATCTGACCTTGATCTAATTAAGACTGATAATGAACTAAATGGGTTCGAACTTGGTTAATTAAATTTTACCTTTTACTCCGAGACCAATATCGCTTACTAAAACGCTTTGATACATATTTTTAAAGTCTTACACCATTCCAAATCCATACATACTGTCCAACCTCGAATTGATATTGACTTTAATAATTGAATGTTAAAAAAAGAGTTACATATCTGTTAACTATATTATGATGACCTTTCCCTTAGCATCAATGGTTATCTCTTGGTGAACTAGATGTAAACCGCTTACCCGTATTCATTTTAGCTGTGATCACGGCAGTTACGGGATTTTCTTATTTTTCCTATATGAAATATATAAGGTAATCATGTATATTTGAAGTATTGCCTCTGCTTTTACATATTGGCCACATTTCGGTTCAAAACGTATTGTCAATCTTGCAACCACCAGAGGTATGTGCGTATATTGAACGTAGCTTCGTGTTTCAAGGGTGTCTAACGTTGCACCGACGACCAGGGTCATCTGGCGACCTTCCTGTCTTAACGATGGAGAAGAACTCAGACATAAACCTGTGGAGAACCTTCCAACTTCCATAAGCTAACTAGATAACTTCCCCAGAATACCCCCTTCGAAAGGTAGTCAAATACATCAATGTAAGGTGACAGGATGATATTCCCATACTGCTTTATTTTATTACACAGCTCTAAAAAGTTTACTTTGTACAGAACATACAGCAGATGAGCACGTGTTTCTTGGAGCTTAAACAAAATGGTTGTGAGTTTTTACTGAAACAAGAACTCCGGCGGATAACCGATTGACAGAATATTAACTACTACTTAATTAACTTGCATGCTACTTCTTCATTTAGAAAATAACTGCTTTTAACTTTATTGATTCAGATTATGAAGGTTCAATTACTCGAAAATGTTTAATAAGTGGAGAATGGGAGAAAATGATTGACACTTGTGTGCGAAAGGCTATCACCAGCCTAACTGACGAGGTATTTTCCTGTAAAAACATCATTGCACAAAAAAATAACTAATGAGGTATTTTCCTGTTAAAATATCATTGCACAAAAGCAGAATGAATGAGGTATGTTCCTGTTGAATTACAATTGCAAATTTCTTGACATCGTCATACTTCTTGTCAATTGCCTTGCTTCTTAATTACTTATATTGGGATGAAACCTTCAGTTTCTACGTTTTTTACTTATTATCAATCAGTTTATATAGAACACAAAACAGTGATTTAATCAGGATTTAAGCACACTAATATTATATAATCAGGTGGAAGACTTAAAGAATACTACCGTTCCTCCAAAAACGATAACTAACATACTAAATCGTATTGAAAGCATTACCAGCGTTTCAACTGAAGCGGATGGAAGTCTGTTGAAAGGTGCTGAAATAGTCAAAGTGACATCGATTTTGAGCGACATTGTAACAATAACTGAAAACCACGCAGTAACGCAAAACCAGTCCGAGGTATAAGTTTGAATTCTACTTTTATATCATATATCCATGTTCTTTGTTTAGTATATTGTTTCAAAAATCTATGATTTGCTCTTATGTGAGTTTATCTGTGTCTCTTAAGATTTAGTTGTAGATATAATCATGAAATAAATATTATTTATTATGAGATTTAAAATGATGGTTTCTACTGAACAAAGTCATACGTTTTATCTAATCGTAATTCATCTTCAAATTAACATGCCATGATATAGAAACTGTGTAGAAGATTAATCAACTTCTATTTTGTGTAAAATGTTAAAATAACATATTTTATCATAGTGGTAATTACTAACCAATTTAACTGAGCAGATGATTGATTTGCTTTATAAAGGTGTATTTTTTCTTCTTTTAAGACATTCTTAAAAACGGCTAGTAACGTGCTGGACAGTAGCAACTCGAAATCCTTTACAACAGTACCGACAACACAGGACAAAACAAGCCCTGTAAGCTACTAAGCCTTTCTAAATGATCTTTATGTATATGCTAGCAAATAATTCCACTTTGCAAGTTTTTAAACAGCCATCTACTATCTGTTGTGTTTTAATGATGTAACATCCATTTACAGGCTGTTGTTTTCGTTAACTTGATACAATTGTTTTGAAAACCCTCTTTGAGATATTACATGATGCAGTAATTTGCTTTATGACAAGCTCGTCATCTTGGAATGATTAATGATATAAGAACACGTTTTACAATTACACATAAGAATTGTATTCCGTACAACCTGATTATTTTTCTTCATATCCATCTAAGGAAGAGGAAGCAGCTGTCCAAGTATTAGATGTTGTAAGCAGATACACAGATAATGTTGTAAAATCTCTCAACGAAACCGAAAATAGAACAACTGTTACAATACCATCTAAGAATTTAGGTAACATAATTTACATTTAAAGCCTTTTATACTGTTTGCTTTTACATGGCTTTACACAGTCGTGATTTAAATGATAATAATTATCTATGTTCAGTGAAATGTAAAGTCTAACATATGTTCGTCTATAGAGCAGTCATTCTTGCAACTGTAATGTATTCACAATCTTATATTTACATTGCACGTTTAGCATTTAGAGAAGTGTGTTAGAATGATCATCGATATATATATTAGATACACTGACTGGTACTTTATTTCAAATGTTCAAACAATGAACATTATTGATAAAACATATTGTCAATTAAAATAGCAAAAACATAGCTTGTCCACTCGTGAAGCTTTGCATGTTTCATTCACGTGATTTAATTCACCCAGCATGACTAATTTGTGAAATAATCATGGTCTACACACATAGAAGATGAACTTTTGAATTATTTTAGTAATGCATGTGAGAATAATCAGTAAAAAAGTAGATCTTGAATTTCCTACAAAAGACGATATTATTAAGGCGAATGTGACAAGTACAGTGTCAATACCAAAGGACTCATTGCCAGGTAAGAAGTTTATCTTAACTGAGCCTCGATAGTGCAAGATCAGTTTAAATCAAGCTGGGTTGTCCCATCTATATAACCGCATGTAGGTATTTAGTGAATAGTATCAGTTCAACCAAAACAAAAACATAAAATATTTGTTAAGTGATAACCTAAATCTGGTGTTACTTAGTACATATATACATCTAAATCGGCTGTGAAACAAAATGAAGCACGCAAACTAATTTCTTTTTTTATAATATTGTTATAAGGAGTTGTATCACTACATATTTGGAATGATACTTGACTATTCAAAATTTAAATACAATAATTATGTTAATTTTATATATATAAAGATTTGATGTTTAAAGTATATCAGTTTGGACTTGTTTTGGTTCAGACTTATTTCACAAAGTTTGTATATTAAAACTTAAATATATGAAATGAATCCATTTTATTTGGCAGAAAAAAGCAATTTTTCAACTGTTATCTACAAGGATCTTAGCGGGATTATGCCGACTGGGTAGGTAACACTTTGTGTTGAACACGGGGTTGACGATGTTCGTGTATTCATACTTTGTACGTACTACTAATGTAGACGAACATGTGGTTCGCTCTGCTGAAAGTTATATTATCTCATTATTCATGTGACGAAGTATTGCGGATGATAAAACATAATCTTACGCGGAATGGCACTATGATTGTGAATATTGGAATGTGCGAAATTCGATACCATTTGATACTAAATCTGACAGAATAAAGAATTTCTATATTATCGAGGTCGATATTCGTGCTGTCAGGTTTCCCTTCTAAATGGCTAGGCGGTGCCTTGTGCATCATTTTTATAAAGAAACATCATTATTGTGACTTAATGATACTTGCACAATTCGCATATCATTCCCATGTTGTATTGACCACAAATTGGTTGCCAAACAAGCACTTTTTATGACTTGACTGTATCGTGGTTACTGTCGTTTAGCAGTTTCATGATATATTTTATGAATGTTGCTGTCCAGCTTTACCTAGGCTCAGACTTAATCAGTTGCTTGAAAGATTGCCAGGCATGTACCGAATGTTTTATAAATGACTAACTTATTGGGTACCTGACAGTAGATCGATCACTTAGTAAGTAACTGATTGCATGTATTTAAGATATCCATGTTTCTATGTTCTATATTTTACATTCTTTCAAAATATTCTTACTAGTATTATTCAAACACTTTACAGAGATAAATCAAACAAAATCAACTCCGAGGTGATGTCAATAAAGATAGGAGGATGGGAGAGTGTCAAAGATTTTAAAGTGATCATGAATTTCAGTCATTCTGGTGTAAGTATTATCATTGTCGACAGGAGACTTAGTTTTATTAAAATGTGGTTATCTCCGATGCAAGGGATAGGCCGAACGAAATGTAAAAAGGTCTAGAATATTAAAAGACGAACCTGGAAAACTCGAGAACGATTGTGCTACAAACCTGCTTCAGCAGATATTTGTATCCTATACGACGAAGAAATGACAACATCATCTCGCATGGAGCAATCCGATGGCATTAATCACGACGCCAGTGTACGAATGAAACCTATATATACATGTATACATTTTGGTTACAAAAATGTCCTCTTCTGTAATAGTTCGATGGTATGTTCGCTTCTGCTCAAGAAGTTTTGATATAAATCATAAAGGACGCACAATTTGGCTATCAATGAAATAAATAAAATAGTGTATTGCACCTTCTGTCTTTGATGTCTTACCTTGATCAATTGGGCATAAAATCTACGTAAAAGTAGGATCGACGAATGTCCGTCCACAATTAGTTTGTTTACACTCTAGCATCCACAGCTCTTAACCAATCGTGATCAAACTTGCTCACAATGTGTATGGCCACAATGTCTCGGCTGAGTTCTATTATGGGCATAATCGGACAATACCTTCTAGAGTTAAGGGCTTTTGACTTAGGTTTGCTATATTGAGCTTGTTTACACTCTAGCGCATTCATTTATTCACCAATCCTAATAATATTTTCAGTAAATGTGTATAACCAAAAGATCTTGGACAAGATCGATGATGGGCGGAATCAGACCAGAACTTCAAGAGTTATTGGCCCTTGACTTAGAAAAATTGCTATATTTTAGCTTGTTTACACTCTACCGCCTTCATTTATTCACCGATCCTAATCATCTTTACAATGAATGTGTATGACCTTGGTCACAGTCTTGGATAAGTTTAGTTATGGGTGAAATCGGACCACAACTTCAAGAGTTATGGGCCCTTACATTAAAAGAATTGCTACGTTTTAGCTTGTTGAATAGAATTATACATTCATTGTTGGTTTTTATCTCAAAATCGGCGTAAAAACGGGTTATATACGAGATGGAAACATATTACCTGGTCATTAATTATAGTGCCTTTGTTCTCAGGTGAGCGATCAAGGGCCATCTTGGCCCTCTTGTTGAATAAGTTGGTTACTTCAACATTTCTGATATTTGCATGATTACTTATAATTAATTTTAGAATATTGTTCGAATGTGCAATGAATAAAATAACTGATATAATAAACAATCCTTTTTCTTCAGTCGAAAAGCGCCCGTATTCCACACTGCAGTTTTTGGGATGAAAGAAGGTAATGTCGCGCTTAATATTATTGATAAATATTAGCTTATGCATCATCACATCAAGTTATAATTAATCTGGATACATTATGTAAAATGATAAAAGCATACATCATACCAGTAGTAGCGAACTTCATAATTATCTAAGACAATATTTCGAACCGTGTAAACAAAGTGAAATGTGGAATATTTATCTATTAACGGTGTTTCACGTGAAACCAACTGCCATGGTCATTTAGCGACCTTTCTGCCTTTTACGATGGAGGGACCCGCCCGGTTAACACAATGGTTAGAGCGCTTGTCTACTGATTAAGGGATTGTGAGTTCGAATTCAGGGTGAGGATCGCACTGTCCATGGCAAGTTTGAAAACAAAACATATATCCTATGCTGATTTGGTTTGTAAGCGATCTTTTTTATGAATCATTTTCCAATTTGTATTCAGTAATGATTGGAACACAACTGGATGTACATTGGACATCTCTGCATCGAATGACAATCAATCTGTATGTCAATGTAACCACTTAACAAACTTTGCTATACTCATGAGTCCCTGGATTCCGGTACGTATGGTTTAGTATTTTATGAAACTCTAAGTAGCAAAGCTATTATGTGCGTGTTTTTTGTTACGCATTGACCGACCTTTCCACATAACATACATGCTTGTGATTATGTATATATAATTAAGAAATTCATTGCATTACAAAGATTCGTTTATATTTATTTGATAAGTGTTGTGACAATGATTGACCATGTAGCGCAAAAAATGAAAAAGAAAATCAATAGTTCATAAGTCTTATTACCAACTGGTGACACAAATATGTACTCAAACACGTAAAATGGTTTCCATGACAACTGAATACCATACATGATAGGATGATTGTGTCACAAACACTTTGTAATAAGTTTTGACTTTGATATATGATGTTTTCATTGCCATTACAGTTTCATTTGTTGTTTTTTCAGCCGTCAGATGCAAAGGCTTTGGACATAATATCTATAACTGGGTGTAGCCTGTCATTGCTTGGGCTTATAATTACGATCATAATGCACCTTGCATTGTGGAGGTAACATTAACTTTAAAAGAAATACTACATTAGAACTGGTCGTCGTTTCCTATATCTCTTTTAAAAATAAGTTTTAAATGTTAAACATACTAGTAATCTATTACTTAACTAATTGAAATTTTAACAAAAATACAACAGTTCATACATTGGTATACTTTGTCTTCGTTAATGACATAAAGCTAAATTCTATCATTATCATTGTTTGTCACCCTTGAACCTGTAGCTTTACAACAGTCTAATCCAATGCACTCCGCGAGACTGAGTTTTGTCACCCCATTTTATCATATGGTCATATGTGCAGAATGGGTTTTTAGTTTTAAGATTATTGGGCAAGGGTATATTTTGACGAAGGTGCATTTGAGAGGAAGGGTTATTTGGGGATAATTTGGGGGGGAGGGTGTATTTTCTCGACGTGAATGGTGTATTTTGAAGGAGGCGAAATGTTTTGTGTATTGCTTTTTTCTATTTTAGTCCCTTTATTGTCTATATTGTGTGATGGTTATTTTTAAATATTTTCAGATATGTCAAGTCAGATCGGGCAGTTTTACTTATGAATTTGTGTTTAGCACTAATTATATCATATGCTATATTCCTCGGAGGTGTTGACAGAACGGATAATAAGGTAAAAAACATACCAGGATAATTATGATGGAGTTAAAATATGGTTGCCAGAGGTATATATGTTCTATCCAGTAGAATTTGTCAAAGTGTCATAGTGATGGGAAAATCAGCTGAAAATTCTTCGTGACTTTGTAATCGCAATTTAGTCAAACGTTTTCCGCTTTTAGTTAAAGTTATGCAATTTCAATTTTTTTTCAAACTCTGATAGTAAAAGTGTATAAGGTTATTTCTTACATGAACTGCTTTATAAATTTTAAAAGTGTAAAGTCATACTGTACTCACATCTTTATTACGTTTCCTCCAACATTTCAACGAGAACTGTCTCTTTAATTGAACAAACATGATTGTGAAAAGTTATCTGAATAATGTGTCATGACATTTTATTCTACTGTTTAACAATTCAAGCAGCGCTTGTTGATTTCATACATGCCCCGTTCGCTTTCAATGCATTTTGCTTCGGACAAGAGGAAAATTATGCCTGATTTTTAAAAAAAAATAGATTTTTTTTCTTATTTTCCGAGTTATCTTCCTTTCATTTCTGTCTATAGTAAGGATCCTATATTCATTATCAAAAGATAATGAAAAGTGTTTAAGGAATAAAAATTCATATGATTATGTTTAACATTTGCAGGATGCCTGTACTGTTGTTGCTGTCTTTTTGCAATACATTTATCTCGTGGTGTTCTTCCTTATGCTTGCTGAAGGAATAGAACTTGCAGTAACTATTCTGTATGTATTTAGTACAAGATCAAGACTGAAATGGCTCCTACCTCTAGCATGGGGTAAGTATGGTAGTTCATCTGACATTTTTAATTATTAGTTGACTACATTTACTGTTACTATTTTGTACACAATTGTTAATTGTCGGGCGTTCTGTATTAAAATAAACAGTTTTGATAAAATGATGGTAATTTTCATTAAACCCAAACATTATTGTTCAATCAAATTTGTTTCAAACCTTTAATAATTTAACTTTTTCATTTGATTATTGCTTTTACTTTTGAAACAATTCTGACAAAGATGCAATATAAGCTTAAAATTGCCCAAGACTACGTTTCTGTATTTCACTGGACTAATGCACATATTTATACATTTAGTACTACCAGCAGTAATTACAGCAGTGTCAGTAGGCTCCTCCCAAACTGAGGGTTATGGAAACGATAAATTGTATGTATAAAGTTCTATGTTCATGTTACATGTCATTTTATTTGACAATGTATGCAATTATGTTGTTGCAAATGTATGTTATACAGTTCATTGAATGTAGATAGTATATGGCATTGTATGTATTGTATGTTTACGTATGTGAATATTTATTTGCTGAATGTTTGGATGTAAAGTGTCTTTGTATTTGTAAGTGTTTGTCCTTGTGTGTAGACGTAATATATCATCAGTTTCAGCTTTAAGTATACTGATGTGTTAGTACTTTGTTTTAGTTTTACTTAAAGCATTGAAAAACGATTTACAATGAACCAAAAACATTGATTGTATTCAACAAGCATATCAGATGTGTACTTTATTTACTGTCTATAATAATCATACATGCTGTATATTGCTACCAATTAACAAAATGATACTTCCTGGTAGTCTGTGCCTTGCCATCTCATTTTGTGTGGTATTATGTGTTGGTTGTGAATTGGCTTCGTGGAATTAGTGTGATTTTTGGGATTGTGTGATGTTGTGCTTTCTGTAAATCCTATTCTTATCCATATTTAAATGTTTCACTGACTGTGCTGCATATCAAGACGCATTAAACCTTGTGATTTTTTGTCTGATTTATTCAACAGCTGTTGGTTGTCAATTGAGGGTGGACTAATTTGGGCATTTGTTGCTCCTGCATTTACAATTATCATTGTGAGTATATGTTTGTATTTCTCCTTACCACATGTAATTAAGTTATATAACTTTGCCATTTAATTGTCTTTATAATTATATTTTATTGAATGATACGTCATTTTTACAATACTTCTCTTTTCGTGTTAATCATATGATATATTTTATGCTGATTCAAATTGAAAACTTATGCATGCAACAATTAGATGTGTTGTACACAAACTAACCATATATTTCTCATTTAGGTTAACTTTGTGCTTTTGATACTGGTAATGAAGGCCATGTTCAACGCTCGTACTCTTGCAGAAAAATCTATATCCGTGAGAGCAAGGTACACATATATCATATTACTTGTGCATATAAGGTTGGACACGGTTATGATGGATTTCTTTAAATCCTGTATTATATCCATATTGTGTCGTAGCCATTGTATTTAAATCAAGAAGTACTCATAATTACTTCTTTGTACTGTATATGTTTTCGCTACATCTCAGTTCATTATAACCATGTTTTACTAAATATTCCATTCGACAAAGCATATATAGTGGATATGTAATAAAATCAATCAAATACTCACTTGACCACTGCCACGCATTTAGTTCAGACTTTTATCGTTCATTTCTATACAAATTATACAGTCATGCAGATTAGATACAGTTTTCTTACCACGTTGAATTTATATCCAAATGGCGCATAGTGTTGCACTAGTGAGAATATTGACTAATCCTATTGGTAAGGAATGTACCAGTGCAGTTATAAATCGCAATATATACTCTTATATATAGTATTACAATGCAAGTTGACTACATTTGAGTGATGTCCTTTACTTATCATAATTCACTACGACAAGAAAAGTTTGGTAATTATAAGTAGTAATGGGCGTTACCCTGAGTACCAAATCAACGTAATTGGTACCCAGAAGTTTTCAAAATTGTGACAAATTGGGACAAATTGGAAATCAATGTTGTACCCCAAAATAGTATGAATTGAATTTTAGGAATGTTCTGGGTACTGTGTGTGTTTTGTTATTTGTACTGTATAGACTAAATATTCATTTGAGACAATGAGAGAATTTTCTTTCGAAAAGACATGGTGGCCCTGAAAAGGGCCGTTGGTGGTCCTGAAAAGGACCGTTGATTGTTGTCTATGTTGACTGATCTGGTTGGGTACATAGTTCGCATTGGCAGTCTGGTGGGGGATAGCAGAGCCTGCATGTTAGATCCCCACAGGACCATTCCTGTTCTGGTACTGGTGGTTGTTCCGTGTACTCAACTTGAGCGGTAGTGATGATACGCCAATGCTCTTCTTCTTGTTGTTGTTCCCGTTGTCTATTCGCCGTTCGTTCCCGAGCATCTCGCTGCCTTTCTCTGACTTGATCTCGAAATTGCTCTCGCATTTGAGATAATTCTTCTCTATGATGAAATCGATTGGTTTCAATGGTATTCAAAGTCTCACCAATGGTTTGAAGATCACGTTCCCTTTTTCTAACAATGCTAGCCGCTAAGCGACTGATTGAACGCCATACCCTGCTCTGTTTTTCAGTCAGTTGTTTTGCTGTTTTGAGTTCATTGAATAAAGCCTCCATCTTGAGTGTTTGAGTTCTCAGAATGAAATGAGGCATTGTAAGACGGAGTATTGTATTACACCCCCCACTCTCGTGGTTGGATGACGTCATATTGCTTGGATGACGTCACCCTAGGGTTGGATGGCGTCACGCGCCGATGCATGTGCGGAGCTTGATTGGTAATTTTATGAACTTAGAAAAAAGACAACAGACGTCTAGTTTTCTAAACTTTTATTTTTGTAACAAGAAACAAGAAACTACATGAAACATTTTATGAAACATTGTTTACATTTAATGATCACCATAAAGAGTTGTATTTCTATGTATGATACTATGATACAAACGTCTGTGACCTTCTGGTCTAGAGTTACGTTGAGCACAACACTTTTGTCCACACTTGTTCACATATTGAGCATGCATGTAATAAGTACCATAATATTGATGAAACCAATGCGTCACATAAGTGTCATTTTTTCCATACATGTCCGGTTTGAATCGGGTTAACAGTATCTGGTTCAAGTCACATTCACGTGAGATAAAATCCAAAGCGAATAGACAATACACACCACACACCGGTAACATATCGCCTTGTATTCTCATGGCATTCCACAGATAAGTTTTGCTGGCATGTTTTTTCACAAAGGATAAAATCTCTTCGAAAGGTGGTAATCCGTAGGAATCAAAGTACACTGCTTTATTGTCTTTTAAATAAAGAGCCACCCAGTGTTCTCCAGGTTGATTTCCGTTATGGGTATTCACAATATAGGCTTTCACGTCATGCGGTTTCTCTGAAGGTAATTGATCTTTGGCACAAACACGAGCATGTAGTGGTTTTAATAACGGTGAATGATCTAATAGGTATTGTAGTTCATTCGTCTCCATAATGCCAATTTCTGTTGACACGTTCAGCCCAAACACTGATCCACTGATCAATGAACTGATTCTGAGTGAGTTCTTCTTTAAATTGAATCCATAATCGACACGCGTCTCCTTTTTCACTATCGGTCAAGGTCACTAATTCAGGATACCACTTTTCCATGACCTTGAACACGTCCAAACGTTGAATCGCTTTTTGAATGTAAAGTTCTGTCCACTCTTCCGTATTCGTGTATAAGCAGAGTACATGTTGTACTTGACTAGGATGATTCACTCGACAACCATAACAGTCTTTATGCACTTGATTATAAATTAAAGATTGGAGTGCTTCTGTGACGTGATGATTCAAGCACTCTTGTAAAAAGTCCGTCTTTGAACTTGTACAACAAGGATACGCCAATAACTTCATTTCGTAATCTTGTCCTTTTTCCAGGTGTTCAATATCCATGTCTTCCATCTTAATAATCTAATAATCTAGAAGTACTTCTCTGAATTGATTGATTTCAATTTGATTGTCGTATTCCGCAAATACAATCACGTTGATGGCTTGTGCAAGTGCTGTTCCAAAGTGAAATTCCAATCTTAGATTGCCCGTTTTTATAGGATGGAGTTGACCTTCCTCGCAACCTTGATCTGCTGTCAAGTCCAACCCCCAGAGTGTGTATCCGTTCCGATAATCATTCATGCTCAATCCAAATGAACGATTGAGACCAAGAGCTCCTGTCGCTTGATAGAGTGACATGTAGGATCTTAGAACTTCTCCCGTTTCAAAATTGGGTTGAAACGCTTTGTTATGAATACTTTTTCCGTCAATGCTGACTTCTAGATGATTCAGTGTAAAATGACGGAACTCAAAGGGGTTGGTAGCCATGTCTCCATTCATGTCTCCATTTCTTACCATACCGATGATAAGCCGTTTTGGCAATTGACCTTGAAATAAATGATCTTCAATCTTGGATCGTTGACCGTTAGGAATCGTAAATGTTTTTACTTCAGTTCGTCGGATGGGGATTTTCATGTTATGTTGAGCAATCTGTTGATTGAGTTGATTGGCTACCACTGGCAGTAAATCTACTGTTCTTACATTAAATCCTGCTTCTAGAAACTTGATTTTAGCCGGTGAAGTACTCATGAGACAGAATTGAGGTGACGCTTTGTTTAGTCTTAAGCGTATTTCCATACCATTGGGTAAATATTTATCTTGCATCATCAGATCCAAATGAAGCCGTCCACATAGTTCCACCACACGACTTTGATGGACACGAGCACGTCTCTTACCATAGCCCTTGTTATCCCCGTCATGTACTTTTTCGAGCATATGACCAGCGGTGTCTTCAGCCCATAACTCTAGCGCCTGAAGCTGAGTGTCTTTACAGCTTGAGGTGAAGGAGAGTAAATTTTCTATGTATGCCCGATAGCCATACGTGTCCGCATTGCTGGTGATCAGTTTATTATTCAGATACACATCAATGCTTGAGAACATGCTGTGAAAGAAATTGTTGACGGTAGCAATTTCACTGTCGGCCGCTAGGTCTGTACCATCTGACTGTATAATTTTGAGTTTTAGGTACAGGTAAGATTGATTCAGATCTGTCCATTTTTCTGTCTGTGCAGGAATCACAAATTCAATCGGAGCATTATTGTCCAGGGCAGAAATGGGATAATGCTCAGTCCATTGACCTTCTTGCATGGCTGTCATGGTAGGTGGCACAACAGACACATCCAACTCTGTCTTACTACATTCACAGGAACCGTGTTGCATCATGATTAATCGAAAATATCAAGAGGTCTGGCCTGCTTAACTCGGCGATGATGAAGTTTCGAATGAGGTCTTTTCTTGACTGGTTTGCTCTTTATACGTCTTTTAGGGCTGGCCACGGCACGTAGTAAGGATTCACCCACATCTTTTAATACAGAGGCTCCACGTTTTCGTATTACTTGTTTAACGTTTGATCCTGTCAAGATATCTTTCATAGCGGCTTTTCCTTGCTGGAGTCCTTCTTTTTTCAAGGTGTGAACTCCAGATTTCACAAATGGATTTAGTAAAGGCATAATTCTTTTCATGGCTTTCTTAAACATGGATCCAAGTCCGTGTCCATATTGTCGAGGTTGACCTTGGTAAGTAGGTATCATTGTCTTTGACGTAGGTGTAGTTTCACCATAGACTTCCCATGAATAAACTGAATAGACTGGCCAGTGTCACCCCTTATATGGATAGTGATGGTGTCAAAGTCGGCTTTAGCCAGTGGTACATAGTGTAAATTCAAGAACTCGAAATGAATATGAGGGTTAGTTCCTGCTTTCGTTCTCGGATCAAATGGAGCTACACGTAAGATGGGGGCTTCTATGTTTCCCAAATAGGTATAAGACGCAAGGTCGGAATAAACAAACAAATGATTATGACCCATGTTAATATCTACGCCATGAGGAAACGGTTCCGGAGTGTCTTTAAAAAAGATGGTCGAAGAACTATCAGGGGCTCCACCCAGTTTAATAAACATGTGAGGATGAAACTGAATGCCTAGTTGATCCGAACTGTCCAGTTTTGCGCGTTTACTTTGTCCTGAAAAACCCATGGTAAATCGAAGGCCTTTCTGTCTGAATATTTTACCTAATTGATCTTTCACGGTAAAGTCAATCGTCTCGATCAAATGTTGGGGTGTGACATAAGTTCCTATAGGAATACAAAGTCGTACACCTTTTTCTTCTTTATTGGGGAGAGTACAATAGGTCTCAAAGTTTTCTAAGGCCTTACCCAGGACAGGATCATGTGTGACAATGTAGAAATGTCGCTCTTCTTCAGTGACATTAATGACCTGACTAGGAACAATCATTTCCACTAAGGCAATTTCCCAATCTTGTTTATTGAGATGGATGGGTTTTGCCAGTTTGGTACGAAAACAACATTGCGTATTGTCTTGGAATAAATCCATAGAGCTATCACTCATGAGTGTTATGTAAAACGAACTCATGTTGATTTAGGTTTATTGAATTTCAAGGAGGGATTCGGTAGAATATAACCTAGAGAACTACTTAAAAGCAGAAGCCACAATTCTCGATCGGGTCGTTGAAAACACAAATTAAATAGCGATACGGTAATAATAATAAATACCACTACAATTTGTGACAAAAAAGTGACCTTATTTTTGGGTTCACACAATTTGGTTTGCTCTGAGGCAGTCACTACCACACTGGCCGTATCGGTTTGAGACATGATGTATTTATTAACCAGTTCAAACGAGATGGGATTCGGGAATCCAACTGTCAAATTTCGAAGGATAACCTTTCCAATGTACTTTAATTTCTCGTCTTCCGTCTACCTTACTCTGGCGATGTGCGAGCACTGATTCAATTTCATAGATAGCATCATCATTTATAACCTGTACTTCAGAGAAATAAAACGAACCCAAAATGGGTTCTCCGTCTAAATCAGTCAATTTCACAGTAGCAGGAGAGGTCTTTTTGACTTGGATCACTTTAAACAGTTCAGTGGTCCAGTTGGGTAGATAACCTTTATCAAATGTACGTTTTGTTTTATTGATACGAACAATATCTCCCACATGAAGGGTCGTCGACGCTTTTTTTCTTGATTTTCCATACAAGGTCAAGGCCACTTGAGATTCGTTATTCTCATTTACGGATACGGGTGCCATTTGTATACTACGATGAACACGATGATTATAGGCATGCACGAGATCAGGCAATACCTGAATATACCTTCGTGTTTTATGATGCGTAAAGTATTTCCACATGCGTGATTTTAAGGTTCGTTGAAAACGTTCCACTATACTAGCCTTCGTTTCTGGGTTTTCAGTCGTAAAATAATGAATCCCTACTTTGTCTAAAAACTGTTGAAACCTTTGATTCTTGAATTCTGTTCCTTTATCGGTTTGCAACGCTTTAGGTTGTCTCGTTTTAAGAATAGAGCGAAACGCTTCCACCAATGTGAGCCCCGTTTTATCCTTGAGGGGAACGACCCAAGCATATTTTGAAAACACGTCAATGACACACAACAAATATCGATAAGGGGTGTTGTACTGAGCCAAGGATTGCATGTCTGCCAAATCAGCTTGCCATTGATGATCAATACCACCCACAATCGTTTTCCGTCTCGAGAATGCCCTACGGATAGGTTTGTGCAGGGTATAGGTCTTTTGTCCCTTCAACCAGGATCGCACTTGACTTGGCGTGATGGATTTCAGTTGAGTTCGAGCTGCTGTAGTAAGACGTTCTACCCCACCAAAACCAGCCGGATGATGGGGATCATAATAAATCTGATGTAACAGACTGTCTACCTTTTTGTTCATGTTGTCTAGTAGGCTTCCCACTTAGGTTCTGCTTTCATCTGTTTGACAGGTTTACTTATAGGTTCTGCTTTCATCCGTTTACTTATAGGTGAACGAGACTCAACAAAACTATCAAATTCATCATCTTCCTCCGAATCGTCTGCTTTTTGCATCCATGACCATCTCCGTTTATTTCCTATCACTTCTTGTGGTACATTGACATCTCTTAGTCCACTAGAAAACTGTTCCCATCCTCTAGGCTCCGACCCTTTTCTATGACGTATGACATCATTGACCAAATCAATAATGTTGGATCCTTGTATTGGTTTTCCATGGTATTCCAACATCCCATGATCATTCCATGACATGTGGGGATGATTTTGTAGAAAGTGTAATAAAAGCTGAGTTTTTCGACGCATGGTAGTAGGAACACTTTCAAGAATCCGATCCGTCAATGTAGCAGGAGCCGCTTGTGCCCCTTGTGCACCTTGAGCAGCTGGAACAACCGGTGCAGCCGGTGCAACTGGTGCAGCCAGAGTAGCCGGTTCATGTGCTTTTTGATGAGACAGTTGAAACTTTTGCAAGACTTGCCCATAGTGTTGTGCTTTTTCTGATTCAGACAACGATTCATTTTGTAATACGTCTCCCATTTGTTTCTGTAAATCGGATGTTTGACTGACTTGCGGGGGAGGAGGTAAACGTGGTCGTTGTTCTGTTTTCCATCGATTCATCTCTTCTAGCATTTTGAATGGGACGATAGCCATTTTCTTCATAGCTTTTTCACCAGTGTGGCAACACCTCCACTGAGTGCTCCTGCAGCAACAGCTTTAGCAATGATTGGAGCAAGAGCCAGTAATGGAAATAATCCTCCTTTTTGATTCAACACACGTTTCTTTTTTTGAATGGATACTCTTTTATCTGCTAAAGTGCGGAGATGTTGACGCTTGGACTTCAACCTTTGCTTTTGAGAGGGGGATAAGGCAACATTGCCTTTTAAAACATTCTGACAGCATTCTGCCACACATTGAATCATTTCTTTAGATGCTCCATGTATCATCTTTCTTCTTAACCCATCTGGGGCTTGAGTTAAACCCAAAACCAGATGTCCGTATTTATGCAGGAGTGGTCTCTTTGGTGCCATTATGTCAAATAATACCTGTTTTTACTTCTTTACAGCTTTTATACTAAAGCATCAAAGGCTTGTCTTGAAGCTGGATTCATAGGGCCCTGTCTCATCAGGTGAATACGATGTCTCAAAAGGGGTTTCAAGACAGCCTGTCTTGATAAGGTAGACAAGGATAGGGGTGAAAAACGGCACAATGGAGTGTCTGGTGAACTTCTTGAACTGGGAGATGATCTACTGGATGAACTTCTTGAACTGGGAGATGATCTACTGGATGAACTGTTAGATGATCTGCTGGATGAACTCCTAGATGAATTTCTTGAAGAACTCAAACTACTTGGCCCACTGCTTGAATAACTACTTGGCGAACTTCTAGATAAACTGCTTGAATAGCTGCTTGGTCCACTTCTAGATAAACTGCTTGGCCCACTGCTTGAATAACTTCTAGATAAATTTCTTGATGAACTGCTTGGTCCACTTCTAGATAAACTGCTTGGCCCACTGCTTGAATAACTGCTTGGTCCACTTCTAGATAAACTTCTAGATGAACTTCTTAAACTTTTAGATGGATTCTGAGAAGTAAAACTTCTGTTTGATCCACTTCTAGAAGAATTTTGAGATGAGCTTTTAGATGAATTTCTAGATGAGCTAAAGCTCAAACTACTCACAGGACTGATAGGAGACCATTGTAACTTACTGATTGGAGTTACAGCCATAGAGGGTGTTGAAGTGGTTTGCTTTCGACGACGGAGAGTAATAAAACGTTCATTGATCTTGGCAGGCGATTTTCTAGCTTTTTTAGCTGGAGCTTTTCTAGGTTTTCTTGCTCTTTTAGCTGGAGATTTTCTAGGTTTTCTAGCAGGCGCTTTTCTGGCTTTTTTAGCTGGAGATTTTACAAATTTACGAATCGTCTTTTGACCATTCCATCGGAGTAAACTTCGTATCATGACTCCACCAAGAAATCCACCTCCTCCTGGTTTCAATATGAGTTGACGTTTAGTATCCATGTCCACTTGATCATCTCCCAGCTGCTCTAATTCATGCTGATGTTTTTGCATAAAGTTTTGTGTTTGTTTAGGTAGCACAATTTTCTTTTTTAAAATCACCTTTGCTGCTAAGGTGAACCACTTGAGCATTTCTTTTAATCCAGACCGTAGCATTTGCTCCCGTACAGTAGGGTCTCGTTCCTGACCCAAATGTTCTAACGATTGAGCTATGGCTGTGGCTGACATGATGACTGAATGATCTTATATGAGTAAACGATGTTTATATATACACAACTGGCCCACGTTTTTCTCCAGTGATCCAGTGATGAAAAATATCAGTTCTTAACCGATAACTGTCTGGTGTTTGAGGGTGAAAGTCAATCACTAAATACCCATGAGGTGTAGAGATAGCATCTTGATAAGCGGGTAACAAGTGTGGCAATTGAATTTGATTCGCCAACACTTTGATTTGTCCTTTATCTCTTGTGTTTTGAAATAAGATCATGTAATGTGCATTTAAACTCAGGGTACGACTGGCTTTCGATTGTTGAAACATGTTTTGTGTAATGTAGATCACACTAGCATTACGATGGTGACCTTTTCGTGTAAACCATAATTTGATTTTCTCTTCATCTTTATCACCAAGCATGTCATCAAATATAATTAAATGAGGAATGGATGTATCCTCTACTATCTCTTCATCCTCGTCAGGTATCCCCTGTATGAACCGAATACTAGGTTCTTGTTCTTGTAATTGTGCATAGGCTACTTGCCATTCTTTGTAACACCATACAATACGCTCAGGTACTACTTGAAACAAATCTGATTTGTATTCCAACACCTTTTTTACGAATTGTGTTTTACCAGAGCCACTAGGGCCTGCGATAAACATATTGCAAGGATGCTTAAAAAGTAAACTGGACTCCATGACGTGAAAATCACAACTAACACTATTGGAAGAAAAACATTTTATTTATTTGTATAACCAGATAAAACATGATTGAGTTCTTTACAAGTTTATGTATGAGTACAAGAATAATCAAAACAAGAACAACACATGTCATGTAAGGGTAACAACAGTTTGTCAGAAAATTCAAACACACATTCTGAATGTCCAAATTGACTCAGAAATGTTAACACAGAGTCATTGTTCACCACCTGTTTGAACCAATCCGTTTCACTCAAGTCCATGGGTACTGATTGTTTATAAAATGAATTCATCACATGAAGTCCATGTTTCATTTCTTCAAACATGTCTGGTGTACTCAACTGTTGTCGAATCCATTCCAGAGAATGATGACCTTCAGGTATCTTCATACGATAAGCAAATACCAATGCTTTTCTCAACAGGGTATGGTTCATAATATCAAACTGTTCCATTCTTGAATCGTGTGAATCACTCTATCGTTACATACATAAGTATTCCAATCGTCTCGATGGATAGCTTTCAAGTCTAAGTGTGCACTGATCATAGCATCACGAATCATCTGTCTAAATAGTTCAAACGTGTGAGGGTTCAGAATCCACGCGCGAATGTCCTTGACCTTGACAAGGTCATCTTGTACAATACTGTATAACGTATCCGTATACAGCTCAAAATCCAAAATGTAATATAAACTTATAAATCGTCTAGATGGTTTAACCATAATTGAATATTTCCTGAACAAATCACTATTCTAGGTCGATTCGCATGAACGGCTTCAATCTCGTCTTTGACTTCTCTTAAACGGTGCCTTAATTTATAGAACACGGCACGATACTGTAGAATATGAATAACATGAGTGAACGGTACCTGTCTCTTAAATACCATGATACCACGTATTTTAAACTGTGAATACTGACGCCATCCGGGGTGAGATCTCCCATTGTCCTCTTCAGCCATACTGAACCATATCACATTGGGGGTAGAACGAAAATTGTTAGCTAAGGCAGATACGTCGCTCAAATTAGCATCGTGGATTAAAAAATCCCATGTCGTAGATAACATACGATCTAAGCTTTGTTGTACCACATTCAGTTTTCGTAGAATAGGTAATTTTTGGTTGAATGACAAGTCCTGGCGATCACCTACATCCTTCAACAGTCTCTCTATCCGTCGATGATTTGTATGTTGTAAGCTATGTATAGCATTATGAGTAGCCCATGTGTGCACTAACTCCATCTTCCATGTTTTAGCGTTAGCCCATATGACATAACGATAAATTTTAAGTCTCAGCTCTATCGGTAGTAAGGGTATCCAATCCATGTCTTTATGAATAATGAATTTTAGATGACTTGTTCTAGGTCAAAAGGTATCCTAAAAGGTCAAGGTCAGTCATGTAGATAACCATAAGGCACAGTCATATGATTCTCGACCACAATACGTTTGGTATACACCGAACGAAATGTTTTGACTTGTTTCTCACTGGTCACGGTTCTGTCCTTATGACGTTTAATCCGAGAAGCATATTCAACTACGGTCGAATAATGGTGTCTGTCTTTCACACAATCCACCATCGTATTGAAATTCACTTGTTGAGTGGCATTGTAGTCTAACGTAATGCCTTTCACTTTGCATTTTTGATGGAGTTCACCGTTTTCAATGTATTCATAGCCATAGTTCTTTGGACCTAAAGCGACATATCTCACAATACGACCCTTTGGTACCTCATCTGTCCATTTTCCCAATCGACTGGAGATAATAGGAACATTATAGCCATCAGGGTCATGAATGTACATACAACTGTCTGTGTCAAAATACAGTACTCTCTTTCCTAGAGGTTCAAGCACTTTGTACAGTTCTAATCGAGCATAAGCCGTCACAAATGAAGCCACCACAGGATTGGATGATGAATGAGGGTCTGCTTTGTCCGATTCATCAGTATAAGTCATTAACATGAATTCATCATGATCAAAACACTCTGCATATTTCACAGACTTTTTAGGATCGTTCAGTATTCCGTAGAACTGGTCCAATCGATGAACATACTCTGTTTTAGGCAAGAGGTTGGTTTGAGCATTTTTACCCCAGAGACAATTCAGCATGGTTTTGGCAAAAGCTCGTTTTCCTGGATTTTTCTCCACCTGTTGCAAACGAATTCCTTCTGCTTCAAAATAATCTTGTTTAAATTTATCTTGAGCCTCTTCCGTATCCACCCCTGGAGGATATCCACTAGCCTCTTGTTTCATTTTCAAGTATTTGTCAATGTATTGCCGATAGACGTCCGTACTCCATTCATCCCAGTGCCATACATGATACACTTTTGATACTTGATAGCCTAAAGCAATAGCTTTAGCCAATTCAACATGAGTCCATGTGCCATACAAGAATCGTTCATACGGGGAATGTGTACAATAATCCATCTCCTTCTCAGCACAGGTACGACATAGCGTAAACACCATTTTACTATTACAGTGTATGGGTAAGACAGGCATCCATAAATCTTGCGGGGGTAGAACACGGCATTTAATCAGTCCTTTGTATTTCTCAATATGCTGTTGATCAATTTGTTCTTGACTCATGATCACTGGATGACCTATCGGATAAGCCCTGTACTTGTTCACATACGGATAGAGAGAACAAATATCCACATATTTGATTTCTTGATCGTTGTCTACTTCATGATACAGTCGAACGGCATTCGTACGACCTCCGAACAAAGCTTCCCTGGGTTGAATCGGGTCTTGACCATGATAGAATCGTTCCACTCTTGTCTTATAGGCAGGATCCTTTTGACAACGCTGATCAAATTCACATTCCCACATGACCACAACAGGCTACCCCTGTTCTTTCAAAGACTCCAGTCGCTTATACGTATCGTGATAGGCCTGTTGCATGCTTCTCAAAGTATACGGATTGATGGTACTTCGGTTAGGAAAACAGGTGGGGCACCCATGGTACCAACATCCCATGAATTCATACACGGTGTTGGTCTCTTGACAATAGCCATCCACGTAATAAGGTCCAATTTTGACTTCGCCTTTGTTATTCAAGGCATGCCGAATATGTATCTCTTCGGTGACAGCCATCATTTGTAGCCAACGTATGCCTTTCATGGAATACCGGGTTTTATTGGGATACCCGGCATCCGAAATCACGGCTAAACTATGAGGTGGCATGGAATTTTTGCGCCAGGCTTTGTTACACACTTGAGCTAATGTGGTAGCTTCAGTAAATGGATCTATTTGATCACTGTCCAATAATTGTTGACGAAATTCTCCACATCCGCGTCTTAAAATGTCCACATCCGATTGACAGTATTTCTCCATTTCCTTTTGGAAATCAAATACGTCACCTTTTCTTTCATTGTACCAGGTTAAAAACTCTTCACGTCGCTCTGGTTTCATACTATCCGGTTTGTAAAAGTGTAGCGGCAAATAAGGTCCCACATAATCTTGATACGCCAAGGTGTTTGCATAGAATGGAAACCATCCTTTGGCTAACTCTGTCAGTCCAAATGTATTGGGAAAATAGGAGAGAGGCATACTCAGGAAACTGAGGGAGTCAATCATGCGTATTCCATGCACTCTCAATTGAATGATTTTACTACCATTCATAATCAACTGGGGTTTCGCCGTCCCCTGAGTAACCACATATCTAAGAATAAACTGAGCGTCATAGCCTTGAGCATTGTGGGCTATCACTGTCGATCCTCGATGGGTAGGGAGGAATAGCCAAGTACAGAATTGTTGTAACGTATTTTCACCACGGAATGTCATTTGTCTGGCTTCATTCACCTCTTCACAATACTCACATGGAGTTTTCACTGACTTACACATACAGTCACCACAAGCACGTTGAGCCACACAAAAATTAGGGATATGTTCTCCAGAATCAAAACGACATTCAAAATCAAAAAAGATGAATGGTACTTCTGGTTGTTTTCTATCGGGTGGTTCATACGTTGGAATGTAACAGTCATGATCTGGTCCTACTATGGCTTTACAACACCTGCATTTCTTTGTCCCTGGGCAAACATGATTCCGTTTCGTTCCAAGCACCTTTTGCCCACATTTCTTACAATTCCATACGGATTCACAAATGGTTTTACGTTGTTTTCCCGTTTTTGTTTTATGATTGTCAAAACATGCCTGACTCTGGAATAGGCGACGGCAATCCGGACATCTTATAGATTGTCCTGCTGGGCACAGGGTGTGAACATAACACTGACAAATATGGCTACACTGGTGTCCTTCATGGTGATCATAACTGATATCGCACCATTCACAATAATGACCCCGTCCGAGAAATCCGGTAATGGATACGATACAGTCATAATGATTATCATGGTGAAAGATATGAATCACACGACTTTTTTCAGTCATAGCAGGTGGTTTGAATAACAATTCACTTCCATAATGTTGTGGATGGATTTTAATCACATAGCCTGGATAGAGATAGTCCTGTAGTTTTTGGTATTCTTCTATACCGCACGACTGATCCGATGAAATACCCACTTGCTTTAATAATACTTCAGCTTCGTATTTTTGAAGATTTTTCTTAGAGCGACGTATATAACCCCATCGTTTTTTCCATTCCAGGGTTTGATTTTCATGTACATTACACCGTCCTACCACAATCGATCTAGCTAAACACATAGAGTCTTTACTATTGTCAATACACACAACACTTGTCTTTGACTTCCGCATACTGAATAAGTTTGATGCTTTAAACGTTTTCTTTCCGGATCCCTGTGGCATAGCAATATGCGTAATTTCCATCTGTGCCGCCCCATCATGAATTTTAAATTGACGGTTACTTTGTGCCACACGTTCAATTTCATCCAATAATGTATCTCCACTAATACGAGATGCCCTATTAAACGGAACATGTATCCCAAAGTCCAAATCAGGATGTAGAATAGATACTCGAACTCGATCATTCGATCTCACTTCACATCTCTTGTAGAGTTGGTCCATCATATCATTAAACAACCTGTTTGTAAATTCAAACGATTGATTATACGGTTGAAATGTCACATCATATACTCTAGATTGAGTCTTAAATTTCCTTGACTTTCTTTCCATGCGTGACTGTATGTCATAATAGTCGCGCACAGGCTCAACCTTACTTCGTTTAGTTGGAGGTTCATCCTCACCACTAGTACTGTCGGTATCTGACATGATTATGATCTTAAAACTTCTCCGCCGTTTTTTATAGTTCGGGTTCAAGGTCACAACGCGTGACACTCTATAAAAGACGTACGCTCCGTCCGTTTTTTATCATTTCAACATGAGCGATCCTAAAATGAACCAAGTTGAAGAGAACCGAGATCAAACTTTGATGTATTCATTAAAGAAGAAAATTAAAGAGCTTAACAACTTAGCGGATCAGCTCTGTGGACAGAAAAATGTAACATGGGATCATATCAAGTGTTATCGTTGTGGAAAGAAAGGACATTATTCTACAAGCTGTACGGAACCCTTCAACAATGAATGCTTTTATTGTCATGAACAAGGACATTTCATCGCAGACTGTCCTAAGAAACAAGGTGAACAGGTCGATCTACAGGACGCAGAACAGAGTAAGAAACAACGTAAATACAAAAAGAATCCAACAAAAACTGTGAGTGACTTTGTGTAATCCAGACAATGTGTTGGACAATGTGTTGGACAATGTGTTGGACAATTGTGTATAGACTTAAATTGGAGACTAAGTGAGTTGTATTGTGTTGTACTTTGTTGTACTTTGTTACTCAGAATGTTTTCAAAAATAAAATGATAGACAATGTAATATGCTTTTGTCTTTGCTCGAGATATAAAACGAATCTAACACATATGGTGGCCCTAATAAGGGCCGTTGGGTAATTCATTGCATTTCTGCAAGAAATAGGTATCGCCAATAGTTGGCTCTCAAATCCTCATCATAAAAGATGGCAAGGTCAGGGTATAAATTACCCATCTTGATATCCATCTTGACAACACTAACATCTTGGAATTCAGACAAGTCTGGGTACAAATTACCCATCTTGACCATCCAAACATCTTCTTGTAACTCATCAGGTTCATCAGAAGTACTTTTCAAGCAGTTGCCCATGTTGAATCATGAAACATAAATGAGCTATGGAACATGAAAAAACACTGACCTAGAACAGACCAATGAAATGCCAGTAAAATAGACCAATGAAATACCGTTAAAATGGACCAATCAGAGTCCTTGTATCATAGTCAGTGAGTGACCTTGCCTTGATCTAATTTCATTCTGTATCAAGATGTCTCAACGTACAGTCAATATTATTAAGAGAAAATATGCTGCCTTAGGGCGGTATATTGAACAGCTGGAGATGCAGCTAGAAGAGCTGCGCTTGGAGGTCAAGACCCTAAGAGAGGGGAAGGAGTTTGAAGAGGAGGTCGTGGTCAGCTCTGGGGAAGAGGACTGGGGGGATACCCCTCAAGAATCAACCCCAGAGAACTGGGAAGATGAGTTGGTAGAGGTTCCGTCGGAGCTGTACCAACCCACACCAGACCCGAAGGATGTCCAGAAATGGGACAAGTGGTGTCCCGCTTGTATGGGGAGATGCGGTCAACGCCATTAATTCCCATACAAGCACCAACGGTCCTTTTCAGGACCACCAACGGCCCTTTTCAGGGCCCCCATACAATTCAGAAAGAATCACTCTCATATTGTCAATATTATCATACTTTACTACTATATTTACATTCCTATCTGATAACACCAAATACAAATATACGGTGTGAGGTAAGTTTTCTATAAACATTTCCTACAAATATAAGTGATAGTATGATGTGTACAATCATTTTCAACAAATGTATACAGTATTCAAAGTGCTGTGATAGTATATATTAAGTGTACAGTATTCAAATTGCTGTGATAGTATGATGTACAGTCTGCAAAGTGCTGTGATAGTATATATTAAGTGTACAGTCTGCAAAGTGCTGTGATAGTATATATTAAGTGTACAGTCTGCAAAGTGCTGTGATAGTATATATTAAGTGTACAGTCTGCAAAGTGCTGTGATAGTATAATGTATACAGTCTGCAAATTGCTGTGATAGTATAATGTGTACAGTCTGCAAAGTGTTGTGATTGTATTACGTGTGATGTACAAAGTATATCCCACAAATGTATGCAAAGTGCTGTGATTGTATTAAGTATGATATTTCCTACAAAGTGCTGTGATTGTATGATGTATTTTCTACAAAGTGCTGTGCTTGTATGATGTGTACAAAGTATGTCTACAATATAACCTTGAAGTGTCACAATTGACCTTGACGTATCAAACACTTGTTCAAAAAAACTTGAAGTGTCACACTTATTAAAAAAAAAACAAAAAAAACTTGAAGTGTCAAAAATAACCTTGACCTAATAGAACACTGGCGCGTGCAGGCAAAAAGTATAAATACCCCCGGCGCAGACACTATTTTTTCATTATCTAGCATGGAGTCCTTCAACATGCCATACGATGTATTGAGAGAAGCACTAGAATCATCTGAGTTGATAGACCCGAATGCGGGTATGCATTACAACCAGCCGAAGTACAACCAGCCAAAGTACGGTCAACTACAGTATAGTCAGCCACAGTACAGCCAATACAGTCAACCACTGTACAGCCAATACAGTCAACAGTCCATGGTAGATGTACAACCCCCCATGGTAGATGTACAGCCGATACAACCCATGGTAGATGTACAACCCACTATGACGAATACACAGCCTATGGTAGATGTACAACCCACTATGACGAATACACAGCCCCCTATGGCGAAAACACAGTCTAATACAACGGGTGATGCAAAGCCTACAGCGGGATTGTCTGTTCTACAAGGTATCAGGGAAGAAATGGTACAGATGAATCAAGTCATGCAAGAGATGGTCAGACTCATGAAAAATCAAGAAGTACGGTTTAAGCCACAAGAAATGATTGTACCTGTACAGTTTATGTATGATTCAAAGAAACGAAAACATGAGCATGAGAAAAAGAAACCGGAGCATGACAAAAAGAAACCGGAGATGACAGAAACGAAGAAACGAAAACATGATCTTGAGAAACAACCTCGGGGCAAGTATGGTAAAGAAATAAAGAAATGAAGATCCGACTAACAGCTATGAAGAAACCAACGGTCCTTTTCAGGACCACCAACGGCCCTTTTCAGGGCCACCATGTCTTTTCGAAAGAAAATTCTCTCATTGTCTAAGTCTATACAGTACAAATAACAAAACACACACAGTACCCAGAACATTCCTAAAATTCAATTCATACTATTTTGGGGTACAACATTGATTTCCAATTTGTCCCAATTTGTCACAATTTTGAAAACTTCTGGGTACCAATTACGTTGATTTGGTACCCAGGGTAACGCCCATTACTACTACTATTATAGTTCCTGGTTACATAGTTTTACATCAGGCAATCATCAAACTATCATTGTACGGCGGCCGGTGACGCCGTACACTCTGGTATGCTTATTTTTAAGTGGCAATGCAAAATCGCAACTTCTTGCACCGAGCAGATTACTGATTACATTATCGTATAGTTTGTGTTTAATGCCTATGATGAAATAATGTGGCATAGCATTAAAGTATTGTCTTTTCTTCTGTTTACAAGTTGTATAACCCAGCATTCAATTGTCACACACTTTCAGAACCGGTGTTCGCTGTCTGTGTGTTTTGCTGCCTTTAATGGGATTAACTTGGGTCATTGGCATATTTTATGTGAATGAAGAAACAGTGTGGATCCAATACGTGTTTGCTGTTTGTAATAGCCTTCAGGTAAATTAGACAAATTGCAGAGATTAGTCAGCATAGTATGAATGTGTTAATCATGTAAACATACTTATTTGTTATAAAATCTAATGCTAAATCTTAAAAGTGCAGTACTGTTTCACTCACTGAGCTTACGATAATGTGCTATATCTAAATGTAGTCACATTTATTTGGTACGAAATATTGTCTAAGTGTCGAGAATTTTTCATACAGCGTAGATATGTATATACAACAAGAACAATGGATGTTGAAATGTTCATATTATTAAAGTTTCAATCAAGATGAAGAGAAGAAGTTAGCAATTATGCAGTGTTTGTTTAAAATAAGCTCGTACATATCGTCCCAATGATTAATGTATAGAATAATTATAAATTGTGTTGTAAATAACTGAGTGTTAATGATAAATTTATGTGATTTCAGGGTCTTGTTATCTTTATTTTCCACTGTGCTTTGAATACACAGGTAAGTACAATTGCCATTCACCAGTCAACAACTTTATAAATGTAGATAACAAAATTATTATAAAAAAAACAGAAACAAATCTTCTCCAAAATACTACCTTCCCCAAAATTTACCAACCCCAAGTCCACCCAACATGATAACCTACAAAACATAAGGGGACAAAACATTCGGCCTAAACATTTGTCAGTTTATGGACATTACACTTACTAGTTGATGGTTTTGTATAATTGTATAATACCCCTAAGCACTATAAGCATCCACTAGTCTAACTGTTGATGTAAGATATTGCGATGATTTTACCTGATTCCTGACTATTCCAAACTGAGATCATTATAGTCTGTTAGGAGGAGACGAACACCATATGTATTTGGTGAATCAGAACTTCGCCATTAACGGGATTGTGTTATTTTCTACACTTAATGTCATTCTGAAACAATATAATGGATACATTAGGTATCCGATTTATGTCTGACTTCATGTCAAACTGTGAGTCCTAAATCAATATTTATGAATATTTGTGTTTACAGATAAGACGCGGAATTCAAAGAAAACACAAGCAATATACAGATTCAATGGAAATTTCAAAGACTTCAACATTTGCCATTGTAAGTACCCGAGCATTAGAAAAAGTCCCGAAGCAGATCATGATTAATATAATAAGGATTCATATGTTTCATAGATGTATTAAATTAATGTTAATTAGTATATTCAGCCAATTTGAAACACTCATATATAAATCCACTTTGTATTAGCAGTAAGAATAAAAAATAATCTTTCAATTCACACAGACCATTTATTAAAATATTTGCCATAGAAAACGAACAATCATGTATGTCTAGCTATTGTTTATCCGCCACAGTGTTTTGACAATTATATAGAGATCATGTATGTTTTCCGTAAGTTCATATTCAAACAGTTAAATTCAATTAACATCTCAATCCAATGCATCCTATAGCTGCCTATTTCAGCACAGCACAATACGACAAATGAGTTAATTACTAAATAAATATTGCATGTTATTTTCAATTACAGCCTAGAATAAATAGGAACAGTACACAGTTCAATATGATCTACGATTTAGGTGAGAATGTAAACTACATGGAGAGCGAAACTATAGGAAATAAATTAACATTGATAAATTAACACCATTGTGTATGAGTCCAACTTTGTCAAAAGCATAGTCCGCTATTATGCTAAAAACAAACACTATGATAGACTCGTATAATGGAACGAGACCCTGGAATATCCTGTAGTTGGCTCGTAATAAAGTTAACCATTTGTTCTCCCTTCTATGTAGGTGACGTACAATATGTTTTAGGTCATATTTCGTTGTTTTCAACCTTCTTGATACGGATGTCTGATTTTTAGATGTTTAGTTTTCCTACATGTTTTACAGTTTTCATTTTGTAAATTTCTCAAACGTCCATTAAATTCCATCTTTTATTAAATGAATGTTTCTTGTATATACAGCTGGTGGTACATGTATTTCGAATTCATTTTGTAGCACTTTGTCACTGATAAACATGTATATATTTTAGAGGCTGAGATACCGCCTGATTATGACGTCACTGACTGGCGCAGAAGTAGTCAAGACATGGTAAAATCATTTTTCATTATATTTCATTTTTATTTCATAAAGTACAATCATTGCCAAATTTTATTTTGTTTTATGCCCCGGTATCGATAGATGGGGGGGGGGGCATATTGTTTTCGGCCTATCTGTCCGCTTGTTGCCTATGAAATCAGAACACTTCCACATACAATCATCCAACCTAATGTTGGTTCTGCATGACAACCTCTACAGTACCTGTGCATTTGCTGGTCAACAGGCCTAATGTCATGATAATAATGCTAACAAGCATGATTTTCATGTTGCATTACAATTCTAGTTCTAATTTGAATGATCTCCCCTTGAATAAACTGTGTAGCCGAAACACCAGGATGATTGTATTACCACAGATTAATAGTCCTTGATAGCATTGATAAATGCAATATCCAGTTAACGTACAATGCTTTTTTCCCAACTGAAAATGTAATACATCAAAAGGATTGAGATCTGGAGAGTATGCAACATGATAATTATTTATGCGATCTTTGAAGACCAACTTTGCATAAAATCCACCCCTTTGTTAGCATTTGCTCAAATGCTTGGTTGTTGTAAGATGATATGCATTATAACGATTTAGAATATTCAATAAAGTTAGATAATTATATTACATACTTTTATATTCCAGCCATCGTTCCAGAGAAGTAATTCGATTGATAATTGGAGGATACCAAGGTCATCCGTGTTGTAACAGAATAATTATCGCCAGTGAAGAACTTCAATATATCTGAATTCTGAAATTTGTGATCATATAAGTACTGCGTTTATAATGTATATATTGTAGATACAAGATATAACTTTCTGTGATAAATTACTGACACTTGTTGCAGGTGTGTGTATGCAGTTATGAACTTGTTTACATTTGAATAACACCAAAACATTCTCATTTAAAGTTCGATACAGCGTATTTACACCTCTATAGCTTTGTACATTTGATTAATCACAAAGAAAACGTGTTGCTATTGTTGACATGGACCTGTTTCTATTGCGTGCTTGATGAATTCCTTGTAAATCCCCAACATCGGATTGATTGCTTACGGGCTTAATGCCGAAAATGCCATATCGGTGGTATGTGTATTTGTATAGTAATAACGCTCGAGTGGTGAAGCAAATGTCAAAATAACTACTCTTTACTTTATGAGTTGTGTAATCTAAAAAATCTCTCCTGTAAGATATTTCGATAGATGACCAACGTAATCATATGAACTGAAGGATAATATGTACTAGAATCGTTACTTTTATATCGTTTGTAAACAGTTTATATGAACACCACTTAAAAAGGTAGTTTTGCTTCATCCTCAGTAATATAACACAATACTTGATAGTGTACTAAATTCAACGCCATGTTTGTTTACTATAGTAGGATTGGATTCGGTTCGTTTATTATCAGATGGGCAGATTCATTCCCGTCGATGTTTATCGAGCTCGCTCCATTCTTAGACTGTAAATAGCGACTGCGTCATCAAGCTAGCACTAGTTGGTGTGAGTAACACGTGACCTCGCTCTATTTCTGTTTTGTTTATATCACGTGATGACCATTGCGGATATTTCGGAATATTTCGGGCACTGTCACTAATCTGCTTCGCGCAAGAAGTTGCGATTTTGCATTGCCATTTAAAAATAAGCATATCAGAGTGTACGTCGACTTCCGTCGACAATAAATTCAGTACTGTGTGGAGTTTATATCAACGCCAAAATAAATTGAACAAAACTTATAATCTTTTACCGCGTAATTTCGCATGCACATGGCGAAATATGTATGTTATAAACATTTGGATAAATAGATCAAAGGTCTTTTGAGCAAGTGCTGATAAATCGCATTTTATATCCTGGGGATTTATAAATTTTGTTCAGTGTATATCAGTTAGTGCATTTGTTTTATACATGTTTATATATCACTATTCAGTGAAATATACTGAAATGTTTCATTACAATATATCATAATAGTAGGCCTGTACACCCTGAAAGACAGCGTATATGTATATAATTGTCTTCAACTATTATTATGTTGATTTTACGGATCAAAATTATTATATCATTGTGTTTAAATAGATCCGAACTAACAATGTTCGTTCATTTTTACACGTATCATTACGGAAAGTATCATTTTCTTTAAGAATAATGAAATTGTTTTTTAAATCATAATATTCAATGATGTTATATACACAAGTCTTAATTAACTTGTAATTTGATTGTCTGATTATTTTGTCGATAGAAACTGTTTTTAGACTTACGAATCCTTCACGCTACACTGTTTCTAACAAGTGACGAATGTACTTTCTAACTTTAAATCATCCCCATGAATAGCAGCATATTACGTTTTATTATGTATTGGATATACACAGAGGTTTGGCTAGCATAAAAATGTATATGTGATTTTGTATCTTTGATTAATAGACGTATAATTATCTAGATCCCAAATTAGCACGTAGTGTTTGTTAATGTATATAAAAGTATTATAATCAATTATAACCGCGTACATTCCAAAAAATAGATGATTATTTGATATCCATAAAACTGGCTTTTCTGTAAATTATTAGTAAATTATCATATTATTTTTGTTGCAAATAAATTGTTTGATAGCATTGAAATGGGTTGCAAATTGCATAGAGTTTTAAACAAACATCTTTACTGTATGTTAAATCTTTATAAAAATGCATTTTATTAGAAATCTACATTCTTGACGTCACCCTAAACATATCTGTTATTCATATTTATTCACATATTGTATTATATTTTCATATTTCATATCGTGTCTGCACTTACATTATGTGTTGCATAATAAACTTTTTTTTTCAATTATTGTTTCAATGCGTTACGTTACGTTTCATGGTCACTGTCGATTAATTGAACAGTAGATGGTCCAGTGTCCCAATCCCAAGAATGGAGCCCAGTACTATGTATTTAACTGTGAATACTCTGTATAATTTATATCGAAATAAATTGTTCAGTTAGGTGCATTTACGAACATAGACACGTCTCGCTTCGACCCGTGGTTCATATGAAATATTCAGTGAGATGCCCACGTACTGTGTGATCATTGCCAACGACTATAGCCCAACACGGATATTAAGCGAACTTCGTACAGATAGCCACCTAGTAATTATGTATCGATGCAAAAGTTACGAAACACCCAGTGCTAAACAAGACAAACGACATGTGATTGCGCAACGTATTGTAGCCTGTATACATAAAGCTAACAAATCGGAAAAGAAAATCAAAGATTCCGTAGCCAGCCTCGAACCCATCGAGCACGTCTCAAAAGGTTCCAATGCCCGACGCTTTACCCACTGCACCAACGCAGCACACTGTCTAAAGAGAATCAAATCTTATACATCAAGAAATGTGTGAACATGTTCGGTTGAGTAGTTTCATGTTACTGTAAAGTTGGCGAGTTTTGCGCTATCAGATATTACTGTAAGAGTCATACATGGATATATGACCAAAACAACAATAGCCCTTTATGTCTGATATTCTGGGTTTGTGTGTCTCCGCTACGTAGTTTGGTTACTTACTTCCCTTTGATGAAATTGCACGTTTATGCGCGTTAGTTTTTATCAAGGTGTGATAAAAAATGTTTGCATCGAACCAGGTTAAAGCCTACTATACTGAATGCAATCGGTGATTGTTAAATCGAATGGATGACATTTTCAGTGAAGTCGTCTTCTTACACATGTCACAGTTTGGTTTTAACCATGTATCGGGTTCGCGTCCTGCACCAACCATTTGTACATTTGTAATTTTTCTGCGATTAGTCAGAGAGCTCTTTAATAAATGCAAAATCGTATTGCTACCATACTAAACGTTAATGTACATGTACTCACATGCCAGCATATTTATTCAACGTATTGCCTGTATACTGATTGAACATGTGTCCGTTTTACATATGTATTTAACTGTACATTCTCTGATTATGTAAGATTGATTTATATATCAACTGTTCAGTTGCAACCACTAACGAACATACATAAGTACATCTAATGACCCGTGCTGCTTATGAAATTTACAGTAAGATACCCACGAACCATATGCTCATTGACAACGACAATAACCCATTACGTAACTTCAGCACGAGACAGTAACCTTGAATTGGCGCATAACGCAACGTATGAAAATAATTTCATATATACCTTAATACTCACGGATGACTCACGGAAACATGAAACTGCACATTTTATAGATTCATTAAAGATACTAAGAAAGATCCGTATGGGTTTACCAACTTTTACTGCAATATCGTGTTCGATAAACCATTTCTTTGCAAACTTAGGAAATGGACTTGATTGACATTATTTACAAAATTGTCCTCATTACTTAACGAGTGATCAAGATCAGATCGCAATATGAACAAAACTCAATATTCTCGAGTTGTCTCGCCTTGGAACGGTATGTATCAATAGCTGTATTGGGGTGCGATAGTATGTTATTTGTATACTTAATAATGCATTTTACTTTACAAATAATACAATGTAAGAGCTTAAACAATGCTATTCAAAACTATCATTAAACTAAAACATAATCATTATAATTAAAATATTACACAAGCAATGTGTCGATAGACACGCGTACACTGAGAAAAAAAATGAACAAACTAAAATTGAATTTAGAATATAAACTGAAACCTTGTAGTGTCGATAAAAATAGATACGAGTTATATCATTATGGATAGAGATATACATATCTCATAGTACACATTGGCGCATGTGCAATGAGAAGTATTTATTTGTTCTTATTTATGTCGATGTGTGTTATCATCAGATCAGAAGAGCTTATAAATCGATAGTCAATATATAATATAAAAAATAAAGATCCCTGATACGCTGTCTTAATACTTTACTAATTGCGTTTAGCTGCTTATGTTATTTACAAACGATTTAATTTAAAAATTGTGAGAAGAATAGAGCTACGTTTATTTCATATAATGTTGTAACACAAATATCCACATAAAGATGTCGTAAATGTAAGTGAATATTGTGTGTTTATTATCGACCTAGGATAATGAATTCATAGCTTTTAAAGTGAAGTATGCATAATTGAAATTATGCAACTCAAAAGGGAACGCCGACTTGTAATTAATACCTAATTAATGCACCCATAAAGATTCTAAACAACATTTTACCACCACAGTCAAGTAAAAGCGCGTATTTTAAAAAAGAAAAAGCTCTTATGAATCCATACAATGAGTTATCGGACAAACTGTAGATTATGTATACTATCTGTTTACAGTGTTTATTTCGGTCAAATCATTGTGTGTTCAGATATCGGAGTTTTTAACCATATTCGCATTTAATAGAACAAATAAGTCGGGGCTTAAGCGCTAGTACGGTTCATATACAATTCTACTCCTTACTAATATTGACGATTGGATATAGTGTCAACTTTAATAATTAAATAACACAGTGAACAATTAGTTTTGCTGACTATGGAATTACTGCCAATTATTTCAACGTTTTCATTGTTTTTCTACATTGTTTCGTGGCTGTAATGATACATAAAACATGAAACATTACACCATGGGAGAGAATTGGACGTGCCTATAATCTGGAACGGTTCCATGTTCTTTCTATTGTTAATTTTTATCTGATGGGTTTCGGATAAAAGCCCCGTGATTGTTCTTTTTGAGAGTGTTTGTAATTAAAGTAGAATGGCTCTGTGAATTTATGGGGTTTGAAAATAAATTATTCAGCATTTAAAAGGATTGAGCACACGTTGATTTTAACTGATTTTCACCGCAACTTGTGAATATTTTTGGATATTACATCGAGTGTAAAGGTATTTATATCGTTAACTAAATTAATTAGCCCCTTACCAGTGTTAATTAACAAATTTGATTATAAAAAAATGCGCAATAAGCAAAATTGTCTTATTGACTGAATTCATTCCCTCCGAGCGTACGTTAACGCAATTGTAGAATTTAATTAATCAAGTTGACTCTAACAAAGTGTTAATTGGAATTAATTTCTTATATTTATTTGCACATTGTGTGCAATTACGCACCTATTTTTGGTCGGAACTGAGTTGACCTGAGCGTATACATAACAAATTCACTGCAAGGTGTTCACATTAAGGACCTTATATAAGGAAAGGAAATCCGTTTGTTATGGAATTTAAATTCTCCCATACATGTATTAATTTTTTTACAATCATTGGAACAAATAATTGAAGAGTCAAGAGGTCATTTAGCTACCGGTTGCATCATAGTTATTAGATATTTACTTATAGTACTGGAGTAAGCAAATATTAAAATTGAATAAAACTATTTAATTCTTTAATAATAAACCAATATTAATATTAAATTACCTTTGACCCCGTCCCAATGTATGATTGTGTATAGGTTATGCTGATTATAGGTCATAACATAATGAAAATAATTTAATTGTAATCTTACTACAATCAATGAAATTGTGGACCTAGGTTAAGAATAAATGGTCAAGAAGGCTTGATTTATGATTTTACTAGATTAGCAGTTTTTGTTCGGGTCAAAATAATCATAGGAGGTTAAGTTTGTGCATTCGCAGCGGTTCGGAATTAAAACTATAATATTTCATGTACTTACTTCTTTGCACACATCGAGGATTAAAACGAAGGATAAAAAGGTTGACTGCGATTCAAGTGTTCACAATGATCAGAACAGTTTATATCCCTCATTTAACGATCAAAATCGTTTAATCAAAGCGTGAGGTATTTTAGATAATATGACAAAATAATACACGAAACCAATCAGATCAATCGAAGCGTATAAAATGTTCTATTGTTCTATTGTTAACTAACATATACGCACGCTTGTCAGTGAGATCCGTTCTGAATAAGACATTTAAATCAGGCATTTAAATCGAAGCGGGACATCGACCGTATAAAATATATGGTCATTGTATTATTGATCCTACATTCTTCTGTTTGTTATTGGCTTAATGACAAAGCACTTAATGTTCGTATTTTCTGTAACACTCAAAACGATCTGAATTGAATAAACAAACATAAATAAAACATCTTTGAATTTTACTACCGTTTTCCTAATTTACGGCGAGAGCAACGAACGTAATTGATATTAAGAAAAGATATACATACATACATACATACATACATACATACATACATACATACATACATACATACATACATACATACATACATACATACATACATACATACATACATACATACATACATACATACATACATACATACATACATACATACATACATACATACATACATACATACATACATACATACATACATACATACATACATACATACATACATACATACATACATACATACATACATACATACATACATACATACATACATACATACATACATACATACATACATACATACATACATACATACATTATTTAGAAAAACATTTCACAAGAAGTCAAGATGGAACCATATTCAATTTGCTAAAGATATGTCATCTAAATGTGTATCATACATTATTTCAATCGTTATAGTTACGCACTTTTCGATTCGTTAACATTAAGTTTCTCTTATTAAGTCAACATCAACGAAGCAATTAAATCTATATTAAATTATTTTAATTCGGATATGACCAATGTGCATATTTTTCGGTATTTGTATCGAGCGGTGTCTTCCTTATCAGACTGCGTTTTTTTATTGAAATAGCTGTGTGCAACTACTAAATCTAATTTATATTATTAACAACGAGTTGATGATCGAAAACAACCCCGGAAATCTTCCTTCTGAAAATAGATAAGGACATCACAGTACTAAGGATTCAATGTGTTTATCGATGGAATTGTAGAGTATCTGAACTCGCGTACAAATCAGTATACTAAACTAAGGATACATTGTATAAGAGAAGATCTTATCTGTCAATGCACTACGTTCTACACAATCTCATTATTTTATCACGAAATCGCGGGAACAATGCAGTGTGTGTTGTACGGTATTTCAACATTGCATTTTGATATTCAAATCATTTGTTTAAGAGCATGTACCTTGTATGATATTTGTCTACACCAGGAGTAGGGAATACTGTCATATATCAATATTCTACATCTATCCGTTGGCCTATCTCGGATCTTATGATAGGTAAATCAATTGAACTAAAGTTGTACTTTATTAATAACGAATGGCTTTTCGATGATTTACGATTAAATACGCGATAACGTTAATCTTCTCAACGATTTAACAAAGTCAAACAGAGACATACATAGCTTAACCCTAGGTCATAGCATAATGTTTGTTTAATTTAGAATCATGTTGTATTTACGGTGTAAAATAAAACTAGCCCATATTATATCATCAAAATGTTACAAATTCAAAAACTCACGCCTCGTACTAATATAAATACCTCCGCCGACATTATTGTGTACAATTGGATTAATAGTTGACTTGATCAATCTTAAACTAACAATCACACTTGTCTGTAAATATTGTAATATATTTCCTATCATATATTATAAGCTCATTGCATATTGTATTAAACACATTTCCTCAGTCTTTTCATAATTAAACTTTGTTCCAAATAATGCTAGCTTGGATAATATTATAGAAAAAAAATCTTTAGGTTAGAAAAATACATGTGTAGCTTCATATTTAATGATATTATAATCACTAAAATGCTATCGGCCGATCCGGATAAACATTTAAGGAATGTGATTTAAGAGTTTGAGTGCTCCAATGTTATAAAACTTGAGATCGATCTCCGAACTCAAATCTGCATACTCGTATTGTCTTTAATGTTTCTTGGTTAGTTATGATCAAACAATAATGATATTTTTGATACATAAGCTTGACAGCATAATTTATCTGAATTTGTGTTTAAACATTAATTAGCTCTATCTTTTCAAACATAATACTTTCAGAATGGAAGTGAGATTTGAGCTCTGAGACTGTTCTCATGTTTTATTATCTCTGAACCAGGCTTAACTCAGGCTAGTCTAATAACTGAGTCTGAAGTACCCAACCAGAGTCACACGTATTTGAACTTTTCTAAAACTTCGGTTAAAGATTCAATACTTTGTCTGTAGACATAAAGTATTTTTACTTATTATTATATATATAATAATAATATATAATGTGAAACTGTCTGATATTCAATTTATTATTCCATCAAACTCATACATTTACCCAAACTGGGACATCTTGTTATTCATTACGGAGCAGCGAGTCGGATTTCTTTTGTTATGCCTATTCCAAGTGTCGCATCGACATAGTTAATGAATAATTAATGGGTCGTCTTGATAAAGCGGTCAATATGATATACGTACTCTAATTCCCATTTATTGATTCAAACACGCGAGGACTAAAACGGACCATAAAGAATGAAAAAAGACAAAAAGGAGTTCTTAACCTCTTAGATGTAGAACACTGAACGAAGATAACTTTATCACAAATCCTCATTCAGATACATCTAAATACATAATGCTACACATATCTTTTACTAATACAGGATTTTAATTTTAAGTGTTTTATGCTGATTAAACGGTTTGTAATTTCTGTCAAAATAAACGTCGACATTTATTTGAGATAGGATTAAAAACTAAAAAGGCGCTAAATCAGGTAAGACTAAATATCGATATCAGAGATATGGGTGATATAGGTTTTAAATGAGTAGTTTATTGTTAAAATGTCAAACACATGACCGGATTACGCGTATCGTTAACGGTACAATATTACAATGCGGTGACATTCACACATTTTCTAAATTCTCAAATACTGTTTTCAGTGCTTTTAATTTGTATTTAAAAGAAAAACGAAATAAGACATTAATTTCTGATAATGACAATGTTTAGAAGTCACCCGAATTTGTTATAGTCATAAGTGTTTGCACATGTTTATTTTTTATTAGAAAAATCGGGTAATATTAATTATAAATCGACAATCATGTGGTCAAAAATCCAGGCGCAACTTAACATCCTTAAGTTTGTAATCGCGATCAGAAAGTTACGAGTGATTAATGGTATGCTTATGAAACATTTAACTGGTCAACTTTGCAAAAGAAAGTTGTAAAAATCCTTCTTTACAACAACTGTATAAAAATGCCACCTTTTCACCAAATGAGAATCACAGTATTAATTATAATCTTAGTGTATTCATTACATTACTTGTTATTTGATATTTATTTTATGAACGCGTTTTGTATGTAAACAGCAAGTTTACTGCTATGTTAATATATCTCTCTATATATAATACTAAGATTCTAATTGGTTTATTCAAAATCGTCGAGTTTCTAACGCGGATCATTGAATTATGTTGTTATACACAGCGAGGGCTAGAAGTTCATTCACGAACATTGTTCCGGTCAGCTTAAACAAATCACTAAATATTGTTGAATACAATGAAAACTTATTTTAACCATACTACACATAATTACGAAAGGGTCACTATACATTATGATATCTTCTTATATCCTCACATTGTTATTTTGATCTAGAATACAAGTAAAGAATCAGCATAAATAGTTTCGTACGAATAAGAAATTGTCATCAGATTGATCTATTCTCTTATGTCGTATTTACTTGAAGTACATCTCACAAATTATAAATAATTTAAGGAACTCAACTGACTGTAATCTTAATAATTCATATGTTATAAAGTCGTGGTAATCTTTGGTTTGATTTATTTCGTCTGTGATTCAGTGAGTTGAAAACTAACCAGCAGTAAATATGATGAACGCATACAACATGGACGCTACAAGTCCGCCAATACTGTTCCACGCATCGTCAAGGAGGAAAGAAAAGGAATTCTGGGAAACAATAAAAACTCATCTGACATATAAAGGTAAACATAAATTGTCGTAATATTTTAACTTTCAGTTTTATTTTTTTTTCGGCATATTTCTGCCACAAACTATGCACTACACTAACTAGATACATGTAGCTATAAAGTTAATTAGACAGTCATTACGTGAGTCGCCCAAAAATCGTTTCATTGTAAATTGAAAATGTTCACACCATTTTCAAAAAGGTCACCTTTTTAAACTTTCCATTACCATTACTAAAATGTTAACTAAAATGTAGTTACATAAACTGGATGCCAACATGGCTAACTAGATGAGACACCAATCCTCAACGTGCGTTGTTTTGCAAATCATGAAATATAATTCAGTGTGTGACCGTGATACTGATGCAATATATGTTCTAATCAGATATCCCAATCAAGGACAATGTTTGTTTCATTAACTTGCCACGCCATAACGATGTTCGAGTGTGCAGCTTTCGTCGGCGATATGAAAAGCTAAACACCGATTATACATGCATTAACTATTCCGGACATCAACGAAAATGTCGTAGGCTTTTGTCAATCATTTTGATATGTGATACACTGTAATTTCAAGCAGTCTCGGCAACACAGACATGATAAATATTCCACCATGTGAGGTTATGTTTGTAGTGATCATGGTATGTTTGAAGAGAAAAATCCATCTACTTATATCAATATGAGTAAACATACTGCTGCGTATTATTTCCAATGTCCTTGAATCAAGTCCTAATACAAATTAAATAATATGTAAAAAAGAAATGATTACCCACTTATGCAATCTTGAATAAATATTTATACACAGCACTCACAAAATAATTGTAAAATTTATATCTTCGTTTAGGTTATTACGATAAATTCCCTACACCACGTTTACTACGAGAAGCCCAGGATGAATACAGGAGCATTAAGCTGGAACCTCCATTGGACGCGACTGGAAAGCCGCTTCCATACCCCGCACTTACCAACAAAGCTGATATTATTGACAGAGAAGCTATACAGACAATAGACAGTCATGCACTAGGGGTTAGTAGAAACATTTGAAATAGGAAATGGGAGTTTTACTTCTAAGATTCATTACACTAAAATATTTTCGATTTAAATGACCCTTTCGTAAACTAAAACAAAGCGATGATGCTTTTACTAATGTACACTGTTTATCCATAATAAATCACGATTGTTTTGTTTCTTTTTATTTGCTTTTGAAAGGCTCCGAGGGTTCTAGCTTATGAAGATATGTTCAAACTTGTAAAATACTTGACGGGCGAGTGTAACAACGATGTTGAAAGACTTCGGGCCATATTTCGCTGGATTGCTTCCCAGAATCTCAAACAATGGCACGATGAGGTGTCGTTTAATAGGTAAATAATACCAACCCGTTCTGGTATAGATACTAGCTTTTGGTAGATTCGAGTTATTCGTGTCTGTCAATTCAGAAAAAAATATTCAAAATAAAAATTCTAAAATCTACACATAAAACAATGAACTTTTCAAATTTATTAATACGAACTGGTTGATCGGTTGGTTGGAATTAGTTATGATTATTTTTTATCTAACTTTTCACAGATATTGATACATTTAGCATGCTTTAAATCGTTATTTGAGTCAAATAATATGTACGAAGTTCTAATGAGTTATGTCATTACTATGTTTATTAAAAACAGAGATTCGGCGGCTTATTATTTGGCAAGAATTCGTGCAAAGAAGGCAAACCACAATCAGCTCTTGCAGAGAATGTGCAGGTTAGAAGAATTGTCTAAGAACTCATTTATCTAATTTCACATAACAATCTACATGTATATTCTATTTACATTGTAATTGGATTCATTTATTTCCATGAAAAATGTATAAAACAAAACAAGAAAACATTAGTAATGTTATGGTTTTAACATGTAATCGCTAATGCTCAGATGGTTTAAACTATTTTGAAATTCTTTATGTCAATTATCAGACGACCAAAAATGTTAGATAACATAGTGAAACAACCAAGACAGAAAGCAAAAACAATATTAGGAAATAATAACATAAAACAGCTGAAATATTCTCCCTTATAGTTTGGCCAACATATACTGTGTAAAGATACGTGGTTATGTAAAAGGGGTTGACTACGGTCTAGGTCAAGAATTGACTGAATGTGACTCCACGTGGACTGCAGTATTGGTTGATGGTGCCTGGCGTTTGTTGGATGTCTATTGGGCAACCTGCCACCGTGTGCATTCGGGGGACAGTTCCTGGGAACTGATTGATGATGGCCAAAGCGACATCTCTTCCCTTGCATCTACTCCACGCGGAACACCTAGGATCTCAAAGACAGAATATGCTTACAACGATTACTACTTTCTGACTGGTACATTGAAAAGTTTTCTTTCCTTTAAGAATATATTAATTCATATATTTACATTAAACATATAACGTACATAACATGATTATAGTAATGATAAGATGATAACTCTACATTCGTATTAATTAATACTACATTTTATAGATACGTTCAATGGCAATTTATGAATGTATATTAAAAGATAGGGCATTAAACACATTATAATTAAAGCGTGTTGTAAATTAATACTGTACCAACACCAACATGCAGCTTAAATTTAAACATTCCACCGATTATTTCCAGATCCCGAACAATTTATTTATTCACATTTTCCAATCGATGAAAAATGGCAGTTGTTGGCGCGTCCTGTGACATTGGATGAAGCAAAGAGGACATCACTGTTGAAAAGAAATTTCTTCAGTCTTGGAATGGACATCATTTCACATCCTAGATATATTGTCGAATGCGAAGACGGTGAAGAACAGATTACATTTTCAACACCTCCCGATGTGAAGACAAATTTCAAATACGAGTTGTATGTCGAATCAGAGGGTGGCAGTCTTGAAGAGTTGCATAACCTTAGCTTGGAGAGGTACGTCTTCTTGGAAAAGGTCACTAAAGAAAATTTGCTCAATGTTAAGATGAGATTTCCTGCTGTCGGTAAATACAAACTAAAAATCCTTGCGAAGGAACATGAGGAGAGGTCATTTTACTATACAGTAACGTACATCATCGATGTGCTTTCTCCCCTTGACAATTGTCGCCCACTGCCTAAGAACGACAGAGGGGAGTGGGGGCCTGGACTGGATACAGAGGAACTTGGTTTAGATCCAATCACTCATGATGCCGGTGAAGTACAAGCTGACGACGGTAAAGCCGAAGTTAGGTTTGGACTGTCTAAGCCGGTTGAGTTCAAGCACAAGCTGGTCACAGGCGATGACGAAGAACTTCCAAATAGAGTTATTCACCGTGTCGAAAATGCTGAAGCTGTTTTCAATATCAGGGTACCAGACGAAGGCGAATATGCATTCAACGTCTATGCAAGAGAAACAGGTGAAAAGGGTGAGTTCCCGAACGTATGTAATTATCTTTTGAAATGTGAAGAAGAGCCAGAAGATAAACAAGCCTTTCCAGAAATTGCTTCAGAAAAGCTTGGACCAACACCAGCCTTTGAAGATTTCGGAATGAAGAATATTTCTATTATGCCAGCTCTTATGTTAGCTCCAGTTACTGGCGAGGTGACACTGCAGTTTAAACTTTCACACAAAGCTGTCTTTATACCCGAACTTTTATTGCACAACGATGATGGTTCCAAAACTGACTTCTCCGAATACACCATGTGGGATATCCTCCATGGTGTAGCTACCTTTTATGTAACTCTACCGAGGGTTGGAATGTACAGCCTAGCCATCAGGGCTAAACCTTCTGCGGAGGCGGAGAATTTCACGCCAGTTTTCAATTCTATCATCGATGCAATCATACCAAAGAAGCAATGCCTGCCCTGTCCTCAACAGTCCATCGACTGGCCTGCAGAATGTCATGTAATGAAACCACTATCAGGGGTGCTGTCCGCCAGGGAAATGGTTCATTTTGAAATTGATTTCCCGAAAGCGACGGAATTAATTGCAACCAGCGGAAATGGTTCCAAGCTTTTAAAGAAGAACTCAAACGGACTTTGGGAAGGTGAAGTGCTTGCTGGCAACGAAGACTCGGTTATTACAATCTCCGTACGATACAGTGCTGTGGATGAATACCATTACATTCTTACATACAAGGTACTAGTATTTCTGGTTGTGTAAACTTATAAGCTATTTGAACGCAATATTTAACTGTTCACTGATCAATGGAGTCAATATTTATATTTCATGCGAATTATCATTTTTCTCATTTGTTTTTAAAGAGTTAAATAATGTATTCGTACATTCATATAATGCAGCTCGAATAACTAATTCGAACTTCAATTGAATCAGACCGCCTTTACTTTGTCTTATCATTGATTGATGGAACATTATCAGTCTCATTATATGGATTTAGGTAATCGATAGAGATGAGATTATCGGTGAAAGACTTAGACAATTGGACAGATACAAAGCAGCAGTCGCTAGGGCCGAAGAACTCCGAGAATGTGGTAAACTTCCATCAAACTTTGATTGGTCTAAACTGGAAGCTGTTGATGAAGATGAACTTGAGGACTTGGTAAGTAGAATACATGCAAATAAATGTGTGAGCCTTCATGCATTTATCAGCCTTATTGTTCATCCAACCAAATCCATGCGTATATAATGTAATCTATCATTTTCTTTAACGCTTTCGGTGTACATATAATAAACGTAGCTTGTTTTGAGGTTATGATGTGCTCTTATAATTTATGTGTGTGTTTATTCCTATAATACAATTATATTGTTTCAGTGAGTACTATAATATGTTCCATTTTCTTGTTACCGTTCAACCGACATTTTTGTATGTCCCAATTGTTGTCGTCTTTTACAAAATAACGTAACTTTCGCTTCGTGTTTCAACCAACATTGTCTTCTCCTTAATCATCTATATAACGCTTTAACATATTTTGATGCCGCACGCTTTTACATCAAGCCTTTATTAACTGGCTATTTATATTCAACTTGCTTAGCTAAGTGTTTGGGTAAGTATGCTTTTATATCACTTTATATGGTGCTAGATGGAATGCACTTTTTTTAATTAGATCATTTTGGGGTATGGTTTCACTGTAGCATATATCAAACTGCTCTACAATTGCATCATCACCATTTGCAATATGTCCTATATGCTTATGCGACCCTACATCAATTGACATATGCTATTACACGTTTTCGCTTTTATAAAACACCTTCGCATTAGAATGGTTGGTATTTTACAACTCCTAAATAAGTCATTATATTTTTTGGTATTTTTCCAAATAATATCGCTTAAAATGGGCTAAGGTTAAGGTGAACACTTTTTATGGTGTGGGGAAAATTATTAGCGGTGGGTTATATTTTTTTCTGTATCATTGTATGGTTATATTATTTAACTGTTTTAATGTACTTTATTCAAATACTCAACATTTTCTTCATGAATAGTATAATTCTTACTTTGTTATATCTCTTTATCTAAACCCTGTTAATGCATTTCAAATGACATGCCTGATGATGAGAAGCTACAGTTGCACGTAAGCTTGGGCATGTAGCAACATTAGTAGGGATAAGGGATATTAATGATGACATTACGCGTAAGGCCGAACATTTAGGTGTCTAGTTTATGCATTCTATGCCTCAACGTATCTTTCTTGTTGTTCCAGGAGAATACGAAGTGTACACAGACTGTGTTAACATTGTTGACAGCAGACCTTCAGCTTACCAGCCAGTACCTTTATTATGGAGAGTAGCAATAATGTCTCCGTACTGAAGAGCAGCAGCTAATTTTATACAAAAATAGTTTTGCAAATAAAACAAACTGCCATGATAATAAGATTGCAATATGCATATAATAACAATATTACTTAATCATCGATTCATCTCTGATTTTTCTTTCTAAATAAAGTTGCCATAGAATACAAGGCTTTTTGATGAGGTCTAGTGTAAGTAAAAACTGACATTGTCGTAGCTAATGATTAGTTTGTGATTCTTAATGAACACAGTTGGTTTCGGCTTTGTGTATATAGAATAATGGTGTTTGTACCATGATTGTATTGCAAAGTTAATATGGTTTTTATTGTAACATTTGAAAGTTATTTGTAAATACATATAGCACAATTTAGTTTCCCCAGATATTGAGGTAGCTGAAATATGAAGAATATAATAATATGATAAAAACGTTGAAATATGCATCGATGGATAGTTCTTAAGTTCTTCTCTTGTTTAACTGTCGGTATTGTTGATATCCATGACACTGTCGTATGTACGACTTAGACTTTAGAAGATAATTATGTTATTTTGTACTCACATTCTTAAATATTTCAAATTAAATATAAAATTATTTTGTACATTTTTACAATGAGATTATGTATAATAGTATATTATCTGTTGAAAATTGAATTGCAGTTAATGTATTTTTAAGATGTAATTATTTTCGTGTGTCGCAGAAAACATGATGTACTTTTAAACTCGTCCATACACAAATTGACTGAAGTGCCGTTATTTAAAAAGCATGAACTGTAAAAGTACACATTTTTATAAATTGATTATATTTTCAAAGCTTCGTTTAACTGTCATGTTCTATTATTTTCTATTAAACATAATACAAATCTTCTTATCTTTTGTAATTTCATCACTATCATTTTTGAGTTAAGTTTTTATATTCTAATACGCAAATTAGAATACATAACCCGGTAGCCGTGTGTTGAATTTATTGAATATATTTTTGAATAGATGTGAATTAATGTTAATTTTATGTTTATGTTCGCAAAAGTGCCAATCATTTGTGATGTTTTTTGTTTGTTTTGTTTTATTTTATTTGTCATATAATCCGAAATAAATATTTGTGTTACAGTTGACTTGTGTTGCATACTGTGTAAGGTGAATTAATTGCAATTAGTTATGAACTTTAACGCGCACTGTCAATAAAGGGAAACATGCGTTTTGTGAACACAGTGGCAATACTACAAGAGAGGAAACCTGTGATAAACGGAATGAAACATCAGGCACTAATAAGGACGAAGTTCACATGTAACAAGTAGGGAACAACAGACGAAAGTGCAATATTTATTATAATGGTGGACAGTAACTCAGATGCAATTTGGTACATCAGTTTCAAAGCAGTTGATGAAAACTTAGAGCTCAAGAACATTAAATACATGATTCGAGTAGAGTCAGTGCATGACCCCGACAACAAGAAGATCATTATCGGTTACATCAAGCCACCATTTTCATTGCTTTTTTTCGGAATAGGTACAATTAACGGCGATACATGCATTTCATGTATTTTTATGGAATATTGATACAATTTATCTGGTACTTGAGGTTGATCGCCGTATTAGACTAAAACTTTCAGAAGTTGCAATATTGCCTTCTGATTTTATTGAGTCGTAGGTTGGCTCTTAGTATCAGTAACGTAGAATAGTCTATGATTTAATTTTATCATAAATATGACAAGGTTAATTTTAAAAGTGCTTCATCTGCATTACTAATTAATTAAGGCGTGTGAGAACAATTGCAATTGTTTAAGTTAATGTATGTATGTCATTGCAGAATCCCGGGAATTGGAACAAACACGTTTGTAAGCAGGTAGTGCAGTGACTTCTTGTTTTGAGTTTTGGGATTTTGGCAGTTTATTTAAAATTAATGTCCGATTTTGTATCACATAGACATTGACTTGTATCACGAAAAGCAATTAATTCAAACTGCCTAATAATTATAAGTTTTGTTACTAAAAGAAATGAATTTGGTATCGTATATGATTTATTACGTGTTTGATTATATGAGTAATTCAGTTAAAGCCCAGTCTCTGTTTCAAGTTCTTAATAATCACAATATACGACAATATTTACAGTAACTGACTCGACACGGGATGCTTTGTTGCACACTTTGAAATAATCACCGTACATTTTATGCACCATTCATTTCAATGATCTGTTCAAATAAGTCAATGATATAGCATGGTATAATGGTTTGTAAAAAGAGACCACCTTCTTTTAAAATCGTTATAAAACATCCCAGAATTCAGGATTTATATATCTTTTCGAATAACAATAGAGCTTAGTACTTACGACAATACTTCATTGAAATCCAAGTCTTTTGTCGTGATTTGGGTCTGAATAATAAATTATTATATTCAGATATTCACTCATTCTTGTGAAAACATAATTCTGCCAATAGATTATAATGACAATCTCTAAAATAGCATTTTGCCCATAAAGGTGGTCTTATAAAACAACATTGAAAGCCATTTTGATATCATTTTGTGACATCATTAATTTCATAATCATTCTACAGCTTATTAATTATCTAATACATTTATTATGTTAGTGCCTTACAAGGTATTGGCCTCTACATTTATTTAAATTGTTTTGTTGTAACATTGGCAAAGTCAGAACAAACATTATCATTATGTCTGTTTTTCTTTTAACGGTTCAGGTAGATGGAAAGCATTGTGAATGTTAATGCCAGTCGTTATTAATGTATTAATTAACTTTATATTTCTGACGTGAATAATAAAGCCCCAACAAATGCTAAATCAATTGAAAGTAAGGACATTAAAAATAGAAAACAATCAAGAAACAGTAAATTGCATTTCATATCATTGACTGTAAGAATAATGAACATTCTATTTTGAGCTTTCGCCATAACTCGAAAAAGTCCAATTTGACTTTGGAGGCCAGTAGTTTTGATAGAAATGAGTTGTTTTAGATTTTAACAGATAGAGAAATCGATGGATTTGTGCTAACTGAAAACTTAGATAGGCTGACTAACCCCACTTTGTCATCTCTGAAAAGATAAGTAACAATTCAATCACATGTCACTATATTACTGATATTGCTTTCTACAGACAATCACTCACTCTGAAAATAACAATGATAATAAAATAACAAGTACATATAATTAATGAAGCGGTCTATGTAGTGATAATATTCATGTTAATATAAGATCCTTTGACATTTCACATGTATTGAAATTTATAATATTTTTTTTATTTTTTGTTTATAGTACCTTTTTGTTTTCTTTGCACTGAATCTTGTTGTGCATGATGGTAAGGTATCTACCATCAAGTTAGTACTTGTTAGAAATATAGGAACACTGGTCCAGGTACCCTGCTGGTATTAATTAGTAAATTGAATTGTAATGTAAGACTTGTACAACAAAGATTAAGTCAAATAATCTTTACGGTTGTCTTTACAATTGTTTTAGCAATAGTTACACAAATATATATTGTCTGTATAGTATATACATATATAGAACTGAATTATTATAATTATTTTTGTCATTACAATAATCCAGCTGAAAGGTTTACTTGCTGCTTACCAACGCGAACGTTATCCTGAAGGAACAGCTACAGATGATGAAGATGCTTTAGCGGAATGTAGTGGTGACGAATTTGGTGAAACCGTTAGCGTAGATAGTGGAGATATAGACAGATCTAAAGAATCGGTTCCTGATGTTGTCGACGCTAAGACAACAGCGGAAGAGTCAGTATTTAACAACCATTCATATAACATTTATTGTTTCATATTCAATTTTCGAAGGTCGCAGCTTTTGCTTGTTTCTTCATCACAACTAGTTTCTACTTACATACTTATTTTGGTTTGAGTTTATGATATTGTTTTAGTTGCGTTGAGTATCTTCAGCTTTCAAAATATTGTTAAGTGCTATATGTCTTACAGTGAAAGTGACGAATCAGACGATGAAATAAAAGAATTGTTTGAAAAGAAGAAGCAATTAGAACTAGAAAAGGAGACACTATCTGATGCTAGTAAAAGGCGACTACATGCGCGAGAGAAACGAAAACAACTACTAAGACAGGATGTTGAGAAATTGACGAATGAAGTAGTTCAACTAGGAATTAAATATAAGAAAGGTAAGTTACTTGAGTTACAGATATACGTACCGAAGCTTTCTGGTGTTGTATTAAGTTCGGTGATGGGTAAACACCTTACATCAGTGATATTGTCAACTCAGGATAGCCCTTGAAAAAACAATCAACACTCGTTCTGATCTTTTAATCCTTTTGCATCATCCATGTGGCTGTTTCAAGCGGTGATCAAGCACTCTGTGTCAAGGATTGACTTTCAATACTTCTCTGCTGTATCCAAACTGTTAAACTGTTCGGTCTTATTGTGTGTCTGCCGTATTTATGTGTTCTCTATTGACGCCATTGGTGCTAAAATACCCCACTTAAACTGTACTAGGAACACTCTAATACATGTCTCCATTCAAACGTCATCAACGCTTTCTGTATTTGTTTGGGGTCTGTGTATTTTGGCTGGTTGGTATACTATGCTATATCATCAGGTTTTGATTTATTTTTCTTATTTCATGCAAAGTATGTTTTATTCAAATCGTGAAGTACACACACAAGTAGTATTTAAGTCATATTTATTTGATCTACATTGAATACGATTGAATACCTCGTGTACATTCGGACATATCCAAACTAGAAATATCAAAACAGACTGACGAGGAAATTATTTCCATCTTTACCGGTTACAGTATTTGTCTGAACTATCAGACTGCATCAATGCTGGTATTTACTAATACTACTGATTAAAAAACACATATACATACATCGTTTATTCTTGTATTCCTCGGGTTTGGTCCTCATGTTGTTCTACGATAGTACATAGTGAAAGTTCAAACAATAATTTGCATCAGTTTGTAACTATTTAATTTATCATATATTACAGGACCAATGTATTGACGGAAGAAAGAACGAAGAAAGAAACTTTAAACAATGTTGTGAGCATTAAATAATATTATATTATTATAAATAATAATGATATGAACATATCCAGTACTAGTTAATGTTTGTTAAATGTAATCATATCACACACTGCGCATGTGCACATTGTGGCTAATAAATGTTTATATTCCTGTTGTTACACATTGATAGAATAAAATTCACAATTTCATGAACAAAGTTTTATCTTTTTTATTCCACAGGTTCTCGCTTCGTTACTAACACTTTGAAATCAGTTGTACTTGTTACAGGGCTATCGAATTTCACATGCGTGATTGATAGTTCATCTTTGTCGTTACTGGTGAATTTAAAGTCTTTTATGATATTTGTAAACATTAAGAAAATCTCCATCTTTGCCATGCTGTCCCCTAAGCACATTCTTGGACCTAAAAAGACAAAAAAAAACTTTGATTTTGAAATATTGATGTCTGCTGCTCGAGTATATCAAAATAATATATTCGCTCTATATCAATCGTAAGATTTTTGAAAAGTTACATTCACAGTTGCTCATCTATTTTTTTCCTGATTGCTGAATAACGTCAATACGAAATACTACAGAACTTCCGAAATGAGTATGCTATTACTGTTCAGTAAATTGTTATATAATGAACTCGACCTACAATAAGTATTTTTAACATTAAATGAAAGACTGAGAGCGTGGTGCATATATATTGTTTGTTAATAATGTTTTACCTATGCCGAACGGAATATGTCTCGGGTTCAGCTTGAAGTCTCCATTATCGTCTAAATGTCTCTCGGGCATAAATTGTTCCGGGTTCTTCCAAACTGTGGGGTCCATTGCACAAGAATAAAGATTGGCAAATACGATTGTATTCTTTGGAATATCGTATCCTAGCAATCTAACTGGTTCTAAGTTGGAGTGTGGTAGTCCTAATGGAACTGAATAAATAATTTATACAAAATTATATAAAAAAATAAGATGCTGTGTAAGTATTGTTATAATTAAAGTGTATTATCTTAACATTCATTTTTGAAATAGCATGATTTAACAAACCGTACTGGAAATTACATCTACACACAAATCGCCATACCACATTGACAAAAACAGATATCAAGAAAATTATTACATAAAGTGCCCCATCTTTTGAAAGGCACATTTGCATTTTCCTATGTATTGTTTCAAAAATGTACAATGTTCTTGCATTTCACAACATCGCAACATCACAAGATGTCTTATGCTTCTAACATGCCCGGATTGTGTAATTATCATGTAAAAATGATTTAAATTTAGATTAATTTCAACTACGGAATAACATGGTCACGAAGTAGAAGATCATAATCAGACATAGCAAAATAATTAACACCAGTTTGTATATCTACCTATTGTGGCAAGACGTTGTATTTCAACTAGTGTAGCATGTGTGTATGGCATTCTGGCCCGCATTGACCATTCGATCACAGACCCCGAACTTGTATCACAGACCTATAGAAATAATATTATTTAAAATCACCGTTTACTATATTATGTGTATGGACCTTACAACGCAACACAGCTCTTTGTAAATCATAACATAAAGAGTAAGTTTCCTGCAGAATGTAGGAGAGGCATGCCATATAAAAATATATTAACCATTTTCTCAATCCACTCAATCAAACTGGTAATCAAGATGAGAATTTTTTAATTGCATGATATTGCCCATTTGTTAAGTCTAAGCTCTTAGCGTCATGCTTTTAAAATGGATTTTAAGGGTGTTAAGTCTAAATGAACTACTGTCATGACTAATCGACAACCCCAATGCAAAAAAATGATGTAGGGTTTTTTAGAACATTTGAAGATCGAACTTTGAGGTGACATCATGCCAACGTCAATCTTTATAGATATAATGATAATCTCCTTTTCAAACCAGCTGGGATAATAATTTTCATCGAGTTAGATAACAAATTAAGATTTCTGTAACACTTGAAACGTTACGTATCATAATCACAGTTGGATATAAGAGTAACACACAATCCAATAAACATTATTTTTCAAACATTGTATTGTTGATACCTGTTGTATCTCTTGTAAACACGTTTCTTGAATGTCAGGATATTTCACCATGAACATAAAACACCAGTCCAGTGTATTTGATGTCGTCTCACTTCCAGCCAGGAATAAATCTAGTATTACTCTGAATATTTCACCCTCTGAAACAAAATAAAAAATGAATGTTCGCAGTCACAGTATACGTAAAGTACGGTTGAAGTACGGTTGTATGGGGTGTAACGCTCTTGCTCTATGGACGTCTTTTAGTTGGTATTCATCCAAGGTACTTAGAAATAATAATACACTGTAGTTACGCTCATTGATAAATATTGCCTCCGTTTACCATAACTGACTGTCTTTGATATCATGTTGATATAACTGTAGCACTGGGGAAAATAGTTATTTTATAAACATCTTATATGGTGATCTGAAGTTAAATATAATACTTGAACATTTTACAAATGCTAATAATGTCTGTTAGTTATGCTGGCACGTTATATACTAGTATGATATATTGTTGGGAAACTCGCCTTTGTTTTAAATATACATTATTATATTATACATGCATCTACAACTTCCATAATGGATTTCGTATAATTATATTCCTTAAATCTTTATAGTATTATCTAACCGAAGTAAGAATCAATTTCATTTGCCAATCAGAGGCATTGATTCTTACTTGATACGCTGGGTGTGATTTTTTTTGTAGTTCCATAACTTGAGCATCCGTAACAATATAGATATAGACAGCTAGCTTACTAACATTATGTAAATGTATAATTACTATGATCACGAAATGTCAATTAGGAAAATCTATTATATTTAAGTCAAACATCTGTTTATCTGTATATCTATCATTTTCAGCAGAATGCTTTAGTCTACTCATGTGTTTTATTTTTTGTGAAGTATACAATAGGTAATTTTTCAAACCCACAACGAAGTTACATGTTCCGTGAAGACACTTGCTTATTTATTAATTTGAGTTTAACGCCGTTTTTTTTTCAAAAATAAATCAGTTTTATACGGCAGCCGATTCACTTAACAAGTTTTCCTGAACGGTATTCTAACCAGTACTAACTTACCCTTCCATGAGGAGTCGGTAACTTCTCCTCATGTGGAGGAATATGGATAGCATTTTAAAATTTTCATAAAAGGGTATGAAGCGTTGATCGGGTATCGGGAAGAAACTTGCTACACATACTTTTTGAAAATCAAAACTTACTATGCAGCTTTATGTTGGCATTTTGGTCATTCTTTGTGGAATCATTGGAAGCAGCAATGTACAGATCCACGAAGTCCTTGATGTGTTTTGGATCAAACCGCCTCTCGTGTTGTGTTATACGGGAATATATATATTCCTTTAATTCTCCAACAATGTTCTGCTTCTCATTGTATGCTCGCTCGTCCTAGGAAAGATCAAAACATTCATGTGAGTACATTTTGCGTGACCGACGCAAATAAAGCCCGCATCATTTAGAAGTTTCAAATTATGTCACCATAACGACATCAAATTACATGCTTTGCAAACCTACTCGATAACTGTACACAACTCTATCATGCGCCCGCCATAACAGTGAGTAAATCTGTAGAAAAAACACATTTTGTACAGCCTACACTTACAAATGAAATAATTAAACATTTCAGTACTGAATTAATTAGTTGCGTGTTATAATAAACACACAATGTTAACATGCATTCCGCTTTAAGCTGTTTTCCGTTCGTTCGCTTCATCGCGAAACATTTGCATTAAAAAACATTCAATATACCGATAAAAAGTTGACATCACCTGATGAGACGGTGTGTTGTGCATGCTTTGTGGGTGCATGCGTATTTTTTTCATTGAACCGAATAACTTCGGACCAATTATACACTAAATTGCATTAAATAGAGGTCGTTTAAAAATATTTGAATTACAAAATTACCATCACAGGTCCGTTTCTACTACCTTGTTTACATGATCATGTCACATAGTGAATAAATGTTTCGTTAAGGAAATAAACTAAATGACTGCGGTTTTTGTGTCATGTTCAGACGCAATACTTCATGAGCTCACAGTATGAGCGGACGTGAATTGTTTCACTGAATCAATTTATCAAGTGTTTGTTCACAACACAATGGTAAAAACAAAACAAACATTTATCAATATGCCTAATGCAATATTCCGAGTAGATTTTTTTCGGATGAATAAAAGCGTTAAAAAGTATTTTAGCTGGAGCGTAGCACAGTTCGAGGTGGACATTCGAAGAGTTTTGGACATATGGGCAAAGTCTTTTCACCCACTACACCCCTTCCAACCGAAATTTGTTGAAAATTAAGTGTTTGTTAGGTAACTTGTTTTAGAAACAAACTAACTAAATCGATTACTACGCACACCGGCGTGAATTACTTTTTGATTGCTATACGTATGGCACATTTCTAGTTTATCGAACATTTCTCTCGGAATTTCCATCTAATATCAATTGATCTGTATAGATGCTTCATTGCTTGAAGAGATTGATTATTAAAATTGCTCTCGTTCTTGAATTATCTCAAATGTATCATTTAACTTAGTACAACACTGATAAGTTATCAGCTTACCTTAGGAAGGAAAAACCTGATAATTCTCGGCATGAAATTCTTTGGGATAAAAATTCCCCCTTTGAAAAATCTATCCATCAAACGTGTAAGCAATTCACTTTCTGGGTTATCATACTGAAATCTAAAAATAACAGAAGTAAAAATAGCATAATTTCCAAGGTATTTATAAAAACAAGAACAATTCAGTACAACACATTCAATGGGGATTTTAGTAAATAGATGTAGTATATATATTTGATATATGTATACACGAATTTTATGGTAAGATTTGTAATCGTATTAACATTGTCTTTGATTTATCTTTAATTGTTCTTATTTTGATATGGAACCTATTCAAACAATGTACAGTAACACCTCACTAAGCTACTACCTTGAAATCATGACTACTTCTGTTTAAAGACCAGACATCTTTCGAACCGGCAGATTTCAAAAAGGAGTTTAAAATGAGACTCCCTCGGTATTTAGACCGATATATTGATATCTAAGATTGGTTTTCATTGAGCTTTTCCTGATTATTTATTTAGTTAATGCGTTATTTAGATATGTTTCGATATGTGCTGTGATATCTTCAACGATATATTTATCAGACTATTCATTATTTCAAGAAGGTCTTAGATTACCTCTCCCCAAATACTATATCGTGGATCACATTGATAACGGCTTTCTTTATAGTTGGCTTCATATCAAATGGTTGACCAATATTATTGTTCAGCACTCTGGTGACAGCAAAGATTTCCGTTTGAATTTTTTGTTGTAACGAAGTCTTTCCGACACCAAAATCTCTCAGTCCTTGCAAAGCAAATTTCCTCACTGACGGCGCATGCGCAAAGTCTTGCCATACCAAACCTGAAATCAACATTTCATTGAAAACAAGGCGTATGTACATATAATTAGTTTTGATGATAATTACAAAGCCTTGAGAATACATAATCATTTTGGTTAAGGACATAAATTTCCGTATGCACTCGTATCTTGAAAGTTATGTCCGTAATGAAACAATGGAATGTCATTAGCCTATCTAAATAACATTTTCATCATAATACATTATAATAAAAACCTTGAAATTTATATGCTCTTGACGAACACATTCAAAAACAGATTGTTATGAATTAACTTTTCGACATTTTCCAACGTCAAAACAACAATACCAGAACCTACGTGTATGAGTAATTTCACTCGAGTCTCAGTCAATAGCACTAGCAATAGCTGGAAAATAATATTTACTGACTTAATATTTCCTATAATTCATTGCCATAATATCAAAAATGGTCTTCAGTTGATGTGACAGACATCTTGTCAACATGCTGCGGGCTTATTATATCGTCATTGACATGAATTCAGCGCATTTTGGTTATTACGTAGCTGTACATGCACAACTCCAGAAATGTGTGTACCACATTGACCTCCCATAGATTATGTGAACATTAATAAAAATAACAGGTTTGGATCATGGAATAGTAACTTACCCTTGCCTTCAAGCAGACCTATCTGTAAACTTGGCAGCCAATTAGGCCTGTCACTGAAAACAGATGCATTCTGCACAAAAGCTTCTTTCACTATGTCGTATCCATTTAGAAACACGACCATCTGATTACCTGCATACACACTGAAAACTTTACCATATTTCCTCGCTAGTTCATTTAAATAAAGATGTCGTCTGGTTTTAAACACGCGGAAGAATCCAACACTCCCGAATACTGGCCAGCGTAGCGGACCCGGCGGTGTGCGAGAACCGTGTAAGCATCGATATAGTATTACAGCTGAGATGATGAATAACAATACATAAATCCACGAAAATAAAACACCTTCCAGCATGTTGTTTTATGATTCCCAGATATGATCGAAGTATATGCAGTTATCCGCTTCAACACACGTAGCTTTATTTACACAAAACAAAGTCTATCATTCAGAGCCGCCTTCATCATTATGAACTATATTCATACATTGGATGCGCGTTCTACATTAGTGGAGGATTCGCTTGTTGATATATCACATATCACAGAGGTTTACATCCACAAACGAGGACTTCCGAACATCATACATCAGCTATCATGACTCCGGATATAAAACGTTTAATGTTCGGATGTCCGTAACGAGATATCAATCTATTTACAATACTTAAATACGAGTGTTTTGTCAATACATGTGATTATAATTATCAATACCATGAAAATACAATTATAACCATTACTTGTCACATTGGTTAGTTTTTATTAAGATTTATATTAGTTCATTTAACTTACATGTATGTGTTTACGCTACTTCATATCATGCAAAACCTGTTTATACTTACTAATAGGTTTATTTGGGCGTGTACGCGTAGTAATTACTTGCATCAATTAAATGTTGGCAATATGGATTGCTAACTCACGTGTAAAATTGGTCTTGTCCGTGGTGGCATTCGAACTCACAGCCATGATGGGGTTGTGGCCACTACTCGGGGACCATATCCAGGAAGTCAATGGAGTAGACCAAGCACCTCTATCATTACTATATCTTGTAATTTGTTTGCCTTTTATGTGCGATGCTGTCACATACTAGTGTACCGAATAAATGCTATGGGTTTGCGCGAAATGCAGTATACTCGTGTAAGGAATAACAGCATGTGCCTTAACCTTTTTTATAAACATGTTGAAAATGACTGCAGATCTGAGACAGAACAAGTTTCATTTTCAAGGGGAGAGTGAAACACCATAAATCAATCGATCATTTATTTGAACTGATAAAAGAATCAGTATTGGATCAGGCTGTTTGGTGGTGTCGAAATAAGAAGACAATCCGATTATGAATTGTACCAGATATACTAGACCGATAAAGTTATTGACTTTTAACATGACGTTGTTAAGATCAGGGTCAGGTACAAGAATTGTTTCGTGATCATTTTGAAGTGTCTTGTTGTCAAGTTCAACACTTTAGACTTGAAATTAATATCATCGGAGGTAAATCTAGTAGTGTATGTAATTCAATGCATTTAGGTTCGATTTAGTTCACTCGTACATGTAACAGAAATTTAATCAATTCAGTTAGTTAATATAAAAGCATATCAACACTCAGTGTCCAACAAATTCAATGCCCGGAACCCGTGTGCTACCAGAAATTTCCACCAGACTCCCATACAATATTGACGTAAGCCCGCCGGGCTATCTGTAAATCCTAAGATCATAAGCCCGTTGCCAATAACTGCAGTGCAATTCGCAGGTTAATTCTATCATAGTGTATATTGTAAATAGAAAATTAATGAATTCAGTTAGTTGATATGAAACCATCTCATCATAAAAGACACAATATACACTACATTATGTACTCTTACATTTAAAGTACTCACATCCGAATGAATAATTATAGTAAACCCTTAAACAAAATTTGAGTCAATATTAAAATGTTCAACAAATTGCGAAAGAAGGCTTACGAAGAATAACCAACAAATGAAACCGCATCCTATAAAACGGGGTTTTACATAAAACAAGGCGTATACGGACGTCTTCGTCTGCGTTGCAAATATTTGAATGTGTCATTTATCTAGTTCATAGAAAACACTTTGTGTATGACGCGATATTTCATTTTACAAACCACAGAATAATCACATAATTCTTGTTGCTGTTATGTTGGTGATTAAAAACAAGCCCACATACTCCCACGTGGTTCGTCTTATTGACAGTGCAATTATTATATCGTGTTTCAGTTGTATAGCATAGTGGTGTTGTGACACACTAGAATAAGCGGACATCATGGCTTTATATCGGGAGGGTGCTTGGGTATGTATTGAAATAAAGCAAAACATGTTTCCATCTCACGCTATTTCACAATCTCTCCAGGGAGCTATATTCGCAAACGTTACCGTACACAGCTCCCCGGGTAGTTCTATTCGCCGTGTATAGTCCCTGCACTCAATAAGAAGCTGTATTCGAAGTATCTGTAACTTGCTTTTCCTCGGATAGTGATCCTCAATTGTCTAATGCATGACAAAAGTCATTATTTTTTTAATGATGACAAAATCGTTGTTTCTACAAAAATAAGGCAACAACATAAAAATTGTGCATTTACCATGCAATTATGATTGTTTGTCCGTCCGTGCGTCTGTTCGTCCTTTTTCTGTCTCTCATGTACACTCTCTCTTAAAACTAATAAGACCACCCCGCTATTAAGACCACTATGCTTAAGAACGAAAGATGGTCATAATAGCGGGATTTTACTGTAGGTATGTTGATATATGATCATTGTGTTGAAGTCATGGTGTCATAAGTCTTTACTGACTTATCTTTTTAACACTTTCCATATGTTTCTAATGATTAAGAAATTTAACTCAACATTGAAGATATTATTTCATGGATTATTATTTCAAATGATTAGGGCTGTCCCGATACAGATCTCAGCCGATACGATACGTATTGCGATACGGTAATAGCGATATGCGATATCAACGATACGATATAAAACTATTTCAAAGTAATGAAAAACATTGTAATATTAGTGTTTTTTTGGGGGAACTCTGCATACTTGTTTGGTGGTAGAAAATCCTACTTAACGGTTAAAAAGATGTACTTAAAGTCATCAATTTGATTCACATATATGTTAGTTGATTTTGTGGAAACTATATAATTATGAGAAATTTTATAACAGAAGCAAGTTTTAATCTCTGTCCCATAAATGACCTTATATCAAGAATAGAACCTAGCCACATAAAATTGTTTAAAGAATAAGAGTTATGATTGTCAAATTGATTAACAATACTAAATTAATAATGAATAATTAATCATATGATGGTGAGACATATTTATTCTAAAGTTGCTAGTCCCACCATCTAGACCAGTCATCTAAAGTTCAAAATTGGCCTTTTGGGGAATAAATTAGTACATAAGCCATTTTTGGTATATTGGTTCTTTATGTGATAGAGAATGACCAGAAAAAAGTCCCCAAGAATCCTATGGTGCAAAAGCGAGATTTTTGGACTAAAAGATGGAAAAAAATGAATAAAACTGCGAATTTCTGGAATCCATGTGTAACTCAAAAACAGTTCATTCCTGACATTTTAAATTTTCTACACTGGTAAAAATTTATCAACAGCATCTTTTTGAATGTTTTTTATATCGGCTTAGAATCCAAGATGGCCGCCATAATCCAATATGGCCGCCCAAACTTCATTCGGTTTAAGATTAATTTTTGAATGGTCGTATACTATGTTTGAAACATTTTTTTGTACAATAAAAAACTGTCAAGTTAGTAGCTTTTTCCAGTATTTTAGCATTGAAAGGTATTTAATCGATATATTTTAGTAATTTACATTATAAAGATTAATCAAAGTACTGGAAGTACTGACGGAAAGTCAACTTTGTCGTATTTTAGCATTTTCGTGGCGAAAACGCGGACACTCGTACGACGTGGCGTAAATCACCACCATATGTTCGACCACTACTTTAAATAGTGAATGAAACTATTTTCAATAATAATAAATCTTGTTACCTCAACAGTTTATAAATAAAACTGTTGTGCGTTTGAATACTTAATTATTATACATTGTACTTATAAGTTTTACAGTTTAAGTTACCATAACATAATATTTCTGCAGTAATAACTTCAGCTTATATCAAAAGTCTCACTCTGCAATGTATACAACAAGTGGTACTATTTTCTGTCCTGTTATTGGGCCGAGGGTAACTATTTTGAATATGATGATGTAGGAAAGTATCACCTTCCAAAAACATAGATTTGGTACATTAGTAATCAAGAAGTAGTTCTAGATAGCAAGAATGTATTGGACTTCTTTTGTTTCAGACGCATTTTTTGTGGAGGTTAGTAGTTATAATGTACAATGAATATGTTAGTGGCGGTGATTTTTATGTGATTACTTTTTATTACAATGAATCCTTATATTAATTTTCACTGTTGGAAATGCAATGCTTAATGTTGGTTTACGGCGCATCGACAACATAAGGCATGTAAAGCGAAATTAAATAAGAGGACGTCAAGAAGTATGTTATCAGATTGGTAAAAGGATATACGAGTAGTCATGTTAATAAGAACTGAAGCGCAACTAAAAATGTAAAATGAAATAGTTGCAATTGATATGTAGTGACAAAAAAATAAGAGTGTGTGAGACTAATCTCATTTACATTGTATTATATTATAGTGATACAGATTATATAACATCAGATTACATGGGTTGATGCATGTTTTTTTCGTTCTTGGTATTTGGTTTGGAAGGTGCCAAGTGGTGGAATTACATTCAAAGATATATTTTGATAAAGTGTAATTAACAACTTGGTATGTATTGTTAAAGAAATATAATTTTAGTTTTAAAATACAAATGTATAATGAGCGGCAAGTTTTTGTTGTTAAAAAGGGGATACTTATTACTAGTATTTCATTTGCCTCAACATAGAGGCTCCCGGGACAGGTCTTTAACCATGAATATGTAGTGATTCAAGGGCTATTAGATATGATTTACAGGCTGATTCATATACAATGGATCCGTAGTCCAGTTCTGAATGGATAAGAGACCGATATAAACGTATTAGTACTTTTCTGTTAGATCCTCAGTCAGTGACAACTTTCAGGAGGTACTGAGTCTTCTAGCAATTACTTTTTTGAGTGATTTAATATGACTAATATAAATGTAAGTGAATATATGGAGTCAAATATAACCCCTATAGATAATTAAAGTCTGGTACAACCTGAATTTGTGTGTTGCCCATATAATAAGACATAGTTCCGGATGCATTTACAAATGTATTGAAACTGTGAAACCATTTTGATCCGACATAGTTTCATATCAAGTATATCATTGATGGAGCCGTCTTTTAACGAGGCTTTTGTTTTTGGACTCAAAACATCAAAGGATTCAAGTAAAACCATCTACATAAAGGGAGCAGTCTACTCCTGGATTTAAAACTTCAACTTCACTATTAATTTTGATACTAAATAGGGTGACCCACAGGATACAGCCCTGTGGCACACCCATTTATTGTTTGTGTGGATCTGAAAGAGAGTTTCCCACTTGGACACGGAAGAAAGCCACAATAAAAAAGTGGAAGGTGGCATCTGAGTATTGCGTGATGATCATTAGAAAGCCCAGCTTAGGAATAGGAATTAGCAATGCTAAGAAGAAGGGAGTTCATCTGATTTCCATACATTATTAAACGTATCAAGTAAAAGAGAAAGAGTATGAATGGGCGTTTAAGAAATTAATTGATAATGAACTTTGTCTGGACCAGAGGATTTAATTGTTCTTCTCTTGGTTTTGGAAGAGATATTAAGTTGTTTCTCTCATCCCAGGTATTGTGTGCCTGAACAAATCTATCTCTGTGTAGCCTAAATTAACGTTGCTAAGATACTTTTACATGAAAAGTTGGAGATGACACTTGTGGAAGTGACCACTTTCCCAGCTTATTTCATCAGCATGTCCGTCTGTCTAAGACCAATCCAAACTGCGGAAGCTAGCAATAGCGAATTTGAAAAAAACTTCTTTGAGAATTACTCATGAAAAGTTAGACAATAGTGAGGATGTGTCTAACATTGTTACTTCACTGCCCATAGAAACAGCTGAAGGCTCAATCCCTCTGACCTCCACAACTATAGAAGTCATGACCAACTACAAATGTATGGTATAATGATGACTGTATATGGACTACCTAAACCCTCAAGGAAGCCCTATACTAAGGAAATTCAATCTGAGACTAACTGATAAAATCTTAATTAACTCCTTTTGTATATCAAGATCAAAAGCTCGAAAATCACTAAAATAATTGGGAGACTTTGTCTCAAAACTGAATAATATAACCTCGATTAGAAAAAACGTAGGTATGGTCCACAAAGTCAATGGAGAAGGCTTATCTCCAATTAAGCATTTGTCTGTTGACAACAGTGATACAGACTACCTACCCTCAGGAAGAGGCACTAGCTACTGCATTCGAAAAAATGTCTTCATCTGAGAACTATTCAGAAAAGAATAAAGTGAAGAGACTTAAAAAACCTATTGCAGGATGTAGATAGGTCTTTGCATTGGCATCTTTCATTATTGTCCGATTAATTGTGAATTTTTTTGTTTGACCTATCGACTCTATAATTTTAGCAGCCATTTTGGATTGATATCATGCATAATCAACATTAAAATACAAAAGTTCTCAGTATTTATCAATATCAAATGTTAAAAATGTCTTAGGCATAATTCTAAAGTTGAATAATTATAGTGGTTCTTGGATGTCATTTTTTGTGTTTTACACAGTTTATGCCTAAAATTACATTGTGAGCTTTATAAGTTCAATATTGACTTTGAAAAGAAATTCATCACAAATAATATAAAAGTAATTTCTTTATTTTTTACATTTGTAATTAGAATATGACAAAATAGTCAAATTTGGAATTAAATAGTATAACAATTTGGCGGCCATTTTGGATTGGAGCGGCCATATTGGATTTATGCAATGAATAATCAAGTTCATTAGAATACAAAAGTTGTTAATATTCATCAATATCAAAAGTTAAAAGTGTCTTGAGCATAATTCTGAACTTGAACAAATATAGTGCTCTAGAATGTCATATTCGAGTTATTATACAGTTCATGCCCAAAATTACATTGTGTGCTTTTATAAGTTTCGCTATTTGTTTTTTTTTAATAAATATATCATAAATAAGATAAAAGTAATCTTTATTCTTTTTACATATGAAATAAGAATGACTGATATAAGAGACAATCAGTCAAATTTGGATTTAAACAGTAAAAACAACATTTTGGCGGCCATTTTGGATTATGAAATTCCCAGTTTGATTTTTTTTTCAACATTTAGCCCCAAAATATCGCTTTTGCACCATGGGATTCTTGGGGACTTTTTTCTGGGTGTTATTCACCACAAACAGAACCAACATACCAAAAATGGCTTATGTACTATTTAATTCCCAAAAAAAATTATGATGACTGGGCTATACCTCTCCACAGCAACATCCATCGAACAACATTATAATCTTGCTGCTCCAAAAGTTGTTGCTTTGGAGAGGTTGCACTGTATATAGAATATATGTAGAAGAGATGATTTTGTAGCGTACTAGAGCTAATAAATCATATCCGTAACTACTTGGACATTCTCGTCACGGAGAAATACGCCTCGTACACAAGTGTAGGGTTACAAAATTTAATGTTGGTTATGTGATTTCCGGTTACTACCTCAGTTTCAACACTAGGCATCCGTCTTCAAGAATCACTCTCAGAATGACAGACTTACAAACGTTTTATCGTTCCAGATTAAAAGAGACACAGGTTGTTTTAATCGTTGGATTCCCATAAGGATTTCCAATTGGGGGTTAATTTGCGGTTTCGGATGTGACCGAGTAGCTACGATTGAAATAACACCGCTTTTAAATATACTAAAAATCTGGATGTGTGTGTCTACCATTAAATTCGTTATCTCAAATATTTAACAAGGACATTACTGAATACTGAAAATGTACATGTACATAGTTGTCAATTGAACATAATAAGCTGTATGCAATGTCATTTTTTTAACCATTTGTCCCTTGAAGCAGTTGCAATTGGTAGAGTGTGCTAGTAAATAATTTTGTTCGAATTACATAACGTTGATAGGGGAATCTTTAGTTGTAAACTTTACCAGATATTTTAATTGTGTACTACTTGGTATCATGATACAGCAACCATTGAATTTAAAAAGCAGTTAAGCAGTTCAATTTCAGCTCTATTTTGACGAAATGTTTGCTTCATCATAATTTGAACGGGAGAACAGTTTACTTATTATATAATAATAGAAATTTCAATTCCAGACTTTTTTTTGTTTGAAGTAATCATGTCAGGGAAGAAAGCCAATGATAACTTCGTGTTCATACAAATTTTAATGTGCGTATTCATTTATAGATTGTGATTATCTCATGTTAATCCGACGATGCCTCCCTGCCTCCCTGCCAATTAGACACATCGTCGGATACCCACGGTCGTTGCCTCCGCTCCGCTACGTACATGTACGTAGCGGAGCGGAGGCAACGACCGTGGGTATCCGACGATGATTAGACAAAGCATTACTACATTCCTTGAACACGATAAGGTATATAAGGTCAATGTAGCCAACTAACTGTATGGTAAAATTCGTTCTAGTCTGTTAATGAGCGAACTAAAATTTCGGCGGCATTAAGGGTACAAGTAGAGGACTGCATTCAAAGTAACGCTTTGTCCGAGTTTCTCGTATCCGTGCGACATGAAATATACATATCATATACATGCAGTGTTTGTGAATAATTTTCCTCATCAACATATGCAATTGTTTATTTAATGATTAAAAACAATGATATTGTTCAGACTGAATAAGACGATGTGTTGGTTTTTATCCTCACAATGGCTGTTAAACAATTATGAAGAAACCGAAACAATCGCTTTTGATGCCTTCAAATAGATTCAAGTTGATATTTCCTGTCCCCGCAAAACACAATTAACAATATGGACTAACTTTGTACGCATAATGAAAACCATAAATACCTTTTTAAACCAGTTATAAATTAGCAATATAACTAACATTTATCTTACGATTATAAATCTTGATTTTTTTTCAAGTTATAAATTGATTTATTGATTTCTTAAATGTTTCTAAGTTAATTACGACAAGACTATATATTCTAGTATTGATACCTAACCGCATAATTAATCAAACTATTTGTGTAAACGTTAATCGGCTTGTGTTTGTTAACAAGATCGAAGACTTTCGTGAAGTCACTAAAATTAACGTAAATAGGTGCTTGTCACTCTTATGAATGTTCCAGTACGATGCGTAGGGTTGCTATCTGGTCTACACAGGACTTTCAATTCTGTCAGTAGTGGTCTAGTGTGGACTGGATGTAGACAGAATGCCACCCCAATCCCTGCAGTCTCTTTTCTTAGGAAGTTTGACGATGTGTCCTATCTTCCATTTTGTCGGTATTTTTTCCTCCTCAGCATAATGCTGCAAAGACTGCCTCCATGGCCTCTTGTGGGGGGGGGGGGTGTTTTCAGGTCTGGAAGCCTTCCTAACTTGATATTTGTGATAGCTTCGGATATCTCCTCTGTAGTGAAGCACCCATGTTCATTTATATCTGCGTAACATCTTCTATGTCGGGTTGTTGTTATACTGGACGGGTGTTTCAGATTGAAGGCTCTGCTGAAGTGTTCCTTCCAGCGTATCGCGTACTACAGTGATCACAGCGCTTCACTTTTAGAATAATAAGTAATTGAGGATGTGAAGGTACGAACTTTTTGATATCTTAAATACATGTATATCATACTACGGAGCGTTTGCTCCTCGTTTTCATTTATCAATTATGCTCATATAGATTGCCCGTTGTGATATAACACTTTAAGTGTATGCGTAATCGATCACATGACTTTAAAGGAAGAATATTAAACAGTGCCCACACTAATTTTATTCTGATGACGAAGACGATGTCTTAACCATGAATAGTAAACATTTTTGTTGTATTGTGCTTGTTTTAATAATTTTATTTTGGAAACTAACCATACAAACACCAGGTATGTAATCAACTACATCATAGGGAATTGTTTTGCTGAAATGATGAAATGTAGACGGTTAATGGTGTATAATGTAGAATTAATAACTCAAACCAACTTATAAACCGCCACCTAGTATTATTGGATATACATTGATTGTTAAAAGTATAAATAAAAAAGATTTGTAATGGTATTGAAATTTTATTAAATGCTTATAATCGTTAACTATACATTTTTTTCAAACAAATGTTAATCGAAATTCATAATCGAAACATGGAGAAAGTACATGTCTCAAAGGAACGCCGTACTCCATCATTCCCACTGTTCTTTCTCCTACACACATACGATCCATGTTTTATGTTTTTTATGCTCGGGATTCACGATATAATGGTTAGTTAAGTACACGTTTCACATGGGTAAATGTTCAAAAGAAGATACAGTCAAATAGTGATTAACATTCTTCTTTGACTTCTTTGATCAACGCATGTTTAGTGTACAAAACCAAGACAGCAGTTCCAGGGTAATCGTGTATCGTGATTTCTCTCATGTTCTGTGTTAAAATATCACTGTTCCGTGTTTTCATCTATCATCTGTGTTTTAATATCACTGTTTCGTGTTTTCTTGTATCTTTTGTGTCATAATATCACTGTTTCGTGCTTTCTTCTATGTTCCGTGATATAATATATCTGTTCCGTGTTTCCTTGTTTGTTATGGATATAATATCACTGTTCCGTTTATTCTTGTATGTTATGGATATAATATCACTGTTCCGTGTTTGCTTGTATCTTCTGTGATATAATATCACTGTTCCGTGTTTTCTTTTATCTGTTGTTTCATGTGATCACTTTTCCGTGTTTTCTTGCATCTTCTGTGTCATAATATCACTGTTCAGTGTTTTCTTTTATCTTCTCTGTGTTATACTATCACTGTTCCGTGTTTCCCTGTATGTTATAGATATATTATCACGTTTCGTGTTTTCTTGCATCTTTTTTGTCTTAATATTACTGTTCCGTGTTTATTTCTATCTTCTGTGTTATAATATCACTGTTCCGTGTTTTCTTCTATCTTCTGTGTTATAATATCACTATTCCGTGTTTCCTTGTATGTTATGGATATAATATCACTGTTCCGTTTTTTCTTGTATGTTATGGATATGATATCTCTGTCCCGTGTTTTCCTGTATCTTCTCTGATATGATATTACGGTTGCGTGTTTTCCTGTATCTTCTGTTTCATAATATCACTTTTCCGTGTTATCTTGCATCTTCTGTGTCATAATATCACTGTTGCGTGTTTTCTTCTCTCTTCTGTGTTATAATGTCACTAATACGTGTTTTCTTCTATGCTCTGTGTTATAATACAACTGTTCCGTGTTTTCTTCTATCTCCTGTTTCATAATATCTCTGTTTCGTGTTTTCTTCTATCTCCTGTGTAATAATATCACTGTTCCGTGTTTTCTTCTATCTCCTGTGTCATAATATCTCTGTTTCGTGTTTTCTTTTATCTCCTGTGTCATAATATCTCTGTTCCGGGTTTTCTTCTATCTCCTGTGTCATAATATCTCTGTTTCGTGTTTTCGTCCATCTCCTGTGTCATAATATCTCTGTTTCGTGTTTTCTTTTATCTCCTGTGTTGTAATATCACTGTTTCCTGTTTTCTTCTATCTCCTGTGTCATAATATCTCTGTTTCGTGTTTTCTTCCATCTTCTGTGTCATAATATCACTGTTCCGTGTTTTCTTGCATCTTCTGTGTCATAATATCACTGTTCCGTGTTTTCTTCCATCTTCTGTGTCATAATATCACTGTTCCGTGTTTCTTTGCATCTTCGGTGTCATAAGATTTACAAATGGGATCTTCCATGTATACAATAATATTGCTGACCCAACAATTGAACTATACATGTATAGCTCGACCATGTTTTTAGCCATACTAAATCGATTGGGTATACATTGTACTTGAGCATGTTACATAAAATTTGTCTTGTCAATATGTTTCTGTCCGATTTGTTTCGAATATCCATCCCCAATTTGACTTATTGGCTTATTCTGAATAATTTCTTCAAGGCTCAAACAACATGGTCAAGCTATAATTCTATAGGTCGTGTTAAAAAGTGTTTGAAACATGAATAATACTGAAAAAAAATTGATTGAACTAAACATCTACTCATTTAATCTCTTGTGTCAATTTTGCGCAAGCAATACAACATTGTATATCGATCGATAGATAATATAATTAGTCGATAAAGGGGAAGTGTTTATTGGAATAAAAAGCTTTTTTGCGCGTTCTATTATTTTTTCAATGCAGGATATGAAAGTATGATATCATATATTATGTAAATAACTGGAAATTAGGTACTTAAACTACATTGAATGAATACATTGCAATATTTCTATATCTACAGCTTCAGTGAATGACGTAAGTTTACATGATTTGAAGTGGGTTGGTAAAGTCCTTTTCTGTTTACATGTTTCATGCGTATACTAACAGTAAATGGGCATACTTAAGCAAAATGGAAATCATCCCCAAAATGTTTTCACAATAGAATGAGATCTTATTTCCTCTAGAAGTGTCATATTGTATTTCTTTCGATCATAGGTTGACTAGAATGTGTATGGACCGAAAGAAAATGAGTGAATGAATCCTTAATGTAAATTTTGTTTTGAAATCTAAATCAGTAATACATTTTATAAATGCTTGTCATTTGTACGTTTATAAGAGAAGTTATTTTAAGGTGCATTCGTTAGACTTGTTGGTGGGAAAACACAGACTGAAGGTCGCTTGGAAATTTCTCACAACAACGAGTGGGGAACAGTTTGTGATGACTTTTTTGGTAGAAAAGCAGCAAGTGTAGTTTGCAGAATGTTGGAGCTGCCAAGGTTAGTTAAACATTTTTGACCCGAAGAAAACTACAACTTATGTTTTGGCAGATTATAATTAACAGTTGTGACTCCAAGTGAGTAATCATCAACAATGTAATACTCTGCCAGATTTTAATAATAGAAAACACGTTTCTACGTCTAAGAATAATGACAAATTGGAACATGCATTCATTGTTTATGACGAAAAATTATCACTAAACAAATCTATCATATGATTACTTTTAATCTGTAACGGAGCTGTTGCTTAATATTTGTTATTCAAGTTCAGGAGCATTTTACACTGGTGCTTACGAAGCCGGTATTGGTAGGATTTGGTTGGATAACGTAAAGTGTATCGGCAATGAAGCATCCATAGATTTATGTGAACATAATGGTTTTGGGGAGAATAACTGTGATCACGATGAAGATGTTGGAGTTGTTTGTACTGATGGTTTGTTTATTTTTGTTACCCTTTGATCTTAGTTTTTTCTTAGTTTAAAGAATAAGATTTGTACCTAGTGTACGAACTGCAATATATTGAACCGTAACAAATAAAGGAATATAATACTATATACAATACACTGTATCACATTTATCTTGTTTCCACACATAATGCTTGTGAAAATTTGTATGATTCTAGAAGTAGTTGTGGTACAATGTATTGCCATGTAAAATTAAAGTTTTCATTTGTTGATGGTTATTATCATTAGTAATCAGTAATTATCATTTTTTTGTCTTGAAACACAGCTATCGACTGGAAGGCAAGACTCGTTCATGGATACAGCCCTTCCAATGGTAGAGTACAAGTTTATGTTAACGATACGTGGAAATCAGTGTGTGGTTCACATTGGGGATCCAGAAATAGCGATGTGTTTTGTCGAATGCTTGGATTAGATAAGTACGAACAATATTAATAGCACCAAAATTTGTAAAAACACATTTTCTTTTATCATCCTGAACTTGTATACCAACAGAAACCCTTTCGTGCAATGTGTTATTATACTGTTGGATTTTCTATGATGTACAATGGACAAGTTTTGTCAATTCCAGAACGAATGATAATAAGTTTTAACGAAGAACGTATAATTATATAAATGATTATTGATTCATTGAAGAAGGTATTTTATATTTTTCAGTGTCATACATGCCACTGTATTTCCTGTCAACCGTCGACTTGATGTTGAACATGTAAAAATAGCACACTTGTCGTGCATTGGGACAGAGACCAGTTTTGAACATTGTAATTTCCCCGGTGTAGTTCATCCTGGTTGTACGAATTGCAGCGAATTAGTTGCTTACTGTATTTCAGGTAAAGAATATGCATGAATTTTGATCGAATATGAATTTATGTTTCTTTGCATGGTGTTTTAACTGTTGCTGTAACTGAATAAAAGGTACGTGTATACATGGTCTTCTTGTCATTACTTCTAGAATGTCCCTTGATACAAAATTGTAAGAATCAGACGTGCACTGACGAGGAGCGAGCAATATGTAATGAATGCGAAGATAACTTTAACCTCACAACAGACAAACAGCGTTGCCAGATGATTCAACAACCCTATCCAACTGATGGTATGTTCTTCATTGATTTAGGCATTAGTGGTTAAACTTTGTAGTAATTTTAGTTTCATTTGATTTTTAGTTACATTTGAATTGTATGTATGTGTATCATCACCTAATTTATCTAATCTTCTAGAATGTCCACACAATTGCAAGACTAAGACAAGCACTGACAAGGATATATCCGCTTTTGAAGAGCGCGGAGACAACCTCAACCTGACAAAATGCAGAGAGCATTGCCAGATGAATCAACAAATCTGTCCAACTGTTTGTATGTTCTAGACTGATTTTTGAATAGTGAACGATAGTTCAGCTTTCCATCGTTCTATACATAGCGTGACGTCACTACGTTTGTCTAACCTCTATACATAAAACTGATTACTATCCACATTTAGATAGTTATACATACGCTAAAAGTATAGTTCCGCGGAAGGATTAAAAATGTCAAAACAACCATATCGGTTGTATGTTATTAACAAATTTTGTTTATTTATGTAAAATGAATACGTAGTACCATTTCTATTATTATGCTTTCGTCAATAACACTCATTATTCAATGAAACGCAATGTTGAAGTACGCTTGGCTCCAATGTGTACCATACGGTGACGTCACGCTATGTTATTGTTCATAATTTTCATTTTGTAAGTAGTTCCTGCAAATACCCATAATGCCCCGAGCAGAATAACACAGGTCAGTGCATAGCGCTACCGTAGTGTACACATTGGCTTTCCATAGCCGTCACTCGCTCGGTGCGCGTGACTATTTATGCTGATCTAAGTGCTATGCTTATATACATCCGTCATGCAATTGTTGAACTTGTCCCCGTTCCATGTTGCAGTGCAAGTCCATTAAGTTCTCAACGTCCATGAGTACTTTCAGCGCTTTGATTGAGCATGGACTTTCAAATTATTAGTTATATCATCTTAAATCTCAGTATGTCGTTTCTTGGATATTCATAATGTATAAAAACAAAATATGGGAATTAATGATGATTAGAAACTTTGCTTAAGATTATGTAATGTTTCATAATGATGTATCATATCCCAATGCTTGTCTATTTAACTTGATTTAGACAATCATAAATATAATTAAATTAAAGTCATTCGGGCATTGTTCATACATTGTTTTTTTATTTTGTTATATTTAAATACTGTATATTTTTCAGATTATGCTGTTTTAATTGTTGGCTTGGTATGTGCCGCCTTTCTGTTGAATATCATTACAATTATGTGTTTGTGTTCATACTTCAAAAGACGCCAATCAGAGGGGAAACCAACGTCTAGCAATGATCAGGTTATTGTATACAGTTTTTTTTTATTTGTGAGTTATTTTTTACGAGGGGCATCCGCAAAAACAGTTGTACTGAAATTTCACACATACATTGTAGTAACATAACATTTCAGACAAGACAGAGTTTATATCCTAGCAGTGGTTCACCATGAGGGGTGTCCTTGCTGACCACTGATCGGTTTTTTTCCAATGCATAAGTTGTGTACCTCAAATCAGAATCAAAAAACAATTTTTCGAATGGATAAATGTCTATGGTAGTCAAGGGTGACCAAAAAGGTACGACAATATGTTCCGGGTACCAGTTTCGCAACAAGTTACGAGTATTTTTTTAATGTGCCTCGTATTCAAATGTTCGGAAATATTTCGTACATATTTAAACGAATTGTTTAGTTTTTATATTATTCTACACTGTTATTTAATAATTACGCAATTTAAAAACCATATAATACCTGTGGTATATGTTCTGTTAATGTCTGCAATGATTACCACTGAAACGGCCTTGAACGGGTGTTTTGTTAGCTGATATATGTCTATGGATTGGATGGTAAGGGGTGCATTTCTGAATTTGATCAAACAAATTTTATTTTATTTTAAAATTGAATATTGAACCTATTGCAGAATGTATTGCTACAGCAAGTTCCAAGATCACTAGTTACAAGTGACGATGAGGCGCGTCATGCTAGGTAAGTCTTGTTTTACGTATAAACAGAACACAAAATCTTATAATTGGTACAGGCATATACAAGAAAAATAACTCCTTTTAACTCCATGGTGATAGTAATTATATAATTTCGCATTTTTATATGCATGTAAATCGCTAAATAATATGTTTTCATTGTACATTTTACTTCTACATTGTTTAAAGTCCCATTAGCTTTTTGCTTTTTGACATCGCGACGCCACTTTATGGCCTGTGCATAACATTCCGATTGACTGTAAACAACATGGTTGACTCGGGAAGTAGTACATCGTCGTCTGTGAGTATAAATTGTCTTCTTACGCATCAATTATCGTACTATTTATTACGACATTTAACAAATAAATGCAAAATTAATAAATATCAACTAGCACATAATCTTTCACCAAAGTAGAAGTAACGTGACGTGCGCATGCGCTGGAATATACTTGTAGACTGCGAGAAAACACAGCTGTTAAAATATAAAGTCATAGTATCATTTTCAATGATATTGAAAAAAAATACGATAATGGTTTCGGAAGCATTGTTTCGCTATAAAGTATGCACGGGAGGAAAATTTACCGGATTCCTGTTTGAGAACAAAGGAAACTATTACGATTGATAGATTAATAAGCTCATGGGACTTTAAGGTTTTAAAGCTACTACATATAGATCCTTGACAAAGTAAGTAAATATAATATTTCTATTTTTATATAGTACTACGTTTACTGAGGGGTCAGATCCTTCACCAACGCAGAGTAATTCCTATTACGATATACCAAACGTATACGAGGAACTACAGAACCGTCGTACGTATAATTATGTTATTGTCCCTTTATCGTGTGGTGTAGCCGTGTTGAAGCAACACAGAACAGCCCAAAAACAAAAATCAACCAATGTGTTCCCCCCCCCCCAAAAAAAACGTGTAACAAACATAAGAGGGTAGTAATTTCAATCCACAATAGTCATTCATAATCCCTTACACACACCTCTGTCAGCGTCCGAACTTGTGACCGAGTCTTCTTTAGTTTCCATCTGATATGCTCTATTTCATGTCTGTATTTTGTCTTAGTAGGCATTTGTTGCCATTATTTAACAATTACATTAAACGTCTACGTTGTGTTCTGTAGTTGCAATCATACTTTATAACCTAATTACCGAAAGTAAACAAACACTTCCCGTGATGAATTAGAGCGGTTGATTAGTAAGTTATTTTCTGTTGATAACATCGTTTGTCTCCTGACCAGTGTATTTCACGAAATAAATCATTTCATTTACAACAAGATGGGACAGCTATGCCAGAATCAGATTGTGTTGCATGCATTGTAATTATAGATTATTGTATTTTCAGGCAATACAGAGCACTTGTATGATCAAACATAAACATTCAGCAGGGTTCTATAGAGTTAATTCACTTCAAAGACGTTTTCGAGTTATATTTGTACATTTCATTTGTAGAATTCAAACACATCAATTTTATATTTTACTCTTGAGTATGTAATCAATTTTCTTAAGTATTTGCTCAATGTGATTGTCATTATTTCTTTGATAGGTAATTACCTCGGATGCTATTATTTACTTTACGACAATTCTTTTCATTGAAAGAGGTGTTGCTCGTGTTGAAAATTAGAAAAATGTCAATTTCTTTAAATACTGCATGGTGCCTATGTTTTTCTTTAGCTAATTTCATTGATATTGTGTAATTGCATATTTTTACCGTGATTTCTTTGGAAATATATGTTATTTCGTCTTTAATATTTTTTAATATGGGTTAGACCCATGTACTTCAATGCAAATTGAAAGGGCAAATAGTTCAATGGAATGTCTCATGGTAAATCAATTTCTATCATGGAAACCTGTACAAATTATAGACATATACAAATTGTGTCTGTCCAATTATGAGATAATAATTTTAGGAGTTTAGATCCTAATGCCTTTTAAAAATGGCTCACTGGCAAAGTATTGTTTTATCTAAAAGCCTTTGATTAAAAAAAAACATTTTGGATACAATATTCTGATTCATTTCAAGGAATAATGATTGTATTATTTGATAAAGAGCAGTATATATCAATCATAAACGGATATAAATAACGACTAAAAATCATGACGATGAGTATTGACCTGATTTTATATTTTGATTTGGAAATTTCCATGGAATGAAATATCATGTTACATCATTCAATTTGACGTTTATGTTATATGATGGATCAAATTTTTACCCAATCAAAATGTGTAAAACATATTTAAAGACAATACTATTAACAATATTTTACAGGGAATACCATATCGCGATAACATTTTTGTTGTTTTTTTGCAATATTTCATTTTCAAAAAACTAAATAAAAAATTTCAAGGAAAATTGAAATGTGAACTTGCCTATTATTCCTTGTTTTACAGGCAACTAAATCTACTTTAGTTTTCCTGTTAAGGCCAAACGAGAATAGTGTGATAGTGTGTTCATGATATTTAGTAATAACTTTTTTATTGTATTATTTTTGGTAATATCCTTATTCCATTGTAGTTTTAAGGGGAAAAAAAGAAAATCTACATTCACAAATAGAATTGAGTTCCAAACATAGCAGGGCAAATCCAATCAATAAAATGTATGATTTAAAAAATAGTATTCACAACTAAATGTCCACAATGAATTGCAGTGTACTGCAATCAATATCTTAGTAGATATCGAAATATCAATTCTGTCTGGCATTCCTGTCAATCCTGCTATAGTCCGACAACGACCTGTGAATGATCAAAGATCAGCTAAGTCCATTTTGTAGGGTGAGTGGCTTTTCGGAACGTTTCGTAGGTTTCCGTAATATATAAATATCAGTTATTTCACCGTCATGGCTGAGACTAAGTGCGTAGTGCGATCGGTAAAGGCGCCAACCATTTTACTTTTGAAGCCTGGTAGTCAAGATGCTATGGGTTCGAAACACATATGAACGTTTTTCCTTTCCCGTGATTTTTGTTTGATATTTGGCATTTTATTATTGCAAAATTTTATTTCAATATTTGGATTGAATTTCATATGTATTTCATTTAATTTCATTTCAGGTAATTTCATGAAATTTCAATTACTGCGTTCATTAGCAGTATCTGTACTTGAGCCACTGTCAGAATCTAATAATTTGCTTCATTATATTAAGTTATATAACATGACATCATCTAAATACTTAGGAACATTATTTGGACAGAATTTGATTTTGATTGCATATGATATATATACCTTTCAAAACATAAATGCACCGAAATCACGAGCAATGCATTGTTTGAAAAAAATAGTGGCAATATTAAGGACACGAAAAACACAATTCAGTTAAATAATGTTACTAGTGCGGCGCACTGATTTCAGGACAACGTAGCTATGCCTTTTACAGTGGTCTACAAATGTAAGGTCGTGTTTAGTAATATACTTGGTCATTGTATTACTTATCCCTATTTTAAAGAATGGAACAGTCCATGACCTTCCGTCACGACTCACTGCTCGATTTCTATCAATACTAATTGATATGTTTTGTTTTCATGTGTTATGTACTCATAGTTGATTGCACATATACTGTCAAACCTGTGAAGGAAGGCCTCCCTTGGAAATGACAAAATGTGACCTTCATTGTTAGGTGGATTTTTTTCCTAGTCATTCCATGCTAAACAATCAATGACGGTTTTTAATTGAATGATCTTTATCAACAGAGTTGCCTGTATTCACAAGATGACCTTTATTCCGTGTGGCCAATTTTCTCCGGATGGACTTTACATGGAGGTAGCCGCAAATATAGGTGGTTTATAGATATTTCTAGATTGTAGATTTCTATATTAATATCTAGATGTTGTTTTGCTCGTGCAAAATTAAACGATTGGTAACACCAATCAGGGTTTGAAATGAATCTACCCTGTGCCAATGTTTTTGTTCCTGTGTGTAATCCTTACCGAACAATCTAATAAATGTCTCCTTTCATTTGTGTTTATTATCACTGTTTACTTGGTGTTTTATCAATGTTATAGTACTGACATGAATGCAATTGTATTATTTATAATTTTTATTTCTATGAAGTCAGATCTTAAAAAACTTCCGTCATATTCTCACCCGGATGTTGATTCAATGTGTTGAATTATCTCGAATAAAAGATAGTAAACGTAAAATCGTTTAATTTATACCATTCAATGTCATAGGTTAAGATCATAAAAAAATAAAAACGTGAGAATAGAGACCATGCAGAACTTTCACCCAAATCGGAACTGCTCGTCCTCGATATTGTGGTGTAGCCATAATCGATCCAAATGCATTGAATTCAACGGCAGTTGTAAATTTTACTGTTTTGTTTTCTTTGAGTTTTACGCCCCTTTTCAACAGTCAGAGTCATATGAGGCAGACAGTTCACATAAGAATCGTTCCTGGGAAGAACCAGTACTGCACCTCATTTAACTTGACGTGGTCCCCGATACCGTAGTCATCTTTTTCTTTCCTTGGTGAAAGGTGGCTCTTAGACATGTATACTACAGAAAACGTGCTATCCTCCCAACACAATATCGCATTCATTTTCTTGTTTGTAATCAACAGAGTTCAAATGTCGACCTGCGCGCCCTCTGTTGAGAATTTTGGGGTTAAAATCAACCAATGAAATCATGTCTTATTGATTCGTAAGAGATCGCCGTCTCCCGGAAACACACGAGTTTCTTAGATTATTTTTGATAGGAAAATAAAATGAATGTAGTCCTAAATTTATATATTGTTTTATTGTAGGAGTTAATCATCTGCTTTTATATTTATAATACATGACAGAAAATAGATCAACAAGGTGCTCGTGATGCATTATGGGAGTGTCTTGAGTAAACGCCGACGCTATACGGTCCGATTCCGGTATTTGATAGTCGCACTGCGACGTATCTTATGGAAACACGTAAAAATAAAACAAAAAATATTTCATGCTTTTGTGTGTCTACTTTCTGAATTGGTAAGAAAAGAAATGAAATTCAAACATAAGATGTTGCTTTTGAAGTTGATAGACTGTGTGTGGGAGGGGGGGGGGCGTGTATTACTATCTTCATGATGTAGATTTTTGGTCGTGAAATTATGTGACAATTTTAAGGGTACCATTTACAAGGTTTTACAAGGTTTTAGGGTTAGGGTTAGATCTCAATTAGTTGTCTATAAGTCATTGCCAGTCAATTCCCCCCTTAAAATGGGGTTTTTAGGGGACCTGAGGTACATACCGAGGTATATCTCGGTCAAATTTCTAGGCAAATGGCAAACAAAGTGAGGTACATTTTATAATGGAAAACCTCGGAAAGATAGTAAAACACACGTGTGCGTGTGTGTGTGTGCTTTTTTAATGTCAAAGACTTATTATATGCATGCATAACACTACAGTCCTTGTTAATGATAAACTATGTGTACTGAGTGTGTGTATCTTTGTACATAGAATTAAGAAAATATTTATTCTTGTTCATTGTTACATGAACTGATAAATATTTTAATCAGTATAGTTAAAATATATAAAAATAAGTGTTGTACACGTATTAGACAAAATACTACATTTGCTTGGTCTTCTACAAACCAATATCGCACGCAATTTGCAATTTTTTTAACAACGATAACTACTTTGTATACAGGAATATATTACAACAAATAGCCTTAAAATGACTATATATGTATAATTCAGGGAAAAGTACCTCGTATTTTTGATAACGTCTTCCGTTCATTAGATACTTGACTTTAAAGAAATGCCGTACCCAGAACCCCGCTGTTTATTACGTAATACGCTATTAATAAAAAACAAGTATCAACTTTCTGAGACAGGGATCCCTAGATTAGGATTACCGCTACAAAAAAAAAAGAAAACTGCTTTGAAATCCGCCATCAGATAAGACGGCAATGTTAATTCGAAAATGACACCTACTGTGTTTTTTTAAGCTTAAGAATTTGGCCCGACCTATTTTTTTTTAGCCAATTACTTGTTAGGTCTATCAATTCAGGTATATTTCAGAATAAGTATGAAATCATTGTTTACAATAAGCGCTTCTCTGAGTTATAACACAATATAGACTCGCGAAAATATGTGTCAATTCTAAGGGTACTTATTACTATGTGTTTAGGGTTAGAAAGAAATGTCGATCAAGTCATTGCCTGCAAAGTCCTCACAAGTTTCATATGTTTGATAGATACGTCAGCTTCTTTTATGTTCCCCTGCGCACGTATGCGTACATTTGCATATTTGTAACTGACTTCCAATTTACAATGCACACACAATAACAACATAATTATTTCGTTTAAAATTGTGTCTGTAACAAAAGCTTTTTTTCTTATTCTGTCTGTGTTTCTATACATAATTTATCAGGTTACATTTTGGATTTTCTTTCATTGCTAATATATGTTTTTGTTCAATTACGGCCGTAAAAAGTATATTCATTTGCATGAATTCACCGGAATCCTTGATGAAATTGAAAACAAGTCACCTCATTGATCGTCCAGAGAATTTTTGTTGAAATATACCTTGTTAACATATTAATAAATATTTATTTTTTCATATTTTTTTTATCTATTCATGATACAGTTACCTGTGATGTCTGATAGCGTAAAACTGACCAATTTTACAGTAACATGAAACTATTCAACCGAACACGTGCAGAAATACCTTGATATATAAGTTCCGGTTATCAGCAGACAGTGTGCCGCGCTGGCGCAGATGGTAAAGCGTCGGACATTGAAAGCTTTCGAGACAGACAGACTTTTTGTGGCGGGTTCGAGGCCGGCCACGGATCTATTTTCTTCTTCTTTTTCGTTCGTTAGCGTTATGCAGGCTGCAAAACATTCCGCAATCGCTTGGCGTTTCTTTCTTGCAATTAAACTGAAATAGAAACGTATTTTGTACGTTTTGCATTAATATTCATTTCTGCAATAATAGCGATTGTTAATCGCATTTCACGTGGGGTTACTTTAACGAAACCAGTCGTATGGCTTTAGCTTGATATGTTGTGCTATGTACCAATCAAGGCTGCCGTATCGTGTTAACATTGCGTGTTGGGTTATTGTCGTTGGTGGCAATGTGCATATGGTACGTAGGTATCTTACTGTGAATTTCAAAAGCAACGCGGGTGTTAAAGTTACAATTTGTTTCAATATCAATTATATAGAGACTGAACATGTACGGTTACATATGTATGTAAGTCGGACATATGGTGAATCAGTATACATATAATTAGTTGAGTAAGTATGACGGTATGTTAGTGCATGTACACTGATGTGCTTGCATTACCGAATTGCATTTATTTAAAAACTATCAGTCTGAGAATAGTGGAACCGACTAATCGCAGAAAAAACATTGAATGAGGGAGACCAGGCACCGCATTGAAATTGTGTATGATATATTTGAGAACTTAACAAATTAAGAATGTAAGTAAGCATATGCGGAGAGATCTGTCCCACTGATTTGGGGGCCGTCTTGTGTCAAACACACCCTACGCCCCATGCTAGGTAGGAAGAAAATAAGCCCGGATATGTGTAAGAAGACTACTTCACTTAAATGTCATTCCTTCGTTTTCACATTCTCAGATTTCATTCAGTCGAGTTGATTTATACTTGGTAATATGCAATCATTTTTTATCACACCCTGCAGGTAACGAACACGCATAAAAGTGCATCATCAACAAAGGGAAGTAACCCAATTACGTATAGGAAACGCACCCACCGAGCATCTAGGACAGCAAGGAAAATGGTTGTTTTGGTCATATATCTGTTTGTCTCTTACAGTAATTTTTCATAGCGTAAAACTTGCCAAGTTTACAGTAATATGAAACAACTCAACACCTTGATATATATTCTCGTCAGACAGTGTTTCGCGCTGGCGCAGTCGATAAAGCGTCGAACATTGAAATCTTTTTGTGGCGGGTATATTATAAAATACATTGTAGACGTTTGAAATGGCTTGTAAATTTCATCTTGTTTCATCATTTGGCATACTTAGTATCATTTAAGTACAACAGGTTAACAAAATGTTGTCATGTTTCAATAACACAAGTATACTTTCGTACGCATAGTTTTGTGATACTGGTTAATAGATATAATTGAAGAAATAAATACCTTTGGCAAACTTAATTGCAATTTCAGCAGCAGAAATGGTGATTCCACATTCCTATATCTATACCATATTGTGTAGTAATTGCATATCAAAGGAATCTATCATTTGCGCTAACCTGTATTCGTCTAATACGGATACGAAATATCCAGACCCTTCCTATTCCTAAAATGGAAAATTTACGAATAACCAGACTGATTTGAGAATGATTATTGCTGGTATTAAAGAGTTTTGCCGTCTCCTTGTTTTTATTACCAAACCCGCTCATGTGCTGAAATTTAGACATTATATGGTCTGGCTACGATCAACGGTGGGTCTAATATGTCGCCGTTTATACCTGCTTCATTAATACGGATAAAAGAGGTACGTGATGTACTCATTTTTTAAAGGCTCGTTTGACAGCTGTGATCATTTTAGACAGAGAAGATGAGATAAGGAGAACCAGGCATCTATAGCTAGCCTTACTCTGTCCGAATATTTGCCTGGTTCCTTATTGTGTCCTCGCCTTTTTACCTGTAATTTTCTAGATACAGTACTTAGCTCTCTAGCTGGGAATGGGGATCTGTGAGGTGCGTAAAGACAATATGGCGGTTTTACTGACAAGATGTCCCTCATCGCAGCTTAAAATGATTCAGGCAAACATAATGACAGATTCCTCAACTATCAATAAAGGCCTTTTGTTGGCGCTTTGACAACCAAATAGATACCATGTTGCTGTCACGTATACATTAAATTGATTCTTACTAAAGGTTTTTGTCAGTAATAGCGTTAACAAAGTGGTATCCTGCAGCGATTATATATCGAACTTTCCGCCATGCTATTAGAAAGATGTCAGTAGATATGTGTTATGTAAACAGACAAGGACAGTCAAAAAAGGTTAACGGTTACCCGATATACCCTTCTCCACGGTATAATTTATTATAGCAAACATCAAGGTATTCAACGAAATACATTTATTTGGGGACGAATCATAGAATCTCCAAAATATAAAAAAGCATGTTCAGAAAACAAATTTCAGAACTTGTTTTGTTGTCTTCCTTATTTTTGGTCAAGCAACCAAACTATGGCTGTGTTTTAGGTCTGGTCACGGATATGCCAATTTTAACATTCGAATACTGGGTGTTCCATCCGGACGAATATTGCAAAGTTCGCATGGGTTTTAGATGAGGACACTTAACGACAAAGACAAATTATCGACTTCTGCATACTGTCGACACGAAGGGGTGAGATCGATCCGGAATACAATATACAATCCTGACACAATATGACACATTATATAAAAAAGACTCTTATCAATTTAACGGTTGTTAGATTTAAAACTACCATCTTTTAATACAATGTTTTTAATTTTTTTAATTTGAACACATTTCGGATTTGAACGAATCTTCCAATAATCGCTGCCATCCCTACTATGTCTAACGTAACTGAAAATAAAAAGCTATTTAGTTGGCTTTAATTGCACACGAGTATTTGCGCAAACGATTCTCAGTTTAGCGTCGAGCATTTTGAACAGATAATCAGAAGTACGCTATGGCATTGGATGTATTGAGGTTATCGCTGTTCGGAAGAAAACAAGTTGTGTAAGATAAAAGCTGTGCAGTCTAAATTTAAGACAATCAAACAGTATAATTCAAGTGAAATTAAGATTTACTTATTATCAAATTGTGCTTAAAATGGAAAGTTTAATTAGATTTGCGAGTGAAACGTCGTTAAAAACAATTCTCATTTTTGTCGCTGTGTTTCTGGTTTGCTTTTTCGTTCTTTCGAAATCTCACCTGCCACCTGGACCGCTAAAGCTTCCGATCATTGGATGTGTTTGGTGGTTTATTACTAGAAGTAGGAAGAAAACGAGACTTTCATTGGAATTCATAAAAGCAGCGCAGAGGTACGGTGATGTGATGCATTTCAAGTTATTTTCGGAACATTTTGTGGTATTAAGCGGCTACGATGCAATTAATGAGGCGTTTGTAAAGCGTTCTAATGATTTCAGCGCGCGACCTAGCCGCCTGTTTGACGCCATACAAGATGAAGTGAAAGGTGTTGGTGGTTCAAGTGGTAAAACATGGAAAGTGCTTCGAAAGTTTACTGTACAAGCTATGAAAGATTTAGGTGTTGGTAAATCCAGCGTTGAAGAAAGAATTTTTGTGGAGATAGACGCTGCCACTGAGTACCTTAAGAGCGCAAATGGAAAGCCGATAGATATTAAGCAAACGACATCGATGATTGCCACTAACGTAACGTATGGGTTACTCTTTGGGAAACGGTATGCTGGTTTGTTTTTGTCAGTCTAAAAAAGCACGAATTAACACACATTCTGGCTTTAACTAGATGAAATAAGTAAAATATAAACATGTTTAGCAAACTGCTAAAGCGTATACATGTTTATGAGTTGATTTGCATAAGACAGATTTCCATCAATTTGATGATTGAATGAAACTTAATGAGTATATGGTACTACAGCAATACCTTAATATCAAGATCACTTAAAATCAGCACTGTGTCTAAAAATGGCAACTTAGCTTGAAATATAGAAAACCGAACCGAAAGCAACTACAGTGAGTTTAACTTAACACTGGCCGAGTTGACCGCTAGGTGAGGTTGTGTCCAATTTTCACAACATTTGCACAAAAACGTCTCTTATATTAACATATTAAATGAATATATATCTATTATGCATAAAAACGCTAACTCAGACTTAGTCAATCTTACACAATATCTAGGTTATCTTTATTTTCAATTTAAGCACTGTGAGCTGTGTTTTTGTAAAGACTATAATTATACGTCACGAGTCAAATTGTAGATCGTCTGTCGTACTTGTAGGTAAATATCGCATGTCTATGCATATGTAATATATGTACTTCAAATGACTGACTGCACAATGCAGGGATGAATATGTATTTTTATACAATATACTTTACACAAACAACACTGTACAAACAATTGCAAACGTGCATAAGAATATATTAAGAATATAAAAACAAGAATATAATAAATTAAGAATATTTGCATAAATAATGATATTTTTACAAGTGCATTGTAATACATATACTTTGTATTTAACATTCAATTTGGTATTCTAATTTCCAAAGTAGATGTAATTTTTTGCTGTTAATCGTATACATGCATGTCAATGCAAACATCCACTATATTCAACATTTCGACAGAGACAATAATTCATAAAACGCGCCGCGTAAAAACTACTAGTTCGTGAAAAAAACGAGACTGATTATTTGGATAATTGCTTCTAGCAGCCCACAGCAAGTTGTACATGATTTTATAGTCAATCGATAGAATGTACCGGCTAATCGGTATATATCGCGGTATGTTCTTTTTGAAATACCCAAATAGCATTATATCGTTTTATAATTATTATAAAGCAGCTATTTGTGAAACGCATGAACATGATTCACATTTATTATTTCATTTTCGCTAAATTATTAGAAATATTTATAATAAAATAATACATGTAATGACATAAATCCATTAATGTCACATTTGGCATATTCAAATTACAAGTGAGAGGAGTTCGTAACTTGTTTGTGTTTAACATGCTTTAATTAATAAGTGTACAACATTTCCATTTCTCAATCAGAAAACAGGTCACGTGTCAACGTTTCAGAGAAACAGTTGTGTATGGTCATCTTATAAAATGAAACATTTTACTGCGATACGTGTTCGTATCAAACTATCCGTATCGCAATAAGTATCGTACCACATGTATCTTTGCGATACATTGTCCTAGTAACCAACTATTTCGACGAAAGAAACGATACATGGTGTGTTCGGAATATGAACAGTTAATCGGTATGCATATATCAAAACATATTTTTTTTTTACAGAATTGATTTTTCTGACACAACACTTGGCCAAATGATTCATAACTTGAATATCAATTTCCAAGCTGGGTCACCTTTAGATATAAGTTCACATATACTACCGTTTGTTTGGCGCTTACTTGGTATGAAGGAGGTATGTGACAACTAAAGTTACTTATCAATATCGCTATGCAGCAATCCAGTAATATATTCTATTTTTACTGAAGATAATAATACAAAACGAATTTATTGGACCAGAATAGATAGTCAGCTTAACAGTTACTTTTGTTTATAACGGCAACTTTAAGTCCAGTGAACCTTCCATAGCAAACCCCTTTGGGAGTAGCAAAATTATGATGTTGTTGACAGGCTGTTGCTCTTGAAATATTAAAAGAATAGCATAATGGTGCAGTGGAAAAAGTCATACTAATAATTATAGAAGGGATGCTGTTGCTCAAGAGAGGGTCTGTCTGGAGAGATTGTACTTTACGAAACATTTAGAGACAATTTATAGCTTTTTTCATCAATGGCCATATGACAAGAAAACAATAGGAAGAAAAGCCTTCTGTTTGGGCAACAAACCAACTACATGTACTTTTCTCTAACCAGTCTCCACATGACGAACAATTAGAACACACTGTACAGTCTAACTCCTGAAAACCGGATTCCCTGAAAACCGGAATTCCCTGAAAATCGGACGATTTTTCATGTCCCATTTTTTTCAGAATTTAATTATTAAAAGATCTCTGAAAAACCGGAATTCACATTAAACTGGACCTTTAGCCCAGTCCGGAAGGGTTCCGGTTTTCAATAATCAAATTCAATCTGCCTCTTCTCTGAACTTTTAGAAAGCCGAGGCCCCAGCGATTAATGCACGTGCTGGAAAATGGGTTCAAGATCATGCAACCAAAGAGATAAAAGAACATGAAGATTCCTTCGATGAAAATAACATTCGAGATTTCGTCGATATGTTCATCAAAGTGAAACGAACCGAATCGGAATACAAACAGTTTACGAGTTAGTAGTAAATCAACGTTATCATCTCCGTGTTCTATCAACGCAAAATGTATTAAATTATGATTGAATTATTAAGAATATACTCGTATATACATGGTATACTCAGTATTTTTATTCGAACATAATATAAACAAAGTAGGAAAAGTATATTATTCCGGTCGATATTTTATTAAATGCATGTACAGTCAAACCTGTGAACAAAGGCCACCCTGTGGAAACACAAAACATCGCCTTTATTGGCATGTGACTTTTAATCTGAGGTCGTTTCTCTATATAAAAATCAATGACATATTTTAGGAATGGCCTTTATTTATAGAGTCTTTATTTGGAGATGACCACTAACACAGGGTTGACTGTAGATATTAATAGATGTCAATGATGCGATGAAATACATGCCTATAGATAACTTATACGCTCCGTTTTCAGCGAAACAAATTTTCTTCGTGATACAAGACTTGTTTTTGGCTGGATCTGAGACTTCCGCAAATGCAATAAATTGGGTTATATTGTACATGCAAGAATATCCGGAGGTACAAGACAAATGTCGGACAGTGATAATGCAGGTAAGATATATGTGTCGCAAGTATAAAATACAGTGTAACATCAGTGAATGTCACCTCCGAACAACAGTAACTTCAGTACACTGGCAACCCAAACTAATTTTTTACACTATTTTCTCTCTCCACAACAGCCACCACCTTAAAATAGTTTTGTCCTTCCCATTGATGGCTACTGTAGGGAAGTTGGACCGTTAATCAAAATTCCGTGTGGGTACGCGGATAGTGCTTAATAAATCTTACTGTACATTTGATTACGCTCAATTTGATTAGTCTTAGCCTAGGACTAGTTTTTTGTATAAATGCGTAACTAGAATTTTATGCTAGGTTAAAATTCCCACTGTCGTGCAATCTGCTAAAAACGCCACGATATTGGTCTTTCGTATTTGATCGTGGGATGGTTTTGAAATTACAGGTTTGAATACGAGGTAATACGCGTTGATACATTCAGATACGATTTGTTGCGCTATGATGCGATTCGGTCACGATTTGACAACTTCATGTGTCACGATATGTTATAGTTTAGTTTCCCGTTCAGATACGGTCACATACGTTTCGATTTGATTGTTTTGATAGAGTCCACGATTTGGTCGCCCTCTAACACGATCATCACTATCGGGATTCCCGAATTTGCACGATGGTACGTGTAGATACGTTCCAATACGTTCATCACGAAGTGATGCGCTCCGTAATGATTTTCTATCGTTGGTGATCGCGATTTAAGCTGCAACTGGATCAAGACGGGCAAATATACATCCCGATTGAGTATGGACATCAATGTTTTTTTTCAACTTTTACAATTAATAATGACAGATTATGGCCAAGATCGGTCCCGAGCACCACTATTTGGAAACCCGGTGGAATACGATCTGCTCCGTTTTGTGACGATCGAATACGGACTGTCGAGTTTTGTGACGATCTGATGCGATAATCCCGATTGAAAATTTATCATGTTAATCGTGGACATTTTTTAAACCGTTCAAAAAATTATAATCTATTTATCGGGATTATCGCAAGATCTGATAAACTCTGATAGGACCAACTTGTCTACGATTAAGACCACGATTTCAATCGTGACGCGAATTGTGATAGTGGGAACCTAGCATTACGAAACCACTTAGATAGATCTACGATTGATTGGCGTGGAGTCATGAGGATGGGTATAATAGTGGCAAAGTGGACCAAAGTACCATTCCTAGGACCTTATTAATAAAAAGTTAAGGGTCGCGGGAAAAATTAGGGTAGGTCGGTAAATCAGACACAAACATTTTGAGGCCTAAATGTTTAACACTCTCCTAATCATGTAATCCATGATAAATCAGTTGAATGGTCGTACAAGACTTTTGTTTTGTCAAATTCTTTATCACACTACCATGTATTTTTACAATTTTAAATGTCACTTACTTTGTGTTTACCAATTTAATACTTGTAGGAAGTTGGTGAGCGACCTGTTAGCTGGGCTGATAAAGCCAAGTTGCCATACGTTGAAGCAACAATGATGGAAATACTGAGACTGGCGAATGTCGGTAATTTCTTTCTGATCAGTGTAGTCTTCTTGTGGGAGGCGATAGGCCATCCAGTTACAATGTAAATTACATTGTTCAAATCACAATTTCCTTAATGCCTACCTTGACACCTGAACTACGCATTCTTGTTTGAAAGGCTGGTCGTTTTCGGTCTGCGTCTCGGGGTACTATACATTTTAGCTTTATGTGTTTCTCGCTGTAGTTTTGAATTAAATTTTGACCCTTCTGCAGACTGTTTGCTTCCCTATTCTAAGTATTCAACCACGAGGGTTCTGTGTGTGAAACGGGAACCAGTATAAGATTTCACGGAGATTTGCAATCGGACCTCCTCTGCGTTTGTCTAAAAAATAGAGCTTATTTCTGAGTTACGGAAATGCCCGAGTAGTTATGATAGACAAAATATAGGAGATAAGACCATTTGACATTGAGCATTAATTTCAGTTGAAATGACAGTTCCACACACCAACCTTGAGGAGACGACATTCCGGGGTTATCGCATTCCAAAGGATTGTATCATCGAAGCTAATTTAATATCCTCCAACAAGGACACCAAATACTTCGACGAACCTGAGATATTCAAGCCTGAAAGATTCCTAAAGAATGGAAAATATACTGTAAATCCCGCGCTGATCCATTTTGGTGTTGGTAGGTCCATATGTATGTTTTTCTTATCCTGGCTATGTAAGTCGGTAAGGGGTGCGGATGTCGGGATTCGGGACATTTTAGACAGGACGCGAGACTCAGTGGCGAAACGGCACGTGGAAATCACATTTTTTCTTACATGGGACGCTGGACTCGCTTCTTTAAATGGAGGGACGCAGGGCTCAGCGGAAAGAAATAAAAGGGATGCGGGACTCATGGGGATGGGGTATTACAGCCCCATTTCTTTCATGTTTACATTGACAATGATGCAGGGTAAAAGCTATGTTAGAATACATAATAACTATATTTCAGTTATTTGTTAAAGTAAGCCTGTTCATTCGCTAAGTACTGTGTCGTTTACTTAATAAAACTATAATATTACAATGTTCTGTAACTGTCTAATACATAAATCATACTCTGATAATTTCTATTAATTCTAAGTCATGATGGCAGCTAAACCAATTGGGTTTTTGATGTTTGCTACACTCCTTTTTTGGGGTTCTTTCTTGAACACTAAATAAAACTAAAGTTCTTCATTATGTAACTGACTGCAGTGTTGAATCATCAATCTATTTTCAGGTCCTCGTGCTTGTTTGGGAGACAATCTTGCTCTAATGGAGATTTTCCTGTGCTTAACTAATTTTCTTCAGAGGTTCACATTCAAGAGAGAATTCCAAAATGAGAAACATACTTTTGAATGTGACAGTGTGAACGTTACGTCCGTACCACAAGCATACAGGACCAGACCAGTATACAGATGTTGATGTATTTTTGTTTGGATTCCACACTTTGTTTCAGACTTTAGTTTATCAACCTTGGCCATTTAATCAGAACTGTTTAACCACAACTGCAACAAGTGATCTTTGCTTTGTATCTGATTATAGTGAAGAACAATTTGTGTTTTAAGACAAACATTTCAGACAGAAATTGACCAGGACACAATGTTTTTAAATAAGATTGGTTTTCAAGATCAAACTTCAAATTCTGTTCACAATTATACAGCTGCTGAAATAGTATCTGATATACTTGCACGCTTGCCAGGGGTTTTCTTTATATTTTAGGGAAGGCACCCTAGACCTTAATAGAGGGATGAGATAGTAGGTTGAAGTTTCTTTTGGGGGGAGCAATCTCCTCTGAAATGGTTCAAACCAATTTGGGGAATGATAATTCAAGATGTAAATTGGAAATTTGTGGAAAATTGCATGATTTCAAAGAATGAGTAGAATGAGCCCTATACAGCCTACAACTACATAGGCCTCTGTTATCAAGGGGAAGGTAAGGAAGAGTCATATGAGGCAGACAATTCTCCCAACCTTCATTTCTGGAAAGATCCAGTACTAGACTCCCATCCTCCGTAAGCAACTGCCTACCATCTCACATAAAGAGGTTTGGTCAGTAGCTGGGCTTGAACCCACGACCCTCTATACGTCAGAGGTTACACTGATTAGATTTCAGCGACCTTAACCACTCGCGGCAGGTCAAAATAAGCATTCAAGACATTGCAGACGTTTAGCTATTTAAGTAGAACAATATAATCAAGACTATATTCTATAAAAGTAGTTTATTAAAATAGCTTTCAAACACTAAAAATCGTCAATAGATAAAAATAGTTAATAGTTCATTCAACCCAATGGGAGATAAATGTGAAAATGATATGCTACTTACAACAGTTTTAATTTGCATATCAATCCAATAAGGTACACTAAATGTAACACTATGTAATGTACACTAAACAGTAATTGACTTAAAACTAATTCATAAACTACACTAATCCACCCAATGGCTACAAGACATAGCGAGTCCAAACTTTTATTCCCTTAAGTAAGGGAAGTTACCCAGTCATAGAAGTCATTTACTTTTGTTTCAGTTATCTCCCTTAGTTTGATATGTTATACATGCAATGCAAAAGCCTGTTAGTTGATCACTTGACATGAAATTGGAAATAATATTTGATGAGAAATGAAGGCTATTCAAGCGTTGTTTATAGTAAACATTTCACAGCCAACATAACAACAAGTATAATAAAACATTACAGATCCTTACATACATTACAAGTCATGGATTATACATCTGTAGTTCACAACCAACAAAGAAGATAAAAAAAAAACAATCGAAGACATGATTTTAAATTGAACATCTCTAGCTTCTAGCAAATAAAAACAATTATGCTTCATTACAACAACTTGCATGGAAGTATCACCATTGACTGAAAGTTAACAATTTACTGCCCATAGTAAATAAAATGGAATGTATATATACAAGCACACACAATTATCAGTATATTTTGTTAAAACGAATTGCTTTCAACAATTTCAACATGAACTATTAATTTATTCTGGTTTAACGTCGTTTTTCAAAAACTTTTCAGTAATATACTGTGGCTTATTCACCAGCACTAACTTACCCTTCCAAAAGGTAATGGCAATTTTTCCAAGGGAGCAGGAAAATCAACACTGATGTCTAATTTTCATGGAAGGGTATGACACCTGTTGTGACCAGGAATCAAACCAAGTTTGCAGCATTACAAATCCAGAATTACGCCCATTTTCTACACGTAGCAAGACATCTATATACTTATATAATTATTTGAGATAAACCAACAAAATCTCCACCAGCATAATAATAAATTTCACTAAAAGGTGTATAGTTTTTGCAGTTTGTCAAAACATCATAAAATAACAATTGTCAGGTAAAAAGATAGAAATTATTTTCAGTCAGGTAAAGGGTTATTGCTCCAGAGGATGATCTTTGAACAACTCTGACAGACCCATTACATGTTCTATACTGCATTCAGAAACAAATGTGTCACCTGGTCCATTTTGTAGCTACATGGTTACTAATCCACTAAATTTGTATTTAGTTATTACATCAGGTAGTAACAATTATCTACAGGAAGGTTACACTGAAGATTCAAGCTCCAATTTTAAGGATGTTGCTATCTACTTGTGAGTGGACTGTGTGGTGATCCTGGACTTCTACTCTTGTTGTATGTACGATTGTACCCTATAAAAACACAATACAAAATAACACTGATACACATTTGGTCTCAATTCATTGACATAAACCAGCTTGGATTACACTATTTAAACTCGAAAATCACACAGATGAAACATATTACATGTCATTTACCTTTTGACAGCTAGAATTACATTATAGACAGTCACTAAAATATAATACTCTTCATTAACTATAATAATATAAGACCAATTTTTTAGATACATCTTCAAGTTCTACTGCTGCCCTTGACCTCTAGTTATTGGTCAGACAAGGTTTTTGTGTTGAAGGCCACTGTGACCTTGACCTTTGACATATCGACCATAATATCATTGGGGGTCATCTACATGTTGATGACCAACCTCCCACCAAATATGAAGAGCTTAGGCCAAATTGTTCACTAGTTATCGTTCGGCAAGGTTTTAGTGATGAAGGTCACTGTGACCTTGACCTACTGACCTCAAAATCGATTGGGGTCATCTACATGTGATGACCAACCTAACCATACCTGAAGAGCTTAGGCCAAATTGTTCTTTATTGTTATTGGTTGGACAAGGTTTGGTTACAGACCGACCGATGGCCTGACCGACATGTGCAAAGCAATTTATACCCTCTTTCCTTCGAAAGGGTGCATAATTATAAACCTAAGCAGGAATCATTGTGATATTTGATACAATTAAAATGTTCCAGTAAGGTTATCTTACCATATGGAAAATATCTTACAACCATCCAAATAGATGTGTTCATCTTCAAAATCTTTACAGCCTAGAAAAAAATTTAGACAAACTTTGATACATAGAGCAAATAGAAACTACTTTTAATATAAAACTATAGAATCTTAAAAGATACAGTCATGTATAGTATCTAGATAATGTCTGCTAGAACTGACTTTTTACGCCAATTTTGGGTCCAATATTCGGCCCCGTTCTCCAAGTAAAAAGAGAAAAATTTCACCACCATTAAAATGATCATTCAAAATACTACCAAAGGAAAGTATGTATGTCTTCAAAATTTCCCCAATGTGGTGTTTCACGATGCAAATTTCCTCTATCAAAGGAACCTGATACATGTTCCCGAAAACAATAAATAGGGCTGTAGAGCATGATTGATTAGGGAAGTTGCTAAGGAAGACCACTCATTTTGTACAACTGTATGGTATAAAATACAGAAATTGTATTAACAAATAAGATAGTCGAAATGAATTTCTAGAAAGAATACATGTAGGTGCCCATGTCCACTATGAGATTTATATTGTTTGAACAGAATTACTCTATCATACTCATAAAAACAAACGCTTACATACACACAACTAAATCAGTGCAATAATTACCTCCCCATGATCAATCACTTCAAAGTTTTCCTCATTCACAGACAGTATCTGAAATGTTCAATATAAACATTCATACCATGATATGCCAGTTTTTTGTTTATGAGTTTGTTCACTAAATCATCCTTTTCGGTATAACATACATCAAAATCTCACATATTTACCACCAAATATTATGACCACTTCCTTACAACAACCATATGATATATAACATCATTTCATGTTTACAATGTTTCTTCAATATTGCATCTATAGCAAGACAACTTCAATATACTAAGAAATGTTTCTGTTTCAGAAGAAGATTTTACACCAAGGTTTTAGTACCTTCATCCAATTTGTTTTCTGTTTGATCATTCTGAGTATATCTCATTAGCATTCAGAATGGTCAGTAAAAACTATAATACACTAGCAAACCAGCTTTTTACAAATACAAGTAATACTATAACTACATACCTGATCACCTTCCTTTAGACCAAGCCTATCAGCTTCACTGTTTTGCATCACCTGAACACAAGCAAAACACAAGTACCTGATTAGTTAGATTTATCATTGAGGTTAGGCTACAAATATATCATGTTTAGGGTGACTTTATTACCCAAAGTAGGCAGATCCGAGAATCATTTCTATATATGATATTTATTAGCATACATTTTGTGAGAAAATAAGGTATATATTCAAAGATACAAAGTTTAAAACTCATAGAAGTGTGAATTATAAAAGAAGTTGTTTTTTTACCTTCGAAATGTAGATGCCACAGTTATGTTCTTTACCTCCCCTGATATTAAAACCAAGCTGAAATACAATTAATGAAAGAGTATCATAATATCAACGTCTGTCTAGAAAAGGACATTTATCTATCAGAAAATAAGAAAGTAATTTCATACCAAACATCATTTTCATGTCATCAATTGAAATAAACAAGAATTTCTAGACCATGAAGCAATGTGTTACTGTATGTGTCCTAGATTTATGTATGAAATGTAGTTCAGGATTTCAAATTTATAATCTAAACATCCTTCAAAAGAGTATGTAGCATTACTTAGCTGAGTTAAAATTTCACCATTTTTTTATGATAACCAAAAATTACGAGTGCCAAACTTTTACAAAATATGCCCAACAAATTATCTTGAGAAATCAGATGGCAAATGATAAACGTTTAGTGCAGACAGGGGCCACTTCATCCTTTTTGCTGAATTAGGGTTTATAATTATGAACACAATTCAATAGCACTAAGATTGATTTTGTTGCTTATAAATCAAATATCAATCTTGGCCTATACATGTACATGTCTGAGTAGTAGTACATCAAGGCTCGATCTATATATTTTGACAATGTTTAGTGAAAATTGAAAGGCAAAGATCTGCTCAACTTAGACAGCAGACACTAAAATTAAATTCAGCTTGCTGCAGGTCTTCCCTATAGTTAGTACCTCCCATCAAGACCAGTATATAAAAATTAATATACCTGTTCGGATGTTTTATTTCTCTGTAGACAGATATTTCTTGGTAAGAATTGCTCAATTTCAGAGCAGTAATCAGGGTGACGATCTCTCTGAAAAAAAAGCAGTTCAAAGATGAAATCATGTTGCTGAACAGAAGAAAATGATGTTTCACCCAAATGAACAAGTTAGAATTGACAAGTGGGGAAAAATATACTATTTACTTAGAGAACAGGGGAAAATACCAGACTCAACACGAGTGCCAAAATTTATTTTTCAAAGTGTCAAGGGGCAGAAGTGCCTGGGCTGATTGGGCTGGTTATCAAACTTAACCCAGACATATCCATCAAGTTTGGTGAGGATCCAAATAAAACTGTTTGGATTAGAGAGCGGACACCATTGTGGACACCGCCCGCCAACCCGTCATCCATGGGTATTCCATAATATGACCTGTTTTTTACAAACGGGCATATAAAAATGGCATAAAAAGGGCCTGATTATACCAATTCCACACCGTATACAACTGCTATCAGAACAGTTCCGTTCTGAATCAATCTTTAAAATGGCGTTTGACGTTTTTAGGGCCGAAATATACTTTTTCCCCTATTTTTGATAAAAGTTCCCCTCCAAAAAAGAAAATAAAAATATTTTCATTTTGGCTTAAATGGTTGATATTAAGCAGTAAGCTATTAACCTTTGATGAATTGTATATATTAATGTAGGTAATATACTAAATGCAGCTATTTTAAGCTTAAAATGTTTGTGGCAGGGTTATATAATAAGGCTGGGTGATGAAAAAAATCCCGAAAATTCCCCTTTTTCCTCAAAGTCAAAATGACGTGTAATTCCCCTACCTACTACCTAGTACCTGAGGGCCCCTTCCCCTAAAGTGCAGAAAGTTCATTCAAGTTTATCTTGCCAAATTGCCTCGTTTACAGTACACACAAGGTGGGTTTTCCAATTGTCTTCTTTGTTGTTAAAAATCCCATCATGATTTATAAACCTGCATAAGTTATCTATCACTCTACTGAAGTAATCATTGAACCGGTAATACCCGAAAAAAACTGGATCAGCTTTGAAGAATAACTTTAATACTTACAGTGGGAGGGGAACTTTATTAGAAAATGTGTATATATAAAGCTTAACTTGTTGCTTTCTTTGTGAATACCAAAAACATAAATTATGATACAAATAAAACAACGACATTCTTTCTAAAAGTGCATCCAAATTAGCAATTGTTTTCTTAAATTCTTTAGAACTTATGCATTAATGGATTCATATGCAATTATTGTATATGCATCAAATGAAGCAGTAAATTGACGGCTTCTACACCATATAATTTTTTAAGCAGACCTGTACCAATCTTATTTTGATGTAAGTGTTCCCAACAGATTTCGTTGGGGATTAAATAGCCAAAGAGTAGCCGTTTTCCGACACAGAATTGACCTTTCCGCAGTTGTACTCGGAAGATAGATATCGGCAAGCGCAAAAAATGTCTCGATATAATCTCTTGTGTACAATTATTTGAACTATTCCCAATGTAGTCCAACTAATTGTACGTACACTAGAGATGATATCGAGACATTTTTTGCGCTTGTCAATATCTATCTTCCGAGTACAACTGCGGAAAGGTCAATTCTGTGTCGGAAAACGGCTACTCTTTGGCTATGTAATCCCCAACGAAATCTGTTGGGAACGATTTTACATCAAAATAAAATTGGTACCTGCTAAAAAAATTATATGGTGTAGAAGCCATCAATTTTCTGCTTCATGTGATGTATATTGCATATAAATCCATCAATGCATAAGTTCAAAACGGCAGTTAAATTCTGATTTAAAATCACTATTTTCCATAATCGTATACAGGTAAATATACCGTCACTGTACAGCAGTGGTTACGCGTAACATTGTGATTAATCGAGTAAACTGGATCTATATGGTTTTCGACGATATTAAATTATCGTAGTGAAAGAAAGAAGACAATTGTCAATTTGAACGCACTTTTAGAATGAATGGCGTTGTTTTATTTGTATCATAATTTATGTATATAAATTTGTTATTCACAAAGAAAGCAACAAGTTAAAGCTTTATATTCATGTATGTATTAAAGTTATTCTTCAAAGGTGATCCAGTTTTTTTTCGGGTATTACTGGTTCAATGATTACTTGAGTAGAGTGATAAATAACTTATGCAGGTTTATAAATAATCTTTTTGTGCATTAAATATGTTATGATAAAAAATAATTTGCGTTCTTTTCTCTACCCGACACCAATTCGGTGTTATGATTTTTCCGCGTACCGCTTGCCGTACAGTAGATGAACTTCATTGGTTGACACAGCCTACATGAAGTTTACACAAATATGACCGGATTTTAAACCCTCGCATGTTATTTTCAAGGTTTATACTATTTATTCATAATTTTGTTATTGTTCTTTGATATATATCATATCCTGGCTTCTTATGTTTTCGACGGTGCAAGCATATGTCGCCCGGTAAATAAACGGACGTTTAATGCATGCACAATTTGACATGGAAGTAATTACTAACATTTAGATTTCTACATAAAATACCGATTTCTAAGCAAAACAATAGAGTATTGACCTTTTTAGAGCCGTTTCATGAAGGCAGCCATTTTTGTTTTCCCACTCAGTGACGTTACATGTTTTCGACGGTTTTCATTGGTCGATATAAATAGCGATACGGGGTGGTTAAAAAGTCAATAAACACATTTTTTCTCAAAAGCGAAGTTCAGTCAGTGAGTTCAACGAATATTGGAAATTAAAACGCTGTTTTCACTAAAATACCTGACTGTCAACTTTTAACAGCAAATATGATGCACTTTCGGCAACTTTTCGGTATTTCTTTCCATAAAAACTCAACAAACTATTCTTAAACATTGGTTTACTGTTCATTGTCACCCTTTCTACTGATAAATCTTGCTTTATGATTTTATCACTGTTTTACAAGTATGCTTTACTCAGATCATCAACAAAATATGACCTGTCCTTACTATTTACCTGGGACTTGGCCTGAATTATTACTGGATTCTTAGAGAATTAGCGTAGTGAGGAAACACAATTTTGTGGTCTGACACCGTAAGAAAGTATTAGTGGGAGAAAAACTTTTGAGAACACCCTGTACAAAAATTTGTCCATACCACGTGACTACCGGAAAAGGTTATGTCTACTGCAGACGTGCACATGTTTGTTTGAAGATTATTTGATGAAAAAAGTTTTTTCTTGGGTATTTTGTCGACACAAATTTTGGGAATAGCAATTCACCATGAAATATCAGTAAGTGACTTTGATATTGCTAGTTTACCAGTCGTAATTCCATTTTTTAACCGCCTGATATTTTTGTGACAACTAGCATCATTTGTTTACATTCAGAGGGGGCGGGGCTTAAATAAATCTAGCGTGATAATGACGCAATCTTGAGAAAATGAAAACCGTCGAAAACATAAGAACGTCGAAATCATAAGACGGCACGATATGCTATATATTATACATTTCCATGCTTATTGACGGCAAATTGTACTTTGAACCGCTGAAAAGACAAACTTGACAAAACTCAGAAATCTGACATTGTTTTGGTCCTTCCGCAATGAGACGTAGCAGGCAATAGATGAAATAGCAAAATCAGGAACGGATTGCTCGTACGTCTCATAAATGTAGACTACATTGGGAAGAGACCTTACTAGTTAGCCTGTTGATTTTGGGTAGAATTATAGCTAAAACTGCTGATCAGGGAAATAAAAAAGCTGACCAGTGTAAGTTGCATGAAAACTGCATGATTTTATTAAGTATTTTCAATCGGGAAAGGGCCTAAAGTTAGCTTATTAAATAAATTGAAACAGGTGTTATAGAAGGTGAAAAACCCGTGTCCATATATGCTTACCTCATGAGGGGGGACCCATGCGGGTGGATGTTCATACGGTGGTAGATAATCCTGATGAAAATTCCGAAAATCGGTCGCCATTCTTAGTCTAGTAAGTTGATATTCTACAAAAAATATTAAATTTCACTACAGACTTGTTATTGTCCACCATATATATAAACTACTAACGACTGCGATAATGGAATATCGTTGTCGTCACGACAAATTATCAAATTTTCAGAAGGCAGATTAAATTAATAAAATGATAATAAAAACCGAAATAAGCTGACACTTCAGATTATAATATCCTATGCATATATTTAACAAATTTAACGCAGGTGTTAAGCATATTGTTTAAAGATGTTGTGTGGTGTAAATTACAGTTGAAGGCGGTGGGGAGGCACTGTACACAGCGTCCGTACTACGCTGAAGCACGCTTGGATAAAATTTGCGGAGCAATAAAACAATTAAAACTTGGAAAATCAATTTACTTAAATGTCAGAACAGGATAAGTTGTCACATATACTCCAAGCATCAGGAACCTCGATCGTATCACTATATATAGTTGTAGATTTCAGCAAAGAATGTTCATATATATGACCAGAGACATTGATATGTCCTTGATATGACGTATGGTAAAATACAACGAAAGACCCATATGCTATATATATGTATAGTAAAGATCTTTGTCTCCTTGATACAACTTTATTGTTACAAAACTTCTGCTAGGACTTACATACATATATATGTATATAAGTCATTGACTTCTGTAAATGTATGTATATAATTAAGGCATTGAATTCTGTAAATAACGTTCATAATCTAGTAATTTTGGATTCGAACATGGTTTGTGTGGCCTCCAAAACACACCAGAGATGTACGTTATACGTTTTTTATGTAAAAAAATCCGGTGTGACATGCCGGTGTAGCATAAAATTTCTCAACGTTGAAAATCAACCCCGAAAGGTTTTCAACAATAAATTTTGACTAAGAAAGTCGTTGAATGTTGTTCAATGTTAATTTTTATCAACACTGTGGTCATTTTTTAACGATAACTAAAACTCTAGACAACCGTCAGAGATCGACTATACGAATAAGAGAATTAGTTACTGCAGGAGCGTAGCTCATGTAAAAGAACTGTTTAACACAATCTATACATTTTGTAAGAGACATATATATGTTATCTATATAAGTCTCTGATTTTGTCGTCCTAAGCGCCCTTTTGCTCATGTCCATATGCGATATCATATCGATTTTTGTTTGCATTTTGTTTCAAACTTCTTTAAATGTGAGTTATTTGAGATGCTTTAAAAGATAAACCGTTTAATAGCTTGGTTATTAATCAAACAGTAAGCATTTAATTAAGGATAATTAACGGACCCTTATACAAAACAAATGTCAATGAACAAAAGTTAGAGGTATTTGTTCCTTACAAATCGTATTATTCTAACATAATTGATTAGATATTAACTTCCAACCATTCTGAAATGTAAGACATGGGTCAGTTATATTTGACTTTGTATCATAAATGGAGGTAATATTGCTAACTATTACTCTCCCTTTTCGATGATTATAATTATAGCATTGAAAAACGAGAGCCCGGCGTCGGCGACTGCGTTGGTTAATAACTTGAACATTATCAAAGATATTCAACTCATTCTTGGAATACTTCCTTATGGGACAAGACGCACCTGTAGGACAAGCAGCATAACTCTTTCAACAATATTGTTAGAGTTATGCCCCTTTTTAACTTAGAAACGTTGGTTAAAGCATTATATTGCACATTTTCTAAAATATTCAATTGAAATTGGGAATACTTGCTTCTAGTGACATGGTGCAGTTGTAAGACAAAGGGCACAACTGTGTTAGCGGTATTTTCAGAGTAATGCCCTTTTTTAACTTAGAATTTTGGTTAAAATTGATTATTAAGTGGATTAATTGTTTTGAAAACCATCAAAGATATTTAATTCAAACATTGAACACTTTGGTTTGGGAACAAGGCGCAACCGTTGGTCAAGCAGCATATTATAATTATGTCAACAGTATTTCAGAGTTATGCCCCTTTTTAACTTCAACAAAGCTCAGATTAGACCTCCAGGTTGAAAAAAACTTGAGAACAATCTCCAATCTCAAATCTCAATTTATTTTTAATTTTTTGTTGTAAAGATAACGCAGTTTGATGTTTAAATGTATAGAAATTCCTGTACAGTTTGGTCACTGAATGATATGTGGTTATAGTATTGGCGTTGATTTATCATATTATTAGCTTTGATAATTTAAAACACAATATATATGAGATTTGAGCTTTGAGGCCATTCTCAAGTTTCACATCTTAGGACCAAGGAAATAAAAAATACATGATGGTGCAAATTAATTGGGCACGAATCGTACCTCATATCGTACTGGTATGTTAATTTAGATTATCAAAGTGCGGAAAGTACTCATGGAAACTGAACTTACATAGATTTTCACTGCAAAAAAAACAACAAAAAAAAAACAAAAAAAAAACGGGGAACTAGTTTTACAATTTCTTGGTGGATAAAGATAGAATTTAATGTATAGTGTATATATCCGTATTAAAATTCATGCGCGCCGAGCGAGTGACGTCTAAAAAATAAAAAATGACGCGACCTACCTACCCTATGTTCTTATATTCATAAACTTTGACCCAAGTCCAAGACTTATCAAGTATCTGATCAATTTACGAGGAAAAAACTTTAAATTAGGGGTTTACAGAAACGGGTTCCTGTTGAACATGCTTTTAGACCGTTTGAAAAAGGGACCCATTTTATATCTAATATAATTACAATTCTTTTCAATAATTTTATTTGGACTTTGGTAAAAATGTGTGTTTCTCTATGATTTTATATTAATGACTATGCTTTAAAGATCAAATATCATTGACGTATTAAGGACGAAGGTTTTTAATTTGACTGTATAAGACATAAGACTTGTTTTAGATCCGTTCTTGAATGTTCTTATACCATTTTGGGAAACAATTTGGTATGGCTATTGCGGTGTCAATTGTCCGCGGTTGGGGCATGTCCGCTATATACGGCCATATAAAGAACGTTTTACGTCTGATGTGGACAGGTTTCCGTTGTTCATGGGTGTCTGTTAGCACTTGTTATACTGCATTTATTTCTGAGAGTTTGATAGAAAAAACTAAAATAAGTAAATATTAGGGTTTTATTTTAGATACACAGTTTTATATGATATATTGTGTATTTACATTATGCGATAAATACGTTGACCGAAGCGAGGTGTGAAACCTTCATAAAGGACTTGGATTTGTACTGAATGTATATATCATGCCCCGGGGGTACACGTATTGACTACGTAGTGATAAAACAAGACCCAAACTTACAAATATTCATTAATATTGCGTTAATTCATGTATCAAATATTACCAAACTTTACCAACAAAAAGTATATTACAAAGCAAAGCACCCTTGAAAACTGGAATCGATTTAGTGTTACAGTGAAGTTACTAGACATGAAAATAAGCTCAAAGCCTATAGTTATTCACATTTTCAACTTTTTGTCTGGTGTTATCATATTCGTATAAAAGGTAGATATTTGTTGAATGGATCATGTATGGCCTTTACAGGCTGTCATCATCAGACGCATTGCGTCTATTTTTCTTTCACCCCTCCTTGTCGAGGGACGGAAAACCCATTTGATGCGTGTATGTGGTCGCACGGTCATGCAAAGCTCTCCTGTCTGTCTCCTCCTGTAAGGCATCTCTATTATTATTGTCTGTTGGCATCTTCTTCATAATTATTGTCTGTTGGCATCTCCTATATAACTATTGTCTGTTGGCATCTCCTTTTACATTATTCTCTATTGACACCTTGAGTTATCGCCAATTTGCATGCATATACTTTTGAGCATTGGTACACATTTAATATTCGAGAAGAATTTTTTTAAAGTTCTTTTTACCGATTATGCATTTAACTATTACTCCAAACATCTCCATGTTTACATAATATCCGTTATACTTATGTTTGTTTCCGTCTATAAGTTATTTTCTGTCTGGTTTGCATACGTAAGTTAACAATGGAGTGGACAGTCAGGAGAATGTCTTCGACATACGGTCATCTAGATGAGGGAAGGTATACTGAGGAGAGACTTAACTTGGTGGTACATTACGGATAGGCATCCCTTAGGGGGTAGTCCTTGTTGGAGAGGGGGGGTGCCCTGGACTCTGGTACCCTGGTAGTGAAAGGATTCAACATTAGGGAAAAAAACTACAGTATAATATTACCTATAAAAATGTTTGTTATCATTTAACAAAAATAAATGAATAAATACAGCAATTATTATTCTAGAGAAATATAAAATAGTCAATTCTAAAATAAGCGGTGTTTATAAAGAGATAACAAGTTGTATCTAAAATATAAATGAGGATCTACTGTATTACTTGATACAGTCTACTTCTAAGTTAATTTTATTATGCGAACATACCGGACGGGGAGGGGGGGGGGGGGGTGCAAGAACAATGGAATTGCAGTTTGTTATAAATTCAGTACATGAAAATATATATCTTCATATACTAAAACGAGAAAGAAACGCTACGATTAACAAAATATGGAATAATGCTTTAACTGTTTTGTTTAAAATTTTGAAAACTGCTCAGATGATGGGTCTGTGTGAACTCAACCGTTATTAAAACTATTGAATTATGCAATGTGTAATGTCAGAGATGAAAAGTAAACAAAATACTCAAGAACACTGATGAGTTTGATATCATTTAATGTTCTAAAATGTGACATATCAATTTGATGTTAAAAGTATATCTATAAACACGGTACGGCTTACTGAACTACAGAGGGCTCATGGTATAGTGTTGCTATTGCAAAGTTAAAGACAACACACAGGGAACCCCTACCCCAGGGAACCCTTACCCACAGGGAACCCCTACCACCAGGGAACGTCTCCCCGTAGGGAACCCCTTCGTATGAGCATTTCTCAGATGAGTCCTGATTATCGATATGTATTTATTGTGCAAAAAGTGCAAAAAGGGGTAGAAGTAATCATTAATTCAAAATTATAGAAAATACATCATTAGAAAGGTAAAATAGATATTAGAACTTTTTGATTAGTGCAGATTTAATACTTTAGATATAATAAAAGTTATGACGATAAAAATGGAAAAAAAACTCCTTTGAATAATGTAAAAACATCGATTTTCCTTATCAGCAAATCTGCCAATGTTGGATATTATTGTAAATGTTTGCTAAAGTTATTCAAAGAGTTAGATTTTACCAGTACACTCGTTTGATACATGTTTCTTGTAATTCCTTTCATTAATGCCATGCAAGGTTGTCTTTTTCAGGCGACAAGAAATTCATGTTTGGGGATAATCCGTCACTTGTAGACTGTGCGGTGTTCGGTCAGAAGACGCAGTTCATGTACCACGTGTCAGATTCAGTTATGATAAGCCAAACACACTGTTATATCACGCGACAAGAGCCAGGATATGTAAATCAGTTATAGACCAGTGGGCAATCAAACTAGCCAGTGTTCCTGGGTGCTCTGTGATAGTTCTCTCTTTTTTCTAAGTTAGAACATTACATATTCTCTACGTGACTACTAGTACTAGTATTTAGCCGTGAAACAGGATTTAATCAAAAAGTCAATGTGAACATGTGCCTTAGTATTACACATGGTTTGGACTCGGAGATGTTCTGTATAACTCAAATCGAACTCACTTATCCGAGGCAAATAGCCTTATGTTAACATACAGCCCTCTTCTATTATAGGCAATGTAACCTCATGAAGGCCATTTTAATTAACTCAATCCTATACGAGAAATGGTATCTGAAATTGAACGGAAAATTAACTACGATGTAATGTTGCTATGTTTGTACCTTGTATCTTGGTCTAACAATTCTTCATAACTCAAATAATCAAAGCGTAGGTTGGCTTACAAAATCTATTATAATTTCTACAATTATCAAAAAGGTACTTGTGTACAGTATGACCCTGGAAATCGAACCCCTTTTGGACGGGGTAAAAAAACGGTATTCTGATAATTAACGGGCCAATGTCAAAACAGCGAACCTCTTACAAATAACACGGCCACTATAAACGAATTCAAAAACTTATAAGCAAATAAGATGGACTTTTATAGAAAACTAAATATACATTTACAAATGCACCTTTCAAAATGTACCGATGATTTTATTCAAATAAAAATAAATAAATTACCTGATGGAATCAGAATATAAAGAAGAATAAGAACTGTTAGTCCGAGTTTCATGACTGGGGTAAGATAAAACAAGCAAGTTAGAATAATCTTATATTTGTCACAAAATCTTGTCCTTTTATATACAATGTAATCTCAGATCATATTTTTCGACTTTTACAAAAAATATCTACGTCACGTAACTTAACGTGCGTCATGATAATGTTTTACATGTGTGGTATGACCATGTGTTTTGAGTCGTGAGGAAATCATTCAGAATAATTCACTTACTACAATAGTCAAATAGGGGATATGGATATTCGGAACAAATCTGGAATTGAACTCATGTCTGTTGGTTTAAAGAGATTAGGTTCTACCCACTGCGACAGCGACCCTTACATATACCATTGTGCTAAATTATTCTTATCTATTATCCGTAAATGCCTTTTATCCAATAACATAATTATGTTCCTAATATTCACACCTGCCAGTTGATTTAGAGTATCCTAACGTCACGACTCAAAACACACGGTCGAGCAATTCTATGACATGTTAAACATTGTAAAACATGATACAAATCTGCCCGTTACAATCGTATACAAGTTATAATGGATTACAAATTGTTCATATTACAAAAAGAAGCATGTTTATTGCTGTATCTTTAAAGTAAATAATGTTCTTTAAATTTACTTTCGGGACCAGTTTTCTGAGAAATTTATGTTGTTTCTACACGTTCATAGAAATATATGGATTCAACTTATTAATGGAAAGAAAAGCATATAGCGTATCAGTAAGAACAAATGTGACTTATATGTTGATCAGGTGGCGTCTTATAATTAAACTGACCACGCCTGTCCGCTGAATTCAATAGGGAGGAATTCAGATTTGCAGACTTAATTTTAGTTCGATTCTTGGTGTTGACACACGTTCTCTGTGACGATTACTATACACTTGTATGTGGGTCGAAGGCATTATTACTAAGGTTATTCTGTCTTCAATCCCTGGTCTAGTCCTTTTTATTGAGATCATGGCAGTAACTTACGGAGAACAGGGTTTGCGCATGTATTGGTACAACATCGAGGAACGCTAGTTAACTTAACTTAATTGTCCGTCTATATATTTGTATGCATGTTCGTGTTGCTTTTTTCTTGATGTATTTGTTTGTTAAACTTTGTGTGTTTGCGTCCGTTTACTACTACACGTTTTATTTTGTATATTGAATCAATTGTATCACTATGTACTTTATGTATACGTCAAATAAAAAAAAAATGTATGACCTGTTTGTTACTATATATAGCTATTTTGATCGATTTTCTACCAGCTAGATTGTCCCGCAAAAATGGTACAAATTTGCATGCACCAAACGGAATTAAATTTTTACTAATATTTTGAGACGCCTCATACTATTGATAACAGCAACGCAGAAAGTTGGGTCATTTGATTTAATGACTGATTTATTCGTCGTTTGATCGATCCCTCGACTGACCGACCGATGGCTATGTACATATGAAAATGAAAATACCGGTCATTTAATGTTTGGGGACCGTTTATTTAGCTGTTAGAATCTACAATCGTAACTGATGGATATTTTACAGCAAAGTTTAACTATTGTAGCGATGACAACGGACCAATAATGTCAGTATTGACAGTGACCAAATAATACAAGACATTAGCACTGTTAGGTTTACTTGACATCATTTGAAGATATTACTCCTCATCAAAAAGTATACTTTGATGACTGTACGTCATGTCAAGTATAATAGACTACAATGGTCATAAATTATATAAATGTACTTTTGGTCAATGCATCAACAAAACTGGTCCAGCGAGATTATGCAAGTGGTGCTGATACTGAAGTTTCCCTTATTATTTTCATTTTGTTTTAAATCATTTTGTATTGACAAGTAATATATTTCCGAAAGAACTTGAACTTCAGTACAAAGCATTTCAATGTACTATATACGTTCTGTTAAGCAAATACGAGAAGATAACTACAAAATATGTGCACAATTATTTAAATTGCGACTCGTATCTGTTAAATGTATGCACATTCCTGTACGATTCGATTTCTAATGCCGGGATAACAAACGGATTGTATGTATTATGCGTCGTCAGAAGCGAAAAAAAACGAGTAGCGTGTTAAGGCATATATAGTAATACAAGGTGAGCTTTTAAAACAGCTAGAAAGCGGTTCAATGCGTTATTTTTATTTATGTGTGGACATGAACAAAACGCTGTGGTGCAGAAAAAGGGTAATGTAAACGTACATAATTATTCTGTCTCTATACAATTGATATCAAAACAAATTGTTCGGTTATAACCACTAATGAACATATACACGTCCCTCTAGGCTCTATGACCCGCGCTGCTTATCAATACGTCGCCTGGTCGACCTAATTCCATTTGAAAGTCTTCTGCGATAAGTCGATTCTGATAGTTTTCAAATTATATACTAAAATATAATGATAAATGTTGTTTTAGTCCGTTTTGCCATTTCATGCCTTATTAACCATTATACACAATCCCTTCAACGTGCTAGTCCATAATGTGTTACATCAAAACCAACAACTTGTTCCAGAAGACTAAACGGAAATTTTATTTTCGCACGTTGCCATTGCTATAACAAATGCTACGTGGTTACTGTGTAATTCACACTGTATAGTTATAGAGACATGGCGATGTTATTGTAGATTTAACCATCCATACGTAATGGATGTAGTGGAAAGGCCAAGAAAGCTGTGACTTACGAATACATTTATTTCCTTTATTTTTTCCCATGCTCTACGTTATTACGAGCGTCAATAAAATGCAACATATTGGTGGTGTATATTAGTATGACATGTAGTATTAATGTAATGTTTGTATTTGGTCAGCTATTAGACTGAACATTTCCCCCACTAATAATGTCAGTTATTGTAGCTACACAACATATACTAAGATAATGTTTAATTAACATTCATAATATGCGTGCACATCATTTGCAAACTGATAGATTGTAGGAAAGACTTTCTCGGTTGTAGCTATCATCCATGACATCTAACCAGGCAATATCATGTGGACAAATATTAAAAAATAACAATACCATTAGTTGATGAACACACTAATACAGCATCTTTATTTCAATAACTAGGATTCCGACATATGTACATACACGCCAACGCATACATATAAATAGATTATCTCACATAGGTGGCAAAAATTAACACAGTATGTGATAAAAAGAAAAAAGCGTCTGACAACATTTTTTCGAGATGTTGCTAAAGAAAGGCATCATGTAAATATTGTTTTACAGCAAATCAAATTTATTTCTTATATTCTACTACAATTTGTAGTTGTTAGTCTGTATTACAGAATTAAGAAATCTAACGGGCCTTCTATATTCAAACAATTGTCATGCCATGTTTCTATACATTGATCATTCAACATTTTTTCATATAAAGATAAGAACGTTTCTTTTTGTGTTACCTACACATTGTTTGTTCCATATACAAGAAATGTATAGCCAAAACCAATTTCAAGTAAGTTACATCTTATTCTAGTAACCCAGTTTACGAAACTAAATTGGCCAAGATACACTAACTTGAAATAATCTTGTTTCATACATTTATGATCTGACATATTTAAAAGCCTTATCCGAAATTTAATAACAAGCTCTTTAAAGGACTAAAACCTTTGTTTAACCTTTTTTTTTAGGCACACTAGGCAGTAATCATTTACGCATTTAATATCAAATTGTCAAATTATATTATCAGTTGATGTAGCGAGATCATCAGCGAATATTAGTAAACATTTTCATGACATCAGGAAATAATGAATTCCATGTGCACCAGTAGAACACATCACATTGGTTAAATCATTTAATATAATCAATGAAAATGAAATGAACATGAAATAGCCATTGGCGTATTCTATAAATTAAAGACAGTAGATAGCTAAAAATAATAGCTGTACGAAAACATACAATTAACCAACACCAAAACGGGAAACATATATATGTATATACATCTAATGTACGATAGTATTTAAATAGCGGATTAAATAATTTATGGAGCCAAATAAAATATGTCTGGTTATGTGTACCGAATATTCAATCGTTTGTAATTTCAATGCAATATAATATCGATGGGTAATACAAAATAAAACTTCCTAACACATTGATAACAATTAAGATTGAGTTACCTCCTTTAATTACCGTAGTGTCTGAAAGTTGAAATATTTTGTTGATAACACACTGCTTGAACTATGACAACGATTTCTAGATTAACGTATGAGAAATGGTAATAATAGTAATATATATAACTAAACAGATATAGCAAAAATCCCTCTTGGAGGCCATCTTTATTCCAATGTGGTTACATTTTCAGGTTTTAATACAAATGAAAACCGGCCTGTAAGTACCAGGTAGTAATATTGAGGCGGTCCTAAGATTGAAGAGCTAACTGAATTTGAATTTACTGCATCACCATATGCTATGTTGGTTATTACAGTCGCTTCTTTGCGATGCATTTTAGCGATTTCACCCGAATAATGACTGTACTTTCAAAATTATCTTGATTTCTAGGATCACATGAAACACTTTGATTTGGAGGAAATTCGAAATTCCATCTTTGTAGCAAGGATGCCAGATACAAGAAATATCTCGTACGTGCAAATACTTGACCTGGACACACACGTGGTCCGATTCCGAATGGAAGCAAACTAAAAACAGAAAAAATCATATTTATTTGTTTCTCAAAACCTTGAGGCATACATGAAATAGGCTTGTATTTACAATGATCGTTATTTTTCACAAGGACCTCGTGCCCATGGCAAAATCATGTGAAACATAATAGAACATAATGCATATACATTGCATTTCAAAACCAGCTGTTACTTCTCAGGAAAGGTTTTTCGTTACTGAAAAATACAAACCTGGGAACAAAGGTCACACAAGGGAGGAAAGTCAGTTGACCATGGTCCAGATAATGATGAGTGTCAAATGACCATAGTTTAAAGTGTGGCCTTTATTAACAGGTGGCGTTCAGATATGGAACGTATTTATAGAAGTGCTTACCTCTGACACAGTTCGTGACTCTTTGGCAAAATGTTGCCATCATCGTCAAGAAACCTTTCAGGTCGAAAATTCCAGGGATCTCCCCATATCTTTTCATCATGATGCAAATGCCAGTTATTTATCATTATCTATAAATTGTAATCATATTATAAACAGCGTATCAAGTACAGTCACAAGTATATGAATTATATATACATTATAAATTCATAAAACTTTAATATGGTCCCTTGATTCTCTTCCAGTACTAACTATGTCATTCAGTAGAGATTGCCGATTTTTCAACCTAAATCCCACAATGGAGAACCACTGGCTTTAGGCGCAAATAACAAGACTTAGTACTGCGCTAATTGAACGTCGTACTTCAAATCCTATACATATAATTTCATTCAATTTTAATGTTAGATATCGATGGTATATAGACCGCAGAATATAGCTGGTCACGAAATTGTCAGTCTGATAGAACAGGGACCATCACATAATAGAGAACATAATCAACAATGTTGATTATGTTACATGATCAACGTTGTGAGTACAATGCACCGATGTTTCACCGTGGCGAGTCGTTTACCTTGGCTAACATCTTAAATATCTAACATACAAAGATTACAGACTTACAACGGAGTTTCTTTTAATGTCGAAACCTTCAAATCTTACATCTTGATTACACACGTGTGGGGCACCCAGTGGTAGTACTGGAATGTAACGGTGGACTTCCATCTCAAAGGCTTTCAAGTATTGACATTTGACCTTGTCTGAAAATGTAGGAAACCTATCACGGCCTATCACTCTGTCCAGTTCTGCTTGAATTTTCCTTTGACATTCTGGGTAATTCATAAGGATTACAAATGAGTTCAGTATGGCTGAGGATGATGTGGCCATTCCTACAAAGAAGTCAAACTTTGAATAATAATCTCAAGAAAGTTCTTTATAGTTATTTACGTATTTTGTTAATTAAAATTCATTAATATAGCCGAATTCTTAACTTCTATAATTAAAATATGCCATGTATAAGTTTACATTGCGATTCCTTACAGTACGCGCGCAAGAATTTCTGTTAAATACAGAATTACGGCTCATACCAGCACCCATAATTTCAGCCAACTGTGATATGATATGATGATCCTGTAAAACAAAGTCATCGTTCATTTGGTTGTGTCTCTGTTGCAAATCTATGTAAAAGTCAGAAAGCCCTCGAATCTTTCCTGGTACATAAGTCTCCTATAAATACAAAGTTGTTCACATTAATAGATAGTATTTCTTCAGTATAAAGGATAAGCACAGCTGTGTTCTGAGAAAGATGTGCTGTTAAACTTGTTACAGTGTAACAATGCTAGGAGAACAATGAGTACAGTCTTATTGTAAATACATAAACAGAACATTTAAGAGAGACCGTCTACTATTCGTAAACCCTTTTTGTAATGCTTCATAGTGATAGCACCCCCCAGTGTTCGTCCAAAAGTATTTCGCACCAAGACGTAAGGATTATGCAACTAGTAACACGAGGCGCAAGGCACGGTAATGGAACAGTCAGAATGACAACATGCAATAACCAAAAGATCTATCATTGCTTTTAGCGTGCTTTATTAAGTATGCGTTTATGAATTGTGATATAGTATAGCTTGTGTTCATGGATTTAGTCATCTGCATCTAAATGACCTTGTTTTAATTAGTTTATTTCTGGAAATTCCTATTAAATATAATCATCACATTACGCTTAGTTTTATCCACGGATGTAACGTTATACACTTATGAAACAGTACTTGCTTTTTGTTGATACAAATATCTTTTTCCAAGTTTTTCATCTAGTTGTTTAATGATCCGAAATAGTCGGCGATACCGTCCCGGTAGATATCGGAGAAACGGGAAGTTAACCAGAACCAAATTATGATAACTGCTACTGATCAATTCTGACGCTTTTACGTTTTCCCAAAATATGTCAACATCAGGATCATCGTCACTTATTGGTTCACCAGACAACTGTGTTTGTAGGCCAATACAGTAATAATATTAAAAAAGAAAAGGAAAAAAAACATAAATCTTATGTTAAGAATCTAGTTGTGCAATAACTATATAATTATTTATTTTGACAAAAGGAGTTACCAATACATGATCGAAAACAGGCTCGATAATAGGACAAAGATACAGTTAATGAAAAGCCATCTAACTGAAAGCTTTGAGACTATACTGTCAATTCAAAACGGGAAACCTTTTCATATTTCCTCATTTATATTTTGCAATATCATCATATTTTAAATGCAGAGAGGATAAGTTATCAACTCTTCCCTTATCGGTCAAAGAGACTTAAAGCCCCTTTGTTTCTACTCAAGAAGAGCGTTTCAATAGCAAAATTCTTTTTTATAGATAACGTCAACAAAATGTCTCATAATTACATAGGCAGATTGCAATTACAAGTCATGCGAGGCTTTTCCACAAGATTCGTGCGATGCAAACTTTGCCCATATATATACACCACAATTGTTCTATTAATTTATCATTTTTCAGGACCTCATTTAAGCCAACAAAAAAAACCCAGCCCTGTTGTAAGAGAGTTCAATCAACCAACACTATAAATGCAACAATCATGGGTCCAACAATAATTTACTGTAGTATATCTGATAATTTGTGACTTAAACTAATGCTAAAACAAAACAAATGAAACTAATCAACTGTGTTGGTTTCATATAAAAAACCTTGCTATACAAACCACAAGCGAAATTATACTTGACAGTGATCGTTGTACAATGGTAACTAGACAGAACTCTTGTCCAGAGAGATTGTCAATTCTAGTCACAAGGTTTTCCATTTCTGCCAACACGTTATCTTCCAATTTCAGTAATCCGCTTCCGTATGTATGCAAGGCTTGGTGAAAATATTTTTTCAGGCGTGCATGAATCTCGCCAGATGCAGTAACGACTGAGTGACTTTGCGATCGAAAATGTTCTCCAAAAAACATTATAGCTCTATCATTCATATAATTCTTGTACTCCACGTCGGTGAACGCTTTCTTTGTTAATTCAGCTGTGTTCAAAACAACAACAGTTTCTTGAAATATTTTTATCTGAAAAATCTCTCCAAATTTCTGTACAAATCCTGAAAGTTGGCTTGGGAGTGTTGATTCATTGAATTCTAAAGCACACCCAATGATTGGCAAACCTTTAGGTCCAGGTAAAACATTACTGTTGGGTTTTGCATTCCTCGGTATGAAATAGTAAAACAAACAAACGCCAGCGAAAATTGTCACTAATACAATGAACATCCTGATCAGCCCTAAATGTCTAGAAAGCGTCTTAAGCTAAGTGTAATCTCCCAGTTGTGCTGAATTGTGACTAACTTTTCGTTTTATCAGTCGTGTTGACGTGCATAAATAAATATAATCAGTTAATATATGACGTTGTATTATCAGCAGGTTTTATATCAACTTCAAGGTCGCAAACAGCTACATTCAAAGGACTGACTGTCCTGAGCGTCGTCATAAGAAAGGAATAGAGTTTCTAGTTAACACGTACCTATATCAATATGTGCCTTAATTTCTGTCAACTCGTACATTAATTGATCAACTCGTACATTTTAAAATGCTACATTTATCATTGGTCTAAAGTGCTACAACTATTATTTACTCCTGAAAGTTTTACAATACATGGACACAATTTGTTTTATTGCCCAACGCTACCCCTAGTCGACTGGTACTTATGTATAATAATTGGTCATGTTACATTCTATTGTGCGATTAATATATAGTTAAAATTACCAGGATTGATCACAGACTGCAGGATTAACGGAGCTATAATGTGATACAATCCACATGAAACACCATAACCTAACCCTACATTACATTAAATGACAAACAATTGTCACACACAAAAGTATAAACACAATAAGGTCAAATGCTCATGATAAAAGTTTGCAGTGGTTTCAGGTAAATATCTGTGCCCAAAATGAGACCATGGGTTCTGGCTTTTTAGGACTGATGATCAACAATAAATCATTCGTCTATCAGTTTGTTTTTAAAGGTTTTACGCAAAGGCACTCGATTCCGTATGGTGGCTGATTTCTGCCATTTCATATCTTCGTGTGTTCGCCCCCAAAAGTCGAAGCACGCCGACACGAACACACGATAAATTGATCATTTGTCATGTCTTCGCCTTCGACCTTACAGGGCAAACACACGAAGACACGAAATATTGAAGGCGAAATAACGAAATTTTAATAGGCGAACACACGAAATCTACCCTTGTAGAGTTTCGTGTCGGCGGGTATGTAATCGTCGTATCGGCGCCCTATATGTGTCGTGTGTTCGTGTTTTCGCCTCGAAAGGCGAAGACACGACGACACGAAACATTGCACATTAGACTAGATAAGTGTCGGACCAGTATTGTCACGTGAAATAAACGAAATTGGTGCATCCCATTCAATTTTGATAGCCAATCGAAATCGCAAATGTTTACGGTTCAATAATTGAAACCACACCCTGGTTTGATGTCTAATATGATATTTGATTGTATTAATAGTATCATGTCGTACTAATACATTGCACAACACGTTAGAGATGGTTAACGCTGATAAAGGGGTACAATGTTTATTCCATTTTTTGAGCACTTAATGGATGTATTAAGTTATATCGAAGATCGCTAAGAATCTAGATCGATCACGGTTATTTATTTGTTTTCATCTTAATTGTTTGATCGCCTCTTCAGTCAATAAATAATGGCAACAATTGCGTATTGGGTGGAATACAATTTGAACCGGAAGCGTTATAATATAATGACTTCGTATGTCAATATTTGTTTCTCTTCAAGTTTAGGAACTCCGACGTACGGATCGCGTTCTGATCAACATTCCTTCGTAATTCGTTTTATGAAAACTTCCTTTTTTATTTATTAAGGGGCATGCCCTGGAACTGAAGTGTTTCGAAAAGCAATCGAATTGGTATCATTTAATGCTTAAATCAATTAATGAAAGTCCTGTAAAATATTTACGAAATATCCAGCTAGTTTACTCAAAATACACAATTCAAGATTTACCAAACCTGCCGATTTCGGCCTTAGAAAGTATTCGCATTTTCACAACTCGACCCTTTCGGGATTTGTGAAAACCGAAAACATTTTGGAAAAAACTGTCAACAAACTGTGAAATGGTAAGTATTGCTCATGTTATACTTTTGCAACATAAAGCTTATATATTGATCAACTATAGGTAAATATCATTGTTTTGCTGATTGAAAGGCAGCGCACACGCTCAGTTAAACTCTCAGACGAATCGGAAATATCGTTGTCGTCAATAAACCGACATAGAAATAACGACGCGCGTTATAGGGTCATTTTCGAACGCACATTCTTCTTTGACTTTTCGGTAATAATTGGTTTTACAAGTGATAAACACATTTTTGGTGTATGAAAAGCAAGACACAGCAGTTCCTTGGCATGCCCCTTTATGCACTTTATTACGTTTTTCTAAAAAATGATACGCATATTCAAGCATTAGGAACAATAACCATTATCATAAATACTCTAAGGACTTCCCTAGATGCAACCAGTAAGAGTCATCTGAGGCAAGTTCACAATAATACATAGTTCAACCATGTCTCTTTATGTGGAAATGTAGGCAGTTGCTTATGGAGGATGGGAGTATAGTACTGGTTCTTCCCAGGAACGATGTTTAGCTGAATTTTCGCCTCATATGACTCTGACTGTTGAAAGGGGGCGTTAAACAATTCTAACAATTTCTACCGTAAAATATCTTTTAAGTTTGGTATGTCGTGTGATCACAAATATAAGGCAAAAATACAATGCTTATACTAACATCCCAAAACATATAGTATCGGTATTTCGCCAAATCTTTTTATTCAAATCTATTTTTAGTTCGGAGTTGAATGTCTTTTGGAAATGAATATACCGGCCAAAAAAAACCAGACCCGCCCAGTTTAATGGAAACCACGAGTGTTTTTGTACTGTCAGGTTTACTTGACATCATTTAAAATATTAATCCCCATGAAATTGTTTATGTGTTAATCATATGCATACAATATAATCTTAAGTAGTGTCAAAAGACCGTATGAAGTACCGTGTGTCCGTCTTATCTAGTACCTAATGTAACCGTACATAATTATTCTGTCTCTATATAATTGATATCAAAACAAATTGTTACGTAAACGAATATAGACACACACCCTCTACGACCCACGCTGCCTATGAAATATACAGGGATATGCCCACGTACCATGTGCCCATTGGCAACGCCAATAACCGAACACGTAATGATAGCAAGATACGTTATTCTTGAATTTGTGTATATAGCAATATATCAAACTAAAGCCATTTGACCGACTTGTTTCATCAATTAACCACCTCATGAAATGCGTATAAAATCTGCTATTATTGTAGAAATCTCCAATAGACGAACGAACACTGAGTATAAATATATCCGTCGTACAGCTAGACACGATTGTACAATTAATAACTGAGCATCGATGCAAAACATACATAATTTCTTTTTTTTCTAACTGAAAGGACTAACGCTTTGCCGACTGCGCCAGCGCTGCGCACTTTCTGGCGAGAATATGATTTATACATCAAGTATTGTATGCGCTTGTTCAGTCGAGTAGTTTCATGTTATTGTAAAGTCGGCCAGTTTTGCGAAATCAGAACTTACTCTAAGAGTCATATATATATAATTTATTCACTACTGTCCCTTGCTCTCCAAGCAGCTCGGTTTGCGCGTTTTCTGAACGTAGTTGTCATTTTCCGCCTTAATAACCATTATACACTTTCCATACAACGTGCTAGCCCCCTATGTGTTACATCAAACCTACGACTTAATCCAGAAAAATACTATCAGTTTTGTTTTCGAACGGGATTTTCCTTTACGTACATCGCCATTGCTTTAACAAATGTTACGTGATGTTTACTGTTTAATTCACAATGTATACTTATAGAAACTTGGTCATGTAATTGTATATTTAACCATCCACACGTAATGGATGAAGGGGGAAGGCTGAATTTTGTTCCCAAAAAGCTGTAACTTATGAATACATGCTTTTCCTTTATTTCCCCTGCTCTTCATTATTACGTATGTCAACAAAATACAACATGTCCGAGGTGTATATTGTTATTAGTGATGTTTAATGTAATCTTTGTATTTGGTCGGCTTTAAGACTGAACGCTTCCCCCGCTAATAAAGTTAGTTGTTGCAGCTAAGCAACCTATACTAAAATAATATTCAATTAACATTTATAATAAGCATTAATAATATGCGTTCAAATAATGCGGTCGGCGAAATGATAGATTGTAGGAAAGGATTTTGCACACTTTCTCGGTTATAGCTATCATCCATGACATCTAACCAGGCGATATCTTGTGGACGAATAATCAAACAAATAAGAATTCCATTAGTTGATGAACATAATATAGTATCTTTATTTCCATTCCTATACACATACATGTTAACGCATACATATAAATAAATAGGCTGTCAGAGGTTACAAATATAATCACAATAAATTGCCTGTTCCCATGGAAATATATAATACATATGTAATTCAATGGAATAAATGAAATACATAGATCTTGATATTTTGAGCAGAGCATATTAAGTTCAACATTATCACAAAATAATATCTTTGGTCGCTCGGTATATGGATTTCTTTTTTTCAGTTAATAAATGAAGCCCCAAATGTACATTTAAAACAATTGTAATTAAACAATATTCTGAATATAAGGTTCTAGCACAAAAGATGATTTATAATTAAGATATAGTTGAAATATCATAAAGTCCCATTAGCTTTTTGGATGTTTAAATTTAAGTAGGTCTTATTTTACCTAAAACAATGTCTTATCAGTAAAACTTGCAATAAGAAACATTCCGAAATTTTCATTTTTGTTTGATCGCAAAATATAATTTATACAGAAATTAGCACGATGTTTTTCAATGGTAAAAAGCATCTGGCAATATTTGTACGAGAATTGGCTTAAGAAAGGCATTATGTAAATACTGTTTTAGAGCAAATACAAATACAATTTATATCTTATATTCTACTACAATCTTAATTTGTTGTTCTGTATTACTGAATTCAAAAAGCTAATGGGCCTTCAATCTTCAAACGATTGTCATGCTATGTTTCTATACATTGATAAAGATAAGATCCCTTTTGTGTTACCTACACATTGTTTGTTCCATATACAAAAATGTATAGCCAAAATCATTTTCAATTAAGTTACATTTAATTCTAGTAACCCAGTTTACAAAACCTAATTGGTCAAAATACACCAACGTGAAATAACATTGTTTCATACATCTATGATCTGACATACTTAAAATCCTTATCCAAAATTTAATACAGCGTTTAAATGGAATCAAATAAAGACAGCCTCCAATAATAGCATACTTTCATGATTTCAATGGAGCATTTAAGAAACACAAATTCATAAGTGCTGTCAGATTTCTATACAACATGATTCAGATACATATAGAAATAAAGATAAAACTCCAACAATACATTTGAAAAATACTTCATGAGACATTGGAATTGCATCATATAAGCTTCTGTACAAGGTAACAAAAACCTTCCTAGCCTTTATAGAAGCACGATTAGCCAGTTCATACATAGACATACCTGTTTGTAAAATTAATTTCACCATAAACAAAGGAATTCGAGACTTCAAGTAAAATACCATTACAGTACCATTTTTCATTATGTGACAATAGGCAACCTCTTTAAAAGACTATAACCTTTGTTTTTTAAAACATTAACATTTTATTTCCACTCTACGCAGTAATCATGTAATTTAAAACATTTAATTGGCGCTGCGATCCAATAATACTATCAGATCATCATCAGCGAACATGTTTTTTTTTAATTAAGGAAATACTGAATTCCATGTGCACCAGTAGAAAACACATCACATAAGATAATTCATTTAATATAAACAATGGAAATGAAATGAACATAAAATAGCCATTGGCATATTGTACAAAAGACAAAAGATAGCTGACAATAATAGCTAAAAGAAAACATGTAACTAATGCCATCACCAAAACGTATATATGTATATATATATCTAATGTACGATATGATCTGAACAGTAGATTAAATATGGTGCAAAATGAAGTGTCTTATTATTCAATCGTTTGTAATTTCAATGTAATATATTTCTTATCGTTGCGCTTGGTCGTCGAAGACTTTAATTAATACAAAATTAAACTTCTTTTAAAACACACTGATAAAAACTAAGATTGAGTTAATTCCCCAAACAATATCACAGTATCTGAAGCTTGACACAAATTACTTGACAAACACACTGCTTGAACTATGACAACGATTGCTAGATATAAGAGGTGGTAATAAGAATTATATAAAACTCAGCCGATACAACAAAACCCCTCTTTGTGGCCATCTTTATTCCAACGTGGTTACATTTTCAGGTTCCAATACAAATGAAAACCGGCCTGTAAGTACCAGGTTGTAATAATGAGGTGGTCTTAAGATTGAAGAGCGAACTAAATTAGAATTTACTGCATCACCGTATGTTGCTATGTTGGTCATTACGTTCGCTTCTTTGCAATGCACTTCAGCGATTTTACTCGAGTAATGATTGTACTTTCAAAGTTCTCAAGATTTCTAGGATCACATGAAACACTTTGATTCGGAGGAAATTCGAAGTTCCATCTTTGTAGCAAGGATGCCAAATACAGGAAATATCTCGTACGTGCAAACACCTGGCCTGGACACACACGTGGCCCGATTCCGAATGGAAGCAAACTAGAAACCGAAAGAAATCCCAAATTATTTGTTTCTCCAAAAGGCCAATATTTACGTATGGTCGTTATTTTTCACAAGGACCTTGCGGTCATGGCGAAATCATATGAAATTACTCCTTTCATATCATACAGAACACACATTGTCTTTCAAAACCAGCCATTACCATGTCAACATTTTTATAAGTGACGAATAATACATTTTGAACCATTTTGACTTTCTTATTTTAATAACATAATATGTTTATAATTGTTTTCATTCTGATAGGACACTTTCAATAAAAGAAAATCTTTACTGAAAGCTACAAAAGTGAGGAGAACAAAGGTAACACAAATAAGGGAAGTCAAGGCCTAAAGAATGATAGGCGTCAAAGAATGGTCGTAGTACATAATGTGGCCTTTATTACCAGGTGACGTTCAGTAAAGAAACGTATTACAGAACGCTTACCTCTGACACAGTTCGTGATTCATTGGCAAAATGTTGCCGTCCTCGTCAAGAAACCTTTCAGGCCGAAAATTCCAGGGATCTCCCCATATCTTTTCATCATGTTGTAAATGCCAGTTATTTATCATTATCTATAAATTGTAATCATAGCATATACAACGTAACACGTACAGACACGAGACTATGAATAATATATACATGATAAATTCATAAAACTATTGTCCTTGGATTCTCTACCAGCACTAACTATACTTTTTTTGGACTTCGTAATTTAAGTCGTCCTTATATATTTTATTTAATTGTGATGTTACATATCTAAGATATATAAACCGCATGATATAACTGGTCATGACATTGTCATTCTGATAATAGAACAGGACTCATCATCAATTACTAGAGAACATAAACAACATGATCAACCTTGGGAGTAAAATGCACCGACGTTTTATCCTGGCATGCCATTAACCTAGACCAAGACCATAAACATCGTACATACAAAGGCAAAACACTTACAACAGAGTTTCTTTTAATGTCATAACCTTCAAATCTAACATCTTGATTACACACGTGCGGGAAGCTCAATGGTAATACTGGAATGTAACGATGGGATTCCATCTCAAACGCTTTCAGGTATTGACATTTTACCCGATCTGAAAATGTAGGAAACCTATCACGGCCTACCACGCTGTCGAGTTCTGCTTGAATTTTCCTTTGACATTCTGGATAGTTCATCAGGATAGCAAATGAGTTCAGTATGGTTGATGATGATGTGGTCATTCCTACAAATAAGTAAAAGTTTGAATAATTCTCAATAGTCATTTACATAATAAATTATTTTGTTCATTAAAGCATACTATTAGCCGAATTCTTATCTGATATAATATAAAATGCTATGTATAGTTTACATTGTGATTCCTTACAATACATGGGCAAATATTACGCTAATTCCTGTTCAATACAGAATAATGACCCATACCAGCATCCACAACTTCAACAAACTGTGATATGATATGATGATCTTGTAATACAAAATCACTGTTCATTTGATTCTGTCTCTGTTGCAAATCTATGTAAAAGTCAGAAAGCCCTCGAACCTTCCCTGGTACATAGGTCTCCTAGAAATACAAGGTTTATTGCATTAATAGAGAGCATGTCTCTAGTATGTAGGATAATCACAGTTGAGTTCGTACTGAGATAGATGTGATGTTAAACTTGTACCAATGCTAGGAGAACAATGAGCAAAACCCTTGTAACCTTTTCAACTTAACAGCAATTTACAGTTTAACCTGCAAACAAGAAGCACCAACTTGGGGAAGATTAAATGTGATCGTTATTGTCTTTATTCAGAGGGTACTATGTATTTACAGCATCAAACACCGTGTGCAAGCGAAACACTTCTGTTCTTTGTAGGATGTCATTCACAGGTGTACCTTAACATATTTGATGCCATTATTTTACATTAAACATTGTTTATGCTTCATAGTGTGCACCCCCCCCCCCCCAAGATTCGTCCAAAATGTATTCGAACCAAGATGTAATGATTATACAACTAGTGACACGAGCCAATTGCAGAGAGCAGTAATGCAACAGTCATAATGACAACATGTAATAATAACAAACATATCTGTCATTACTTATAACGTGTTTTGTAATATAGGAGTTTATCAATTGAGATATAGTATGTGTTTATGGATTTAATCATCTGCATCTAAATGATTTTGTTTTGACAAATTTATTTCTGGAAATTATTTCTATTAAATATAATTAAACTTTTAATAAATAAGCCGTACACATTACGCTTAGTTTTATTAACGGATATAAAGTTATACAATTATGAAACGGTACTTGCTTTTTGTTGATACAAATATCTGTTTCCAAGCTTTTCGTCCAGTTGTTTAAGGAATCGAAACAGTCGTCGATACCGCCCCGGTAGAAACCTGAGAAACGGACAGTTAACCAGAACCAAATTATGATAACCGCTAGTAAACACTTCTTGAGCTTTTATGTGTTCCCAAAACATATCAACATCAGGATCATCGTCACTTATTGGTTCACCAGACAACTGCGTTTGTAGATCAATATTACAACAAAAACAAACCGCGGCAGTGCCACGAAACCAGGTTTTCCAAGGCTATACTACTACAGTATTCCAGAATACTTTGCTAAGGCTTCATCAGTGGTTCAGTTTCCAGTGCGACTAATAAGTTAACAGTGACCATTACCCTACTGGCATAGAATGCAATTCCAAGCTTGGTTTCTATGTAAACTACCTCCACACAAAATTTCATCGCAATGTCTAAATCCTTAATTAAGTTATGCACCGGAAACTGATTTTTTTATTTTTAGTAACAATGACCATGACCAAACTGACCCAAAGTACAATTCCAAGCTAAGCTTTCATGCAAGGTTGTTAAATACCCAGTTTAGTCAAGATTAGTCATTCCAATCTCAAGTAATTGGCCGGAAACTGATTTCTGTATTTAATAACAGTGACTTTGACCCTACTGGCCCTTGATTCAATACAAAAGCATGGACTTGATGTAAGCTACCAACACACACACAATAATGTCATCGCAATATCTCAATCCTTACTTAGGGTATTGACCAGAAACAGATTGTTATTTTTAGTAACAGTGCCATTGACCATACTGCACCTAGATGCAATTCAAAAGCATGGAATGCATGTAAGCTACATTCAAACAAAATGTAATCGCAATATCTTAATCCTTGATTAAGTTATTCACTGAAAACTGATTTTCTATTTTTAGTATAGTGACCTTGACCCAACTGACCCCAAATACAATCCCATACAAAGTGTTTATGCAAGGATTCTAAATACCCAGTTAAGTCAACATTTGTCATTCCAAACGTAAGTTAATGACAGGACACTGATTTTCTATTTTTAGTAACAGTGACCTTGACTTTTACCCAACACACTCCATATACAATCCCAAGCTAGGTTCTGATTTAAGAATGTTAAATACCAAGTTTAGTCTACATTGGTCATTCCAAACTTAAGTTATTGACCGAACACTGATTTTCTATTTTTAGTAACAGTGACCTTGACCCCACATACCCCAAATACAATCAAGGATCCTACATACCAAGTTTGGTCAAAATTGGTAAATCCGAACTTAAGTTATTGACCGGACACCGCCTGTTTGACGCCCGCCCGCCATATTCGGCATTCTAATAACTAGGTTTCACTTTGTGAAAACCTGGTTAAAACATTAACCATATGTTAAAAACCTAGTAGTGTAATAAGGTATATGATTAATTACTATGACAAAAGGTGTTAACACGACCGAAAACAGGCTGGACAAAATGACAAATATACATTACATGAAAAGCCATCCAACAGAAAACTTTGAGACTATACTGTCAATTCAAAAGCGATTACTTTTTTCACATCGTCCTCATTTATACTTTGCAATATATCATTGTTAAATGTACGGAGGATAAGTTAATCTGGTTCCCGTTGACTTGTGTGTACAAAGCCAACGGGTACGGCCTAAAATTTCCAGGACGCTGATTAGTCAATTCTGCCCCGGGGATCTCGCGAGACCTTGCGTTATCGATGCACATTTCGCGCGTAATTTAAATAACAGATAAAGATAAAGAAACTGGATAGTTATTTTCTGATCTTGGTCGTACAAACACTTAATAAAGTGGCCTTTAAAAACACAGCATACTTAATGTATTTCGAAATGGACTACTGACCTTTTTTTAAATATAGTTTTTAAAACATCGAGTTCTCTATCTCGATCGGTGTTATGCAATGCTAATAACAAAACAAGTCACGTTATTTCTGATTCTGGACTACATGTTTTAAAATTAATTAATGCAAACACTATATAGTAAATAAGCAGTTGCCCGGTATATTACAGTCTCCGTGTTGATATCAATTAAAAAAACAGGCTTTGATAAAATCAAGATAAGTCGCCAATAAAGGCGTTGTTACGCAATACAGTGTATTATGTAACACGGCCGTCTCACATCATGACCTTTTATAAGGGAGAAATATTGCATGGATCATATCACCGAAGGAGTCAATATATTATTGACCACTTGTGTCTGATACCATGTTTACAATATACAACATAGATCATAATCTTATTCCTAATTCAGTCATTTGACAAACTGATATACATATTTTGCATATAAGATGAATATTTTATATTATACTGATCGATGCATATTATTTATACATATGAATTTTCTTAAAGACAATCATTTAAAGGGGCATGCCCAGGAACTGCTGTGCCTTTTTTTCGTACACCAAAAATGCGTTTGTCACTTGTAAAACCAATTATTACCGAAAAGTCAAAGAAGAATGTCCGTTCAAAAATGACCCTATAACGCGCGAGTCGGTATTTGTATGTCGATTTGAATAAAAGGCTGTAAGCCTTTTATTGACGACAACGATATTTCCGATACGCCTGAGAGTTTAACTGAGCATGTGCGCTGCCCCTCAAGTGAACATAACATGAGCAATACTTACCATTTTAGTTTGTTGACATTTTTTCCGCGATGTTTTCGGTTTTGACAGATCCCGAAAGGGTTGAGTTGTGAAAATGACGAATAATTTCTGAGGCCAAAATCTTGAAATGTGTAATTTGAGTAAACTAGCGGGATATTTTGTAAATATTTCACAGGGCTCTCATTAATTGATTTAGGTATTAAAATGATACCAATTTGATTGCTATTCGAGACGCTTCAGTTCCAGGGCATATCCCTTTAACAATAAAAAAAGGATCAATTTTTAGGGTATTTTTTTATAACTAATAATTCTTGTTAATATGTAATACGAAGAGTGCCCGTTGATTACTAGAATACAATTGATATCTTTTTAATTGATTCTGAAACGAATGTTCACCGAGTAACTTGATTCTAACATTTCCACAATTTTTATTTTAAATAATGGGTATATAACATCTCCGCGTGCTTTTATCAGATATACGGAAATCCTCGATGTTTCTCGATGAACGACAACCAATCAAATAACTAAAACGGATTGACCAATGAGAGCGCCGTATATTTTAGACCGTAAACTGCAACATAAAACGGGAACCAGATTAAGGATAAGTCATCACATCCTCCTTATCGGTAGAAACTGACATGAAGTCTAAAGCCCCTTTATTTCAAAATTACAAATGTTGTTTATAACTAGCGTCCACAAATTGTCTCATAATTACAAACTAAATGGAATCTAACATTTATAAACAGATTGCAATCACAAATTACACAAGGCTTGTCCCCAAGATAAGATAAATTAACGTTGCAATTACTGCGATGCGATGTAATTAATGTTGTTGTAAGAGAGTTCTATTAACCAAGTTCCATGGGTCCAAAATCTTTAAGTGTAGTATATTTGATAATTTGTGACTTCAAAAAAAAAAAAAAAAAAAAAAAAACGAATACTAAAACAAAACAATTGAAACGACTGTGTTGGTTTCAGATACAAACTAGTATGCTAAATACATACCACCAGCGAAATCACATTTGACAGTGATCGTTGTACAATGTTAACTAAACAGAACTCTTGTCCAGAGAGATTGTCAATTCTAGTCACAAGTTTTTCCATTTCTGTCAAAACATTATCTTCCAATTTCAGTAATCCGCTTCCGTATGTATGCAAGCCTTGGTGAAAATATTTTTTCAGTCTTGTATGGATCTCGCCAGATGAAAAAGCGACCGATTGATTTTTGGATCGAAAATGTTCTCCATAAAACATGATATCTCGGTCATTCATGTAATTCTTGTACTCCACGTCGGTGAAAATTTTCTTGGTCGATTCAGCCGTATTCAAAACAACAATAGTATCCCAAAACATTTTTATCTGAAAAATCTCTCCAAATTCCTTTACAAATCCAGAAAGTTGGGTTGGCATTGTTGATTCATTGAATTCTAAGGCACATCCAACGAATGGGAGACCTTTAGGTCCAGGTAAAATATTACCGTTGGGTTTCGCACTCCTCTTTATGAAATAGTAAAACAAACAAACGCCAATGACAATTGTTACTAAAACATGGATCATCCTGATCGACCCTAAATGCGTAGAAAGCGTCTAAAGCTAAGTGTAATCTCCAAGATGTTCTGAATTCTGATCGACTCGCCACTTTATCAGTTGTCTTGCGCATGAATAATACATGCAGATTTTCATTTAATAGACGATAATTTTTGTTTGCCTCGTTTTCAACAACGATGTATTATCAGCAGGTTTTATATTAAATTCAAGGTCGAAAACAGTTGAAATCAAAGGACTGAGGATCCTAAGCCTCGCCATAAGAAAGATGGAATGTAGTTTCTGATCAATTCGTATATTTTAAAATAAAATGCTTGTAGTATGTAAATTCATTAACGGTCTAAATTGCTCAAACTATCATTTACTTCTAGAAGCTTTACAATTATATGGATAAAACTTTATAATAGCCCAAATTTATACTAAGCCGACTGACACTTATGTATATTAACTGGTCATGTTACATTCTATTAAACATGTTACACAGAGATTAATAGATAGTCGGAATTACCAGGATTGATCGCAGACAGCAGAAGTAACGGAACTATGATGTAAAATTGTGACACATTCCACATTAAACACACCATAACTTAACCCTACATTACCTTAAATGACAAACCATTGTCACAGAATTCGCCACGTTCAACTGACATACATTTTATATACTTGCAAGAAGACTTACAACTCTTCAACAGACTTCACAAAAAACATTAGTATAAACAATAAGGACAAATGTGCAGGTATTTCGGGTAAATATATGTGCACAAAATGAGACCATGTGTGGAATTCACGAAACATTTTAACTTAAGTTTTTCCTTAATACTGGCAACTTTTTCCTTAGATTTTAAGGAAGGTCGTGTCTTCCTTAAATATGTTAAGGACATCCTATAGGAAGTCTGCTAAAAATTATATCATCGATGTTATCCTATTTTTATATTCAAAAAAAAAAAAAAAAACCGATTCAGTCGAAGTGAGTATAGATTTTGTGTACAGCAAAATATTCGTGCACGTGTTCGGTTGAGTAGTTTCATGTTACTGTAAAGTTGACAAGTTTTGTGCTATCAGGAATGACTGTAAGAGTAATACATACATAAAACTATATTAATTCGAGTTGTTGTCGTAGGCAATCAGAATATGACAAGTCTGACATATTACTGCATATTTCACAAGCAGCGCAGAGTTGTAGAGGTGCTTTCTATGCTCGTTAGTTGGTGTAGCCGAGTAATTTGTTTCGGGGTCAGTTGTATAGAGAAAGTTTATGTTTGGTACATACACATATAATGCAGACACATGGTGAATGAGTATATATGCAATTATGCTGGTATGTGACTATAAGTATATTCGTATGATATTTTTAGCAGATCTATGAGAATTGAAATGATAGAGCGGTTGAAAATACATGTTCCAATTTTGAGAAAAACATTTTGTCAAGCTAGTGTAATGAACATTTGAAGCTGTCCGAATAATCATCCAGCGGATTCTTTTGCTGCGACTGATAACATTTTTGTAAGTTCGTTTATTTGTTTTACTCAGGCGACTACACTTCGCGCTCTCACTTGGCGTTTGTTACTATTAGTTAGAAAAACACACATTTGTATGACTGACACATGAAATACCGATACTCTTGCCATTAGTATTTAAGTACATGTGCACAGTTGTGTGCCATGAGTAAGAGTAATACATATATAAATGACCAAATACAAAAGCAGGTCGGTTTGTGCACTTCCAGTACGTAGTTGCGTAACTTTTCATTGTTGATAGTGCACATTTTTGCGCATCTGATTTCCTAAAATCCTTAATTTGTTAAGTACGCCAATTTGATATATTCAATTACAATGTATCGCCTGGTCGCCCTCATTTCATTTGGAAGTGTTCTGCCATTAGTCGATTCCAATATTCTGATAAATATTGTGTGTTTCGGTCCGTGAAGCTATTATAGGTATATTGAGGTTTAACCATCCACATGTAATGGATGAAGGGGGAAGAATGAAGTATGTTCCCGCGGAAGCTGTGACTTACGAATAAATTCCTTTCTTTTATTTCCCCTGCCGTTCGTGATAGCGTACGTCAACAGAATGCAACATGTCCGTGGGGTATATTGTTATTAGTGATGTTTAATGTAATATTTGTATTTGGTCGGCTGTAAGACTGAACGCTTCCCCACGAATAAAGACAGTGGTTGTAGCTAAGCAACTTACACTAAGATAATATTAAATTAACACTCATAATAAGCGTTCATTATATGCGTTCAAATCATGCGGTCGGCGAAATGATAGATTGTAGGAAAGGGTTTTGCACACATGCTCGGTTATAGCTATCACCCACGACATCTAACCAGACGATATCTTGTGAACGAATATGCAAAAATAAGAATTCCATTAGTTGATGAACTAATATACAGTTGAATCTCGTTATCTCAAATTTCTAGGGACCGTGGAAATTAGTTTGAGATAACCGAAATTTGAGATAAACAAATACTGTATAATTATATATGATTTAAAGTATTTGTGTACACGCACGTACAGTAGCCTTTATTTAAGATTACAATACATGTATGATTACATTGTGCTTGAATAAAATATGTGCATACATAGAGAAGAAACAAAATAATTATGTACCTATTCATGATAATTAATATCAACAATTAATGTCCCAACATAAAATACTTACTTACGAAATTTGTTGTAAGAATTCGAAAAAAACGGAGCGTCTAGCTTTACATATTTTCGGATGTATATGCATTCCGTACATAATGTAAGACGAATCCGTTAGTTGCCGCAACGTCGATCACGCTTTCGGAATTAATATTTTTTATCAAGCTAAAATCATTTTACTCAGATTGGAATCCGACACTGTCATAGGTGGCAAGTAATCGCACTCAATTTTCAAGTTAAACCTACGAGTATCCTAGTATTCGGATACTCACAGCAGCCGAAAATATACGTGGTGCACACTTGTTTACCTTACCTACCATAATTTTAGTTAAGTCAAATACCAGGTATGATTATCATGCTACACTACACGTGTGCTTTCTGTTTATCACACGATTATAAATCTCCCGGAGCCTTTAAATTGTTCATTTAGCAAAATGTCATGATAGGTGTGAAAGTGTCCATTGTTCGCTGATCTGCTCCAATTTTGAGATAAACAACTCAAACTACATGCTAATTAGAGTCATGGGGACAAAAAATTAGTTTGACATAAACGAAATTTTGAGATAAGTGAATTGGAGGTAAGCGGATTCATTTCATATAGAGAAAGAGCAAAACAATCGGGACCCAACGAAACAGTTTGACATAACCGAAATTTTGATATAAGCGAGTTTGACATAACGAGATTCAACTGTAGTATCTTTATTTCCTAGGAGTCTGACATATACACATACATGTCAACGCATACATATAAATAAATCGACTGTCAGAGGTTGCAGATATAATCACAATAAATTGCCTGATCACATGGAAATATATAATAATTCAACGGAATTAATGAAATACGTAGATCTTGATATTTTGGACAGAGCATAGCAAATTCAACACTATCGCAAAATACTATCTTTGGTCGCTCGGTATGTGGAGTTCTTTTTTTCAGTTAATAAATGAAGCCCTAAATGTACATCTAAAACAATTGTAGTTGCAATTAAACATTTTCTGAATATAAGGCTCTAGCTTAAAAGATGATTTATAATTGAAGGGGTCCATGCAAAACCATACCTAACTACACTTTTGGTCAAAATTGAGTCAGAACCTTTTTTGCGTAAAGCAGACCATTTCCCACCAGATTAACTCTCCACTAGCCATGTATTGTCTGTTTTAATGGAGCATTTACGAAACACAAATTTAGTGCTGTCAATTTTCTCAATACACCATGATTTAGATCCATATAGAAATAAAGATAAAACTCCAGAAGCAATACTTTTGAAAAATACTTCATGAGACATTGGAATTGCATCATATAAGCTTCTGTAGAAGGTAACAAAAACCTTCCTAGCCTTTATAGCAGCATGATTAGCCATTATATATATTTATAAATTTCATTCCACCATAAACAAATGAATTCGTGACTTCAAGTAAAATACCACTACAGTACTAGTTCCATTTTCATTATGTGACAACGGACAACCCCTCTCAGTCCAATAATAGTATCAGATGGTATAGAGACATCATCAGCGAACATTAGTGAAAGCATTTTGATGAACTAAGGAAGTAATTGAATTCCATGTGCACCAGTAGAACACATCACATATGATAATTCATTTATAATATAAACAATGGAAATGAACATAAATTAGCCATTGGCATATTTATAACAGACAAAAGATAGCTGACAATAATAGCTAAAAGAAAACATAATATCGATGCCACCACCAAAACGTTAACGTACATATGTATTTAAATATCTAATGTACGATATTATCTGAATAGTAGATTAAATGTGGTGAAAAAATGAAATGTCTTATTATTCAGTCGTTTGTAATTTGAATGTAATCTATTTCTTATCGATGAGCATGGGTCGTCGAAGAATATAATTAGAACAAAATTAAACTTCTTTTAAAACACACTGATAACAACCAAGATTTAGTTAACTCCCTAAACAATACCACAGTATCTGAAGTTTGAAACAATTTTTTTGACAAACGCACTGCTTGAACTATGACAAAGATTTGTAGATATAAGAGGTGATAATGAGAGTGATATAAAACTCAACCGATACAACAAAATCCCTCTTGGCGGTCATCTTTATTCCAATGTGGATACAATTCCAGGTTTCAATACATATAAAAACTGGTCTGTAAATATCAGGTTGTAATAATGAAGTGGTCTTAAAATTGAAGAGCTAACTAAATTAGAATTTACTGCATCATCGTCTATTGCTATGATGCTTATTACACTCGCTTCTTTGCGATGCACTTCAGCGATTTCACTCGAATAATAATTGTACTTTCAAAGTTCTCAAGATTTCTGGGATCACATGAAACACTTTGATTCGGAGGAAATTCGAAGTTCCATCTTTGTAGCAAGGATGCCAGATACAGGAAATATCTCGTACGTGCAAACACCTGGCCTGGACAACTGCGTGGACCGATTCCGAATGGAAGCAAACTAGAAACCGAAAGAAATCCCAAATTATTTGTTTCTCAAAACGCCTATATTTACGTATGGTCGTTATTTTTCACAAGGACCTTGTGGTCATGGCGAAAACATATGAAATTACTCCTTTTTAATCATACAGAACACCATTCATATACATTGTCTTTGAAAGCCAGCCGTTACTATTTCAACATTTTTATACAATTTAGTGATGAACAATACATTTTGACTTTCTTGTTTTAATTACATAATATGTTTATAATTGTTTTCATTCTGATAGGACACTTTCAATAAATAAAAAAAATATACGCTGAAAACGTGATAACAAAAGTCACACAAAAAGGAGAAGTCGGGGCCTAGAGAATGATAGGCGTAGAATGGTCGTAGTATACAATGTTGCCTTTATTACCAGGTGACGTTCAGATAAGAAACGTATTACAGGAACGCTTACCTCTGACACAGTTCGTGATTCATTGGGAAAATGTTGCCGTCCTCGTCAAGAAACCTTTCCGGCCGAAAATTCCAGGGATCTCCCCATATCTTTTCATCATGATGCAAATGCCAGTTATTTACCATTATCTGTAAATTACAATCATAGCATAAACAACGTAACATTAACAGTCACAAGTCTATGAACAATATACATTATCTAATTCATAACACTATACTATTGTCCTTGGGTTCTCTACCAACACTAATTATGTCATCCGGAAGAAATTGCCAACTCTTTAACATGGCTTTAAAGGGGCATTCCCATGAACTGCTGTGTCTTGCTTTTCGTTCGCGAAAAATGCGTTTGTCACTTGTAAAACCAATTGTTACCGAAAAGTCAAAGAAGAATGTGTGTTCAAAAATGACCCTATAACGCGTCGGTTTGAATAAAAGACTATCAGCCTTTTAGTGACGACAACGATATTTTTTATTCGACTGAGCGTTTAACTGAGCATGAGCGCTACCTTTGGCCGGTACCGAAAGGGTCGAGTTGTGAAAGCGACAAATAATTATTGAGGCCGAAATCGGCAGATTTGGTAAATCTTGAAATGTGTATTTTGAGTAAACTAGCGGGATATTTCGCGAGTAGTTTACAGGGCTTTCATTAATTGATTAAGGCAATAAAGTGATATAAATTTGATTGTTATTCGAGACATTTCAAATTCCAGGGCATGCCTCTTTAAAGAACAAGACCGTGCTGCGCTCATATTGTCTTTAGGACTTCGTAATTCAAGTCGTACTTATATAAATGTATTTTATTTAATTGTGATGTTAATATCGACAGTATAATAAACCACACAATATAACTGGTCATGGCATTGTCATTCTGATAATAGAACAGGACTCATCAATTACTAGAGAACATAAACAACATGATCAACCTTGGGAGTAAAATGCACCGACGTTTTATCCTGGCGTGCCATTAACCTAGACCAAGACCATAAACATCGTACATACAAAGGCAAAGCACTTACAACAGAGTTTCTTTTAATGTCATAACCTTCAAATCAAACATCTTGATTACACACGTGCGGGAAGCTCAATGGTAATACTGGAATGTAACGATGGGATTCCATCTCAAACGCTTTCAGGTATTGACATTTTACCCGATCTGAAAATGTAGGAAACCTATCACGGCCTACCACGCTGTCGAGTTCTGCTTGAATTTTCCTTTGACATTCTGGATAGTTCATCAGGATAGCAAATGAGTTCAGTATGGTTGATGATGATGTGGTCATTCCTACAAATAAGTAAAAGTTTGAATAATTCTCAATAGTCATTTACATAATAAATTATTTTGTTCATTAAAGCATACTATTAGCCGAATTCTTAACTGATATAATATAATATGCTATGTATAGTTTACATTGTGATTCCTTACAATACATGGGCAAATATTACGCTAATTCCTATTCAATACAGAATAATGACCCATACCAGCATCCACAACTTCAACAAACTGTGATATGATATGATGATCTTGTAATACAAAATCACTGTTCATTTGATTCTGTCTCTGTTGCAAATCTATGTAAAAGTCAGAAAGCCCTCGAACCTTCCCTGGTACATAGGTCTCCTAGAAATACAAGGTTTATTGCATTAATTGACAGCATGTCTCCAGTATGTAGGATAATCACAGTTGAGTTCGTACTGAGATAGATGTGATGTTAAACTTGTACCAATGCTAGGAGAACAATAAGCAAAACCCTTGTAACCTTTTCAACTTAACAGCAATTTACAGTTTAACCTGCAAACAAGAAGCACCAACTTGGGGAAGATTAAATGTGATCGTTATTGTCTTTATTCAGAGGGTACTATGTATTTACAGCATCAAACACCGTGTGCAAGTGAAACACTTCTGTTCTTTGTAGGATGTCATTCACAGGTGTACCTTAACATATTTGATGCCATTATTTTACATTAAACATTGTTTATGCTTCATAGTGTTAGCACCCCCCCCCCCAAAGATTCGTCCAAAACGTATTCGAACCAAGATGTAAGGATTATACAACTAGTGACACGAGCCAATTGCAGAGAGCAGTAATGCAACAGTCATAATGACAACATGTAATAATAACAAACATATCTGTCATTACTTATAACGTGTTTTGTAATATAGGAGTTTATCAATTGAGATATAGTATGTGTTTATGGAGTTAATCATCTGCATCTAAATGATTTTGTTTTGACAAATTTATTTCTGGAAATTATTTCTATTAAATATAATTAAACTTTTAATAAATAAGCCGTACACATTACGCTTAGTTTTATTAACGGATATAAAGTTATACAATTATGAAACGGTACTTGCTTTTTGTTGATACAAATATCTGTTTCCAAGCTTTTCGTCCAGTTGTTTAAGGAATCGAAACAGTCGTCGATACCGCCCCGGTAGAAACCTGAGAAACGGACAGTTAACCAGAACCAAATTATGATAACCGCTAGTAAACACTTCTTGAGCTTTTATGTGTTCCCAAAACATATCAACATCAGGATCATCGTCACTTATTGGTTCCCCAGACAACTGTGTTTGTAGATCAATATTACAACAAAAACAAACCGCGGCAGTGCCACGAAACCAGGTTTTCCAAGGCTATAATACCACAGTATTCCAGAATACTTCGCTAAGGCTTCATCAGTGGTTCAGTTTCCAGTGCGACTAATAAGTTAACAGTGACCTTGACCCTACTGGCCCTTGATTCAATACAAAGGCATGGACTTGGTGTAAGCTACCAATCAACACACACAATAATTTCATCGCAATATCTCAATCCTTACTTAGGTTATTGACCAGAAACAGATTTTTATTTTTAGTAACAGTGACATTGACCCTACTGCACCTAGATGCAATTCAAAAGCATGGAATGCATGTAAGCTACCTTCAAACAAAATTTAATCGCAATATCTTAATCCTTGATTAAGCTATTTACTGAAAACTGATTTTCTATTTTTAGTATAGTGACCTTGACCCAACTGACCCCAAATACAATCCCATACAAAGTGTTTATGCAAGGATTCTAAATAACCAGTTAAGTCAACATTTGTCATTCCAAACTTAAGTTATTGACAGGACACTGAATTTCTATTTTTAGTAACAGTGACCTTTACTTTTACCCAACACACTCCATATACAATCCCAAGCTAGGTTCTGATTTAAGAATGTTAAATACCAAGTTTAGTCAACATTGGTCATTCCAAACTTAAGTTATTGACCGAACACTGATTTTCTATTTTTAGTAACAGTGACCTTGACCCCACATACCCCAAATACAATCCCAGACTAGGTTTTCATTCAAGGATCCTACATACCAAGTTTGGTCAAAATTGGTAAATCCGAACTTAAGTTATTGACCGGACACCGCCTGTTTGACGCCCGCCCGCCATATTCGGCATTCTAATAACTAGGTTTCACTTTGTGAAAACCTGGTTAAAACATTAACCATATGTTAAAAACCTAATAGTGTAATAAGGTATATGATTAATTACTATGACAAAAGGTGTTAACACGACCGAAAACAGGCTGGATAGAATGACAAGTATACATTAAATGAAAAGTCATCAAACAGAAACTTTGAGACTATACTGTCAATTCAAAAGCGATTACTTTTTTCACATCGTCCTCATTTATACTTTGCAATATCATCATTGTTAAATGTACAGAGGATAAGTTAATCTGGTTCCCGTTGACTTGTGTGTACAAAGCGAACGGGTACGGCCTAAAATTTCCAGGACGCTGATTAGTCAATTTCGATCGGAATCCGGGCAGAATTCTGCCCGGGGGATCTCGCGAGACCTTGCGTTAGCGATGCACATTTCGCGCGTAATTTAAATAATAGATAAAGATAAGGAAACTGGATAGTTATTTTCTGATCTTGGTCGTACAAACACTTAATAAAGTGGCTTTTAAAAACACAGCCTACCTAATGTATTTCGAAATGGACTACTGACCTTTTTTTTAATATAGTTTTTAAAACATCAAGTACTCGATCGGTGTTGTGCAATGCTAATAACAAAACAAGTCACGTTATTTCTGATTCTGGACTACATGTTTTAAAATTAATTAATGCAAACAATATATAGTTAATAAGCAGTTGCCCGGTATATTACAGTCTCCGTGTTGATATCAATTAAAAAAACAGGCTTTGATAAAATCAAGATAAGTCGCCAATAAAGGCGTTGTCATGACCCTTATAAGGGAGAAATATTTCATGGATCATATCACCGAAGGAGTCAATATATTATTGACCACTTGTGTCTGATACCATGTTTACAATATACAACATAGATCATGTAATCTTACTCCTAATTCGGTCCTGTATTGGTGTTACCACAAACGAAATTCAAATAACAAAAAAATAACTTAAAACGTCATTTGACAAACTGATATACATATTTTGCATATAAGATGAATATTTAATAGTATAAATTAAAGAAGATGTTTTAAAGAAGTTGGTTCCTATATTATACTGATCGATGCATATTATTTATACATATGAATTTTCTTAAAGACAATCATTTAACAATAAAAAAGTATCAATTTTAAGGTATTTTTTATAATTAATAATTCTTGTTATATAATACGTAGAGTGCCCGTTGATTACTAGAATACAATGGATATCTTTTTAATTGATTCTGAAACGAATGTTCACCGAGTAACTTGATTCTAGCACTTCCACAATTTTTATTTTAAATAATGGGTAAATAACATCTCCGCGTGCATTTATCAGATATACGGAAATCCTCGATGTTTCTCGATGAACGACAACCAATCAAATAACTAAAACGAATTGACCAATGAGAGCGCCGTATATTTTAGACCGTACACTGCAACATAAAACGGGAACCAGATTAAGGATAAGTCATCACATCCTTCTTATCGGTAGAAACTGACATGAAGCCCATTGTCTAAAGCCCCTTTATTTCAAAATTACAAATGTTGTTTATAACTAGCATCCACAAAATGTCTCATAATTACAAACTAAATGGAATCTAACATAAACAGATTGCAATCACAAATTACACAAGGCTTGTCCCCAAGATAAGATAAATTAACGTTGCAATTACTGCGATGAGATGTAATTAATGTTGTTGTAAGAGAGTTCTATTAATCAAGTTTCATGGGTCCAAAATCTTTAAGTGTAGTATATTTGATAATTTGTGACTTCAAAAAAAAAAAAAAAAAAAAAACGAATACTAAAACAAAACAATTGAAACGACTGTGTTGGTTTCAGATACAAACTAGTATGCTAAATACATACCACCAGCGAAATCACATTTGACAGTGATCGTTGTACAATGTTAACTAAACAGAACTCTTGTCCAGAGAGATTGTCAATTCTAGTCACAAGTTTTTCCATTTCTTTCAAAACATTATCTTCCAATTTCAGTAATCCGCTTCCGTATGTATGCAAGCCTTGGTGAAAATATTTTTTCAGTCTTGTATGGATCTCGCCAGATGAAAAAGCGACCGATTGATTTTTGGATCGAAAATGTTCTCCATAAAACATGATATCTCGGTCATTCATGTAATTCTTGTACTCCACGTCGGTGAAAATTTTCTTGGTCGATTCAGCCGTATTCAAAACAACAATAGTATCCCAAAACATTTTTATCTGAAAAATCTCTCCAAATTCCTTTACAAATCCAGAAAGTTGGGTTGGCATTGTTGATTCATTGAATTCTAAGGCACACCCAACGAATGGGAGACCTTTAGGTCCAGGTAAAGTATTACCGTTGGGTTTCGCACTCCTCTTTATGAAATAGTAAAACAAACAAACGCCAATGACAATTGTTACTAAAACATGGAACATCCTGATCAACCCTAAATGTGTAGAAAGCGTCTAAAGCTAAGTGTAATCTCCAAGTTGTTCTGAATTCTGATCGACTCGCCACTTTATCAGTTGTCTTGCGCATGAATAATACATGCAGATTTTCATTTAATAGACGATAATTTTTGTTTGCCTCGTTTTCAACAACGATGTATTATCAGCAGGTTTTATATCAACTTCAAGGTCGAAAACAGTTTAAATCAAAGGACTGAGGATCCTAAGCCTCGCCATAAGAAAGGTGGAATGTAGTTTCTGGTCAACTCGTATATTTTAAAATCAAATGCTTGTAGTATGTAAATTCATTAACGGTCTAAATTGCTCAAACTTTTATTTACTTCTGGAAGCTTTACAATTATATGGATAAAACTTTAAAATAGCCCAAATTTATATTTATGTATATTAACTGGTCATGTTACATTCTATTAAACATGTTACACAGAGATTAATAGATAGTCGGAATTACCAGGATTGATCGCAGACAGCAGAAGTAACGGAACTATGATGTAAAATTGTGATACATTCCACATTAAACACCATAACTTAACCCTACATTACCTTAAATGACAAACCATTGTCACAGAATTCGCCACGTTCAACTGACATACATTTATCTCCACAACTACTGGTTATACATAGATATATATAGCATGTCTTATATCAAGCCGTTGACACAGCTTGTTCTGAATGTACACAGGTTGAAATAATTTGACAAAGATCCATCAATATATAAAACAACATATGAACTGTACATGAAGAAGGTGGTGCAACAATAATAGCCAATAGCTGAACACAATAGTCGCAACAACATAGTAAAGAACTACTGAACTACTGTAACTGTAAGAACAAAGGTGGCTGGAGGGGTGGTGGCTGGTAATAAAAAGTTCAATTAACGAAGAGCTCGTTTTTGCGTAATTAAATCCTTTCAAAGGGTGAAGCGTGATAACTACACCGTTATGAAAGTTACTTGTTAAAGGTAGATCCCCGTTTTTCCCATGAGGTTTAAAGGTATATCCCTTGATTCTTACATTACATTAGTTTGTATATAAAGTATTTTATGAAACATAAAAGTATATTTATCTCCACAACTACTGGTTATACATAGATATATATAGCATGTCTTATATCAAGCCGTTGACACAGCTTGTTCTGAATGTACACAGGTTGAAATCATTTGACAAAGATCCAAGTAGTTGATGGAATTGTCATTTATTTTAAAAATAATAAATGACGCATAATACATCACAACTTTACAACATAGATATGAACTGCTTGGATAACATATAACAAAATTTCATCAATATATAAAACAACATAATTATGAACTGTACATGAAGAAGGTGGTGCAACAATAATAGCCATTATATACTTGCAAGAAGACTTACAACTCTTCAACAGACTTCACAAAAACATAAGTATAAACAATAAGGACAAATGTGCAGGTATTTCGGGTAAATATATGTGCACAAAATGAGACCATATGTGGTATTCACGAAACATTTTAACTTAAGTTTTTCCTTAATACTGGTAACCTTTTCCTTAAATTTTAAGGAAGGTCGTGTCTTCCTTAAATATAAAAAAATAAAAATAACCGATTCAGTCGAAGTGAGTATAGATTTTGTGTACAGCAAAATATTCGTGCACGTGTTCGGTTGAGTAGCTTCATGTTACTGTAAAGTTACTGTAAGAGTAATACATATATAAAACTATATTGTTTCGAGTTGTTGGCGTAGGCAATCAGAATATGACAAGTCTGGCATATTACTGCATATTTCACAAGCAGCGCAGAATTGTAGAGGTACTTTCTATGCTCATTAGTTGATGTAGCCGAGTAATTTGTTTCAGGGTCAGTTGTATAGAGAAAGTGTATGTTTGGTACATACACATATAATGCAGACACATGGTGAATGAGTGTATATGCAATTATGCTGATATGTGACTACAAGTACATTTGTATGCTTATTTATGACAGATGAGAATTGAAATAATAGAACGGTTGCCAATGCATGTTCCAATTTTGAGAAAAACATTTTGTCAAGCTAGTGTAATCAACATTTGAAGCTGTCCGAATAATCATCCAGCGGATTCTTTTGCTGCGACTGATAACATTTTTGTAAGTTCGTTTATTTGTTTTACTCAGGCGATTACACTTCTCGGTCTCACTTGGCGTTTGTCGCAATCGGTTAGAAAAGCACACATTTGTATGACTGACACATGAAATACCGATACTCTTGCCATTAGTATTTAAGTACATGTGTACAGTTGTGTGCTATGAGTAAGAGTAATACACATATAAATGACAAAATACAAATGCGAACAATGTCCTTTGCTGTACGAGCTTGTCGGTTTGTGCACTTCCAGTACGTCGTTGCGTAACTTCTCATTGTTGATAGTGCACATTTTTGCGCATTGATTTCCTAAAATCCTTAATTTGTTAAGTACGCAAATTTGATATATTCAATTACAATGTATCGCCTGGTCGCCCTCATTTTATTTGGAAGTGTTCTGCCATTAGTCGATTCCAATATTCTGATAAATATTGTGTGTTTTGGTCCGTGAAGCCATTATAGGCTTTAATAACCATTTTAATGCTCTAACCCCCTATGTGTTACATCAAACCCATAACACACTCCAGAAGACTAAACTTATTAACAATTTTGTTTTCGAACAGGAATTTTCTGATCGTACATCGTCAATTCTATACCAAATGGTACGTGATTATTGTTTAATTCACACAGTGTAGTTATAGAGACATGGCGATGTAATTGTAGGTTTAACCATCCACATGTATTGGATGAAGGGGGAAGAATGAAGTATGTTCCCGCGGAAGCTGTGACTTACGAATAAATTCTTTTATTTTATTTCCCCTGCCGTTCGTGATAGCGTACGTCAACAAAATGCAACATGTCCGTGGTGTATATTGTTAATAGTGATGTTTAATGTAATATTTGTATTTGGTCGGCTGTAAGACTGAACGCTTCCCCCACTAATAAAGACAGTGGTTGTAGCTAAGCAACTTACACTAAGATAATATTAAATTAACATTCATAATAAGCGTTCATTATATGCGTTCATATCATGCGGTCGGCGAAATGATAGATTGTAGGAAAGGGTTTTGCACACATTCTCGGTTATAGCTATCATCCATGACATCTAACCGGGCGATATCTTGTGGACGAATATGCAAAAATAAGAATTCCATTAGTTGATGAACATACTATAGTATCTTTATTTCCTAGGAGTCCGACATATACACGTACATGTCAACGCATACATATAAATAAATCGACTGTCAGAGGTTGCAAATATAATCACAATAAATTGCCTGATCACATGGAAATATATAATAATTCAACGGAATTAATGAAATACGTAGATCTTGATATTTTGGACAGAGCATAGCAAATTCAACACTATCGCAAAATACTATCTTTGGTCGCTCGGTATGTGGAGTTCTTTTTTTCAGTTAATAAATGAAGCCCTAAATGTACATCTAAAACAATTTTAATTGCAATTAAACATTTTCTGAATATAAGGTTCTGGCTTAAAAGATGATTTATAATTGAAGGGGTCCATGCAAAACCATACCTAACTACACTTTTGGTCAAAATTGAGTCAGAACCTTTTATGCGTAAAGCAGACCATTTCCCACCTGATTAACTCTCCACTAGCCATGTATTGTCTGTTTTAATGGAGCATTTACGAAACACAAATTTATAAGTGCTGTCAATTTTCTCAATACACCGTGATTTAGATCCATATAGAAATAAAGATAAAACTCAAGAAGCAATACTTTTGAAAAATACTTCATGAGACATTGGAATTGCATCATATAAGCTTCTGTACAAGGTAACAAAAACCTTCCTAGCCTTTATAGCAGTATGATTAGCCATTATATATATTTATAAAATTAATTCCACCATAAACAAAGGAATTCGTGACTTCAAGTAAAATACCACTACAGTACTAGTTCCATTTTCATTATGTGACAACCCCTCTCAGTCCAATAATAGTATCAGATGGTATAGAGACATCATCAGCGAACATTAGTGAAAGTATTTTGATGAACTAAGGAAGTAATTGAATTCCATGTGCACCAGTAGAACGCATCCCATATGATAATTCATTTATAATATAAACAATGGAAATGAACATAAATTAGCCATTGGCATATTTATAACAGATAAAAGATAGCTGACAATAATAGCTAAAAGAAAACATAAGATCGATGCCACCACCAAAACGTTAACGTACATATGTATTTAAATATCTTATGTACGATATTATCTGAATAGTAGATTAAATGTGGTGAAAAAATGAAATGTCTTATTATTCAATCGTTTGTAATTTGAATGTAATTTAATTGTGATGCTAATATCGACAGTATAATAAACCACACAATATAACTGGTCATGGCATTGTCATTCTGATAATAGAACAGGACTCATCAATTACTAGAGAACATAAACAAAATGATCAACCTTGGGAGTAAAATGCACCGACGTTTTATCCTGGCGTGCCATTAACCTAGACCAAGACCATAAACATCGTACATACAAAGGCAAATCACTTACGACAGAGTTTCTTTTAATGTCATAACCTTCAAATCTAACATCTTGATTACACACGTGTGGGGCACCCAGTGGTAGTACTGGAATGTAACGATGGGCTTCCATCTCAAACGCTTTCAGGTATTGACATTTTACCCGATCTGAAAATGAAGGAAACCTATCTCGGCCTACCACGTTGTCGAGTTCTGCTTGAATTTTCCTTTGACATTCTGGATAGTTCATCAGGATAGCAAATGAGTTCAATATGGTTGATGATGATGTGGTCATTCCTACAAATAAGTAAAAGTTTGAATAATTCTCAATAGTCATTCACATAATAATATTTCTTTTCATTAAAGCATAGCTGAATTCTTAACTGATATACTCGTATTAATCTAATAATTATGCTATGTATAGTTTACATTGCGATTCCTTACTATACATGGGCAAATATTATGCTAATTTCTGTTCAATATAAAATAACGACCCATACCAGCATCAACAACTTCAACAAATTGTGATATGATATGATGATCTTGTAATACAAAATCACTGTTCATTTGATTCTGTCTCTGTTGCAAATCTATGTAAAAATCAGAAAGCCCCCGAACCTTTCCTTGTACATAAGTCTCCTAAAAATACAAAGTGTATTGCATTAATAGATGGCATGTCTACAGCATATAGGATAATCACATCTGAAATCGTTCTGTGACAGGTGTGATGTTAAACTTGTGTTATAGTGTACCAATGCTCGAAGAACAGCAATTTACAGTTCAAAACAAGAAGCGCCAAATCGTGGAAGATTAAATGTATTCGTAATTGGCCTCATTCATAGGGTACTATGTACTTACAGTATCAATTACCGTGTGTAAGCGAAACACTTCTGTTCTCTGTAGGATGTCATTTACAGGTGTACATTAATCTATTTGATGCCATTATTTTACATTAAACACTGTTTAATGCTTCATAGTGTTGCACCCCCCCCCCGGATTCGTCCAAAACGTATTCGAACCAAGACGTAAGGATTATTAATATTATTATTATATGCCACATTTATAGAGCACTCTTTTCATATAAGAATATACGATCAAAAGTACTGTTCAATAAAATTCACATAGAATGTAATACACAACAAAAACTAATATAAAACAGTGCTAGGGTAAGGCATATAACATTAGTTAAAACATGTTTAAAATTCTAAACACAGGTTATTAGAAATTAAACCAGACACCAGGTGCTAAACAAGTAAATTTTTTTTCCAGCTTCGATAAAAAACAACAACTCAAATTCTAAACATATTTGGCTCATAGCGATGTTACAATGTTTAAAATAATATTTTTCTCTTTTTGAAAAAAGAAATAAAGTTACATAGTCACTAACCAAAATGTGTTATAAAAATACGTTTTTAATGATATGATTTTTTTAAAAGATAAGAGTGTATCACAGTTTCTAAGATCGTTTAGTAGTGCATTCCACAATTTTGGAGCTGCATGTTGGAAACTTCTATTACCATATTTTACAGTGCGTGATTTTGGTTTGACAAGTGAGTTGGAATTTTGGTATCATAAATTTCTTGAAGGACTGTATATTTCCAACATCTATCTGATGTATTTTGGAGACTGATCATGAAGAACTTTAAAAATGTACGTTAAAATCTTAAAATCTACTCTACATGATACAGGAAGCCAGTGTAATTCCTTGAGAAATTGATTTGTTCTTGTTATAATACGTGCGGTTATATTTTGAACGGTCTGACGTTTGTTTAAACTATAGTTTGAAACCCCATACAGAAGCACGTTGCAGTAATCAAGACGTGACATAACCAGAGACTTAACCAGTGTCCTAGTGGCATCAATTGGAATACAGTCTCGTATACGATTATCTGGGGCAATTGTGTATAACACGACCTACATACAGCACTGATATGATTTTCAATGTCCATTTTAGAATCCAGGAAATCACCAATTTGTACTGTCATATTTGTAATGAATTTTCCTTTTGCTTTGATGCAAATACAATCACTTCAGTTATATCGGCATTCAAAGGTTCTTATTCATCCATGAGATAATGTCATTGAGGCATTGTTACACTCGTTGTAATGATTCAGTTCTGCTGATAGACTCAGTTGGTTTAAACGAAAGGTATAATTGTCCATCATCTGCATAGAAATGATAATTGAGTTCATGATTCTTACAGATTGCACCAACGGGTTTTGTATACATGGTGAAGAATTTAGGTCCAATGACTGAGCCTTGTGGCACACTATACTAGTATTTCATTAAGACAGGATTTGACATTTCACCATTAATGCAGACAGTTTGATATCGATTGTCTAGATACGATCTCACCCACTCAAGTGGTTTGCCTACAATCCCGAAATGGTTTTCTAGACGACTAAGAAAAGTTCTTTGACCAATGGTGTCAAAGGCCGCGGACAAGTCAAGTAACACTAGAACTGTAACATTATTGCAATCAAGGGAACGAAGTATGTCATTCTGGACTCGGAGTAATGCGGTTTCCGTTGAATGGAACTTCCTGTAAGCTGATTAGCGTTCTTCATAAGGGTCATTTACACATAGACGGTTATTTAAACGTGTATCCACTACTTTTTTAAGTATTTTAGAATTTAGTGGTAACTATTGTTTTTAAAAACCTCAGTATCCAGATCTTGTTTTTTTGGCCTGAATCTGGAACTTTTGAATGTTTATGGTACATATGACTGTTCCACTGACAAATTAATATTTTTTTGTAATTATACATCTAGTGACACGAGCTAATTGCAGAGATCAGTAAAGTAACAGTCAGAATGACAAAATGCAATAATAACAAATAGATCAGTCATTACTTATAATGTGTTTTGTGATACATGAGTTTATCAACTGAGATACTAGTATAGTATAACATGTGTTTATTGATTTAGCTGCATTTTCTTTTGTTTTGACAATTTTGTATCTGAAAATTATTGCTATTTGATATAATTATACTTTAATAAATAAGCCGTACATATTACCTTTAGTTTTAATCAACGGATGTAATGGTATACAATTACGAAACGGTACTTGCTTTTTGTTGATACAAATATCTGTTTCCAAGCTTTTTATCCAGTTGTTTAAGAAATCGAAACAGTCGTCGATACTGTCCAGGTAGATATCTGAGAAACGGGAAGTTAACCAGAACCAAATTATGATAACCGCTGGTAAGGAATTCTTGAGCTTTTATGTGTTCCCAAAACATATCAACATCAGGATCATCGTCACTTATTGGTTCACCAGACAACTGCGTTTGTAGACCAATATTACAAAAACATTAATCATATGTTCAAAACCTAGTAGTGTAATAAGTATGTAGGTATGTATTAAGGTATATGATTTGTTACTATGACAAAATGTGTTAACACGGTCGAAAACAGGCTCGATAGAAGGACAAAGATACTTTAAATGAAAAGCCATGCAACTGAAATCTATCGGACTATGCTGTCAATTCAAAAGCGGGAAACCTTTTCATATCGTCCTCATTTATACTTTGCAATATCATCATATTGTTAAATGTACAAATGTTTTTATAACTAGCATTCACAAATGTTTCATAATCACACCCGTAAACCGATCTGGCTATTTTTGGTTTGTCCTGCTAGGTAAGGTCATGCTGCTATGTTCGGTTTTATCGGAAAAAAATACCAAGGTAGGTGATTTTTATATGATCCGTTTTAAAAAGGAAGAAATAAATATTACTATAAGTTTATGTGACTCTTAACTGCGAGTCACAAAAGTCCTAGAATATTTACTCATGCAATAAGAAAGATACGGGTCTAAAATCATTTAGTGTAGTATATTTGATACTTTGTGACTTAAAAAAATATATAAAAAACATATACTAAAACAAAAGAATTGAAACGACTATGTTGGTTTCAGATAAAAACTATGCTTTACATACCACAAGCGAAATCACATTTGACAGTGATCGTTGTACAATGTTAACTAAACAGAACTCTTGTCCAGAGAGATTGTCAATTCTAGTCACAAGGTTTTCCATTTCTGTCAACACAGTATCTTCTAATTTGATTAATCCGCTTCCGTATGTATGCAAGGCTTGGTGAAAATATTTTTTCAGTCTTGCATGGATCTCGCCAGATGCAGTAACGACTGAGTGACTTTGCGATCGAAAATGTTCTCCAAAAAACATTATAGCTCTATCATTCATATAATTCTTGTACTCCACGTCGGTGAACGCTTTCTTTGTTAATTCAGCTGTGTTCAAAACAACAACAGTTTCTTGAAATATTTTTATCTGAAAAATCTCTCCAAATTTCTTTACAAATCCGGAAAGTTGCCTTGGCATTGTTGATTCATTGAATTCTAAAGCACACCCAACGAATGGGAGACCTTTAGGTCCAGGTAAAATATTACTGTTGGGTTTCGCACTCCTCTTAATGTAATAGTAAAACAAACACACGCCAATGACAATTGTTACTAAAACATGGAACATCCTGATGAACCCTAAATTTGTAGAAAGCGTCTAAAGCTAAGTGTAATCGCCAAGTTGTTCTGAATTCTGATCGACTCGCCACTTTACCAGTTGTGTTGTGCATGAATTAATACATGCAGATTTTCAGTTTTTTGCTTTGTTTTCAACAGCGATGTATTATCAGCAGGTTTTATACCAACTTCAAGGTCGAAAACAGTTGAAATCAAAGCACTGAAGATCCTAAGCCTCACAATAAGAAAGGTATTATGTAATTTCTGGTCAACTCGTACACTTTAAAATCAAATGTTTGTGGTATGTAAATTCATTAATGGTCTAACTTGCTCAAACTATCATAAACTTTACTTCTGAAGGCTTTACAATTATATGGATAAAACTTTATAATTGCCCAAATTTACCCTTAGCCGACTGGTACTTATGTATATTAATTGGTCATGTAACATTCTATTTAACATGTTACAAAGAGATTAATATATATTCAGAATATATTCAGAATTACCAGGATCACAGACAGCAGAAATAACGGAGCTATGGTGAAAACCTTACATTACTTCAAAGTCCCATAAGCATATAAATTTATCGGTCGTAATAGTTTCTATTTGTCATATAACAGAGGAATACGGGACGTTTTCCTCCCGTGCATACTTTATAGCAAGAAAAAATGTTTCCGAAACCATTATCGTATTTTTTTCAATACCATTGAAAAAAATACTATTTATAGAACAGTTGTGTTTTCCCGCAGACATATAATGCACACGGCATAAAGTGACGTCACGCACTCTATATATTTCAAGTTTACGAAAGCAAAATTCACAGCGAAATGACTGTTTTCTGAAGAAAAATGTCTCGTTTCGTCGGTAATAATTATCTTAGGATAATACCAGCAACTGTTTTTTTTGGCATATATTTTTATAGCAAAAAGCTAATGGGACTTTTAATGACAAACAATTGTCACCGAATTTGCCCTGTTCAACTGACATACATTGTATATACCAGTAAGAAGACGTCCAACTCTTCGTTCCGGCGAATGCACACAGACTTCACAAAAACAAACCTTAAAACAATAAGGACAAATGTGCCGTGGTTTCATGTAAATATCTGTGCACAAAATGAGACCATATGTGATATTCACGAAACACTTTTCCTTATTACTGGCATATTTTTCCTTAAATTTTAAGGAAGGTCGTGTCTTCATTAAATATGTTATGGACGTCCTGTAAGAAGTTAATCTGGATTACCTGTCCCTGACACTACGTGATTGTGTCAGGCATACACAAATAATGGCGGCGTCCAGAGGTAAGATTTTTTCAATTAAAATGTGTGATAAATGCTTCATTCTTGTGATTAGGCGAATGATACTACAGAATATGAATCAAATAAGGACGTTGTTTAAGTAGCTTTGGTCGATTTTACGTGCTCACTTTTGATACATGAATATTTTTAGTCTCCGTAAGTGTCTATATTTCGGACATGTGATCCGTTTCGGATGTAAACTGATTAAATGGTTCATTTATGTCACAACTCGAGAGTATATGAATGTTATAAGGTATAAAAATACCTGAATTGTAAAATTGGTTAATGATGGACTACTGACATTATCTTAGAAGGTACTAAATTAACAAATATCTGTATATATTTTTGGAGGGCTTTCTTTTAGCCATCACAGACATTCTAATAAGTTGGATTTGTGAAATAATAACAGCAATATTTTTCAGAAGTGACAGACCACTGTGTTACAGTAGCAAAGAAAGATGCCCATCCATAGTTCAACCTGAGGGGGACCACACCTACACAACCCCCAAAAAAGATCGATCGGTATAAACGGCCAAGAGGCACACCTATCGTCTAGACACCTCAGCAGCCAGAGAAAGTCCAGCTAGAGAAAAACCCAGGCCCTCAGGTAGGGGAATGTTGCATCATTTTGAGGAAAAAGGGGGATTTTAATTAAGGGCATTTACTCAAAAAGTACTTAGGGACAATGAAATTAAGTAGATGGTAGACTTTCTGCTGTTGTTATTGATGAGTTGTCGAGACAACCTGATTAGGTGAAATGATTAATAAATATTTTAAATGATTTTTTTTGTCAATTTTCTTTTACATATTCTGAGTATTTGAATGTTGGCTATTGCAAATAATGAATGTCATTTAATTTTTTCAGGAAACTGCAAGTACATGTAAGGGTGCACAATCATGAACTACACCAGTCTTCCTTGAAGCACTAAATGCAGTGCTTTGTGAGTAACTATATTATAATACCAAGAGATTTATATCATGACTTTACTGCTTGACTTTCAGATAAATTTTCAGCACACTAAGTGTTTAAACAAGTGTTTGTTTCTCATAACAAGTTCATAGAAATAGGGCAGAAAGGTTGGACTATTATTTTGGATGTTAAAGTAGGTGGAAAAGTGAAAAAAATGGATGTCGTCAGACCTAAAAATAAATACCGGTAGGTTTGCCAGGAAAATTAGGGTAAGTCGGATACTAGTAACCAGAAAAAAACAATTTTCTTTATATCAAGATAAAACTTTAAAAAATATATGATTGGTAACAATCAAATTCCATAAGGCAAGTGTTATACCTGTAACTTGTGTTTTATGAATATCATGCAAAGGAGAAATTCCTTATCCAAGTCTGTATCACTCCAAGGATATAAGTTAGTATATGAATAACATTCAGCAACAGTTAGTGATAGTTTTACAATAAATAAAGTGATAAGTCTTTAAAACAATGGCTTAAGAATTTGTCACAATAACATAATACTGAATATTAAATCTCATTTAAGGAATTTTCTCAGTTATTGGCAAAGTTGCTATAGGAGTATGGCCTATAATATTTAGTTTCAACTTTTAACATAGAACTACCACAATATTTATGTTCAGGTTCTGGATCTACTCAGCAGTTTGCAAGAGGAATTCATCAACTACTAAAAACAACATTTTCTTCTGAAGTGTGTATCTGGATACAACTTCTGTAATTTAAAAGATTTATTGTTTATTATATCTTCCGGATGACTAAATAGACATTTTATAGAATCTTAAATTTGGTAATTGCCCTTATTCAAACAAACTGCACTATTCCCCAGTTTCTCTATTTGTTGATAATTAAAAGAGATTATACTACCACTATAAAACAATCGTCAAAAAGGAAGGGAAATAGCTCATAAACAGGCAACACAGAACATCTCTAAATGCCAGGATGGAATGAACAGTCTGGTTCTGGAGGGGCTTTAATCTTTCAATTTGTTGAGCGTATGTAATATTGTATTGATTTTAAAGCCTGTTGAATGATGTAAAAAATAAAACAATTTATAAGATGAAATATAATTGACTCGTGCATCTATTCACGATTTCTGGTCCCCCTTAATTCTATGCATACAATATACTATTTAAACAATGCACACAAAGAACCAAGTATCATCTGCTCATGGCAGAGGTGTCATTGGATACCATCCAACTCATTGTAGCCAGATTTTGAATGTATACACTTGACAAGGCATTTTAAATCATCCGAATGTGTGTCATATATTGATACAGAAGTATTCCCCTCAAAATAGTATACAGTAATTAGTATTTAAAGTACTATAACATATTATTGACATCGACTGAAATATGTGTACTGTGATACACTGATCAAGTTTCAAGACTAAAATATATTTATTACTAAAACCTGAAAAATGTAATGGGAGGAGGCATATAATGTACCCGATGTTGGGCTCGAACCCGCAACCTGTTTGCCACTCAGATGCTCTATAAACTCAGTTAATTTGGCTGGTGAATATCCAAGCTGATTGATAAATACAAATACTATATGACACACTGCTACAGTTTCTCAACATTGTGACCTGCATTCGAATCTCATCTTAGTCGCAGTCAACAGCTTACAAAATATGTTTGTCATAACCTCACTGTAAATGGTGATAGTGAGAATAATATAAGTTGCACACTTTCAAATGTATACAAAATTCTTGGCGAGTTTGACATAAAGTTACCTTGTTTATTACCGCTGGGTCAGCTAAAGGTGTCCGACACATATGTACAACGGCATTCTGAAACCAATTACATAGGACAAAAGATATATAGAGAGAGTATCGAAATGCTTGTATATTTGTGTCAGAACCCATTGACCATTACTTTCATAATCTTGAGTGCAACGTTTGCACATATTAAAGTGGTCGCAAAAATAAGTGACTTAAAGTCCCATTAGCTTTTTGCTATATAAAAATATATGCAAAAACAAACAATTGCTGATATTATCCCAAGACAATTATTACCGAGCCCGTTATAAATAAGCCCGTTTTCTTCTAAATACACTCATTCCACTGTGTTTTTTGCTTTTGTAAACTTGAAATATGTAGAGCGCGTGACGTCACTGGGCTGTTACATAGCATGACTGCGGGAAAACACAGCTGTTCTATAAATAGTATTTATTTCAATGATATTGAAAAAAAATACGATATTGCTTTTGGAAACAGTTTTTCTTGCTATAAAGTATGCACGGGCGGAAAACACACCTGATTCCTCTGTTATTGATCAAACAGAAACTATTACGACCAATAAATCTATATGCTTATGGGACCTTAAAGCTTTTAAACACAAAATACACAATGATTTAATCTTTAACGAATCATTATTTAAGATGTTATCCGTCTGATCTTTATATTCAAGTTACACGCTCTGATTTTATTTACCTTGTCCAACTCGTAGGACGGCGCCATTGTTGGTGTGTGCCTGACCTAATAATCGATGGAATAGTGGGCTGGAAACCAGACTTGTAGGAAGTCTGCTTAAAGTTTTATCATCGATGTTATCCTATTTTTAAATTTAAAAAAGTAAAAATAACCGCTTCAGTCGAAGTGAGTATAACATTTTGTTTACAGCAAACTATTCGTGCAAGTGTTCGGTTGAGTAGTTTCATGTTACTGTAAAGTTGACTAGTTTTGTGCTATCAGGAATTACTGTAAGAGTAATACATATATAAAACTATATTGTTTCGAGTAGTTGTCGTAGGCAATCAGAATATGACAAGTCTGACATATTACTGCATATTATACAAGCAGCGCAGAGTTGTAGAGGTACTTTCTATGGCCTCGTTTCATCAATATATTCTTATCTTTCGTAATATTCTTTCCTACGAATACACTTACGACAAAAGTTACGACATTCTTAAACCGTTTTATTAACTGTTCTTATCTAAATGTGTAAAGACCGCGACACAGTCTGCACGGGTAATGTTTATTCACCGGCCCTAGCTATGTAAATAAGAAAAATACACTTGATTCTATACATATGTTATATAGAGAATTTTATTTTATTTCTCAACAGATTTTTGTAAATTATATACCAAATTAAAGATGAAGCTCTAATCTTTCAGAAAATGCAAACTATTTGATATATATTAACTGAAAATATGTTTTTAAACAATGTGAACATTGACTCATGATAAATGTGTTTTTGAGTCGCTCAAACTTGCACATACGAGAATTACTTCGCACGCCTATGTATGTTGTGCTCGTCAGATAAAATTATTATCGTTTGACCAGTAAGATTCCACAGAAAGATTCGGAGAAAACAGTTAATAAATACGAAAACTCCAAATGTATTTAAATATCTATACTATAGCTTATTTTTCAATTTTTATCATGAAAAATATGTATTATGGCTATTAAACGCGCATACGATCGGTTAAAGAGAAATGCAAAAAAGGATTTCTTTTGAAGATTTGTTCACGGTCTTAAAATAAGTTTTAAAAATATCAGATTGTCAACAAGTTATAACATCAGCGATGTAATATTATGTCTAACAATCGTTATCACGGTGTTTGGAATAAATGCATTCAAATAAATAATATTTGACAGTGCCTCTAATCCCTGCTAATACAACTGAAAGTTCACCATTTGAGTTCTAATTTAAACTAGAATTGTGTCCGGAGGACACGAATGCCTCTCCGAGAGCTATGTAAAAAGGGACCGTAACTACTGAGAAAATGTTTGGATTTTAAGTGAAATCGATCTTGACCTGCATTTTATTATTATATTCATTCATGTAAAATATGAAACCAATCCTTGAAATATTTCTTGAGTTATTGCTCGGAAGCCAAACTTTGAACGGACGGACACACAGCCGCACGGATGGACAGGGGAAAAACTTTATGCTCTTCCGCAATATTTCTAATAGCGGGCCATAAAAAATCCAGAACCAAACAACAGCCGGCCGGGGTTACATTCTTCCTTGTGTGCATAAAATTCATTTGTAGCTGGCTACGCCCCTGAACATAAAACTGAATTTCTTTTCTATTATTTACGAATATCTTGAACACTGCACTCAACAGTCTTAAAATAAAAGGCCGTCTCGTAATAATAAAGGCAAAAGCCGCGTTTTCTTATCTTTAAGACAGCCCATGAGCTATCGTAAAGTTAAGAAAGAATTGTTCTCAAACTTAAGAATTCGTAGCTTAGAAACTATTGATGAAACGTATTTTAACGCTAAGAAGGGAGATAAGACACTTCTTACTAAAGAAGTGGCGTAAGATGTTTGATGAAACGAGGCCTATGCTCGTTAGTTGGTGTAGCCGAGTAATTTGTTTCGGGGTCAGTTGTATAGAGAACGTGTATGTTTGGTACATACACATATAATGCAGACACATGGTGAATGAGTATATATGCAATTATGCTGGTATGTGACTACACGTACATTTGTATGCTATTTTATAGCAGATGAGAATTGAAATGATAGAGCGGTTGCCAATGCATGTTCCAATTAAAAAAAAAAAACATTTTGTCAAGCTAGTGTATTCAACATTTAAAGCCGTCCGAATAATCATCCAGCGGATTCTTTTGTCGCGACTGATAACATCTTTGTAAGTTTGTTTGTTATATCGTTTATTTGTGTTACTCAGGCGACTACACTTCGCGGTCTCACTTGGCGTTTGTTACTATCAGTTAGAAAAAACACACATTTGTATGACTGGCACCGATACTCTTGTTGTTAGTATTTAGGTACATGTGCACCTGTGTGTTTACTCTAGGGAAATGTATCTGTTTAAAGACTATAAGAACGCAGAAACCTACTCATAATCGGCTCAGTTTAGAACTTAAAAAATATGAGTCATATGATTTGAATTATCATTGACGTAGCCAGAAGCAAATTTATCCCGAGACACTTTAGGGATGTCCAGGTTCACTCTAGCGGGGGAGGGGACATGCCCACCCGGAATTGCTTTTACATAGAACCTTTCTGGCGCTTTATGGAGGTTGGAAGCCAAATAAACCAGGTTTAGGCAGTTTTGTAATAATAAAGTTATATCTTTATCATACATCATAATGGTTTATTTACGAACTAAGACCTATTATTTTAACTTACTGAAATTACGTATCTTCTATTGGGGTTTAACGTCGAAATGATATTATTCATCAGTCTTTTAAAGCAATCAACCCGACATTAACAATAGAAAAAAATAGGATCTTCGGGTCGAAAATTGTCGCGAAGCGATTGTGTGATGGACGAATTTTAACATAATGGAACCAAGTGCAGACAAACTGAAGCTATCATTCTCAAGTGAAGGAAACTCTCAATTCATGACAATATAGAGCTGAAGATTCAATAATAAAGCCACCAACAAGCGTAAGTAATCTTGGTGTAAAGTAAGATTCGAAAATGAATTTGGATCATTATTATCTTTATCATGTCACGCGCAGAAGATAGGACATATTCGACCATACTTAACATAATTATTACAAAGCGTTCTGGATACGGCATTTCGTGTCATAACTAGAACATCTCGTTATAATCATATCACTCCCATCCCAAAGGATCTTCATCGGCTACAAGACTTAGTACAAGATTATTACTTAGTATTAAATACAAAAATTATACCACGTATGGTCAATCACCGACCTGTGAGTATATTCGGAATTTACTGGAGGTTTACAAACAAATGAGAGACTTTATGTCAAAAAGTGAAGCAACTACTCTGACTTGTACTTCCAAAAAATCGAATTGCTGTTATGAAAATAGATCCATTCGGACTACCTCCCCAAACTATGGGACTGTTTACCATCAAAACTCAGAGATTTGATGACTTTGGTTTTATTCAGAAAATCTTTGAAAACACACTTTTCAAACTTTCGTATGTCATATATTTTTTATATAGGACCACACCAATTTAATTACTTGTTCGTCGGATTCTTTTCTGAAGAGAGCAAGCGAGCGAGCGAAATAGTTTTATTAAGATTATTTTTTTTTCCAATTTGACCAAGCGAGCGAGCGAAAAAAGTTTTTGTTTTATTATTTTCCTTCTTTCAAATAAGCGAGCGACCGAGCGAATAAAAATCTAAAAAGTGTTTTTCTATTTCAAACAAGCATGTGATCAGGCAAATAAAGAATCTGGGGTTTTATTAGTTTCAATAACCCTTTGGCGAATTGGTGTGGCCTAGTAATTTTATAAGAGTGATATAGACCGATTCGTGAACATTCTAAGAGATATCTACTTTCATTTTTATGTAAAAGATGTTTTATGTCTTACACCTAGGGCCCTTTCTGGATGATTTTCAAGTATATTCTTGATTTTATTATCACTCTATGAATAATACAGCACTGTAAATATAAATCAGTTGTATAAGTTTGTTAATTTCAGAATGGCTATGTTCTTCCATCTTATTTCGATTTTATTGTTTCCTATATTTTCTTAAGATATACTACCGTTATATTTATTACATTATAGTTTTATTTTATGCATGTTTTAATAACTTAGTCTAAGGTTTGATATAAAGTACATCTATGTCAGTTATATCCCAGCCATAACGATAGATGATGAGCAGTACAAGTATCAAACTTCTGCAAGATAGTTGGTAGCTTGGTACTTGGTATTCAGTTGGATTTAACTCCCATCTGATTGGAGCTTGTGATTATTTGTCAACGATCACAAACACTTCACCACGTAGTGTCCTGTTATTCAAAATATTTCATTATCTTAAAAGAGACATAATGGTTATTATTCGGCCAATTTCATACATGTACATTAAAAGAGGGAACTGAAGGTTTTGTTTGTTTGAGTAATTACGCCCCTTTATTCACTCAGCGTCATTTGAGGCGGACACTTGATCTAACCATCGTTCCTGGGAAGAACCAGTACTAGACTTCCATCCTACTGCCTACTTGCTCAAATAAAGATACACTGTCGGTAGCTGGACTCGAATCCACGACCCTCTATCTATAAGATGTTACATTGATTTGAAGACAGCGACCTTAACCACTTAACCACGGAAGCAGGTTGGAACTGAAGGATTTTTAATATCCGAAAGAAAGGTTTACATCATTACGTACATTTTCATAGCGTGGTCATCTCTTTCCCGTACAGGAGCATATGTAGTAATTATCTCGTAATTTTGGGGATGACTTACAGTCATAATGTGGATAAGGTTTATGTAAATTTCAAGCCATGTTGGTGATAACGCATACATTATAATTATTTACTGTTAAGTGAGTTTAATTAAATACATCGAGATAAAATCGGTAATGAATTGCTCGTCATGGTTATTCATACCTAGGACGCAAGGATGAGGAATACTGTTCCCGATTTTAACTTTATTTCCGATTTCGAAATTTCGATGAAACAGGCAATCGTATTTAAAAGCGTAGTTCAGAACCAACGGTTAGTCGCTTTGATAAATCAAAATTGAAGGTAAGCTTATAACTTGATTAACAGTTATTGTTGGTAAATACTTTGATAATATTTATCTGGATTTTCAAATCGACCACCGAATAGATATTTTCATTTCGGGTTAATTGCATTTATTTAGTTTTATTTTTGAATTACCGGTAGATGTTACCAAACATTATGATTGTATTAATGCCATTTATTCACGTTGCATCTTGTCATATTTACATAACAATTAGACAAGAAAAGAGCTTTACATTAAATGAAATAACTGTTATAATTATTCCTATCAGGGGCATAATATTAATGTAAGGTCATTACCTGTTTCCAATTCGCGTGTGAAAGCAATGATTGATACTTTCCGCTTCATTTATTGATATCATCTTGCCAATTAATGTTGTTTAAGGAACATCTCGATGTAAAATAAAATAAAAATGTTTAAATAACATAATTTACATAAATTCTTCTATTCTGGTTAGAGTACAAAAACTCGAAATAATAAGAGAAAGCTGTCTACTAAATGTCACCAAGATGGCGAGTTCAAGATTAGTGAGGAAGCGTGGTTCTGTGCCCAACCTGGTTATACCGGAAACTAAAGCTGAAAGACGTGTCTCATTGACTGGATATGCAAACGTTGTGCTCGATGTATCAACTAACACTTTAAAGCAAGAGGAGGGCAAGGATAATGTCAGGTAAGAAGGATATATTGTTTTTAAAGTTCAATTTCATATGTTTCTTTTTTAAAGTTTCAATTATCCGGAATTTTCACAATATTAATGTTGCCTGTTTGTTTTATGTGATGGTGTCTCAAAAACTTTAACATCGACCTTTATAAAATACCACGTATGTAACATCATTATTTAAAATCAGTCATTAATACCACCATGGATAAGACTTACCATAGGTAGATGCGCTGATACCTTTACTACTTTTTCAAACTGTATCGTAATCTACTATGATAAAAGAAAAAAATACGCCAATAAACAAATACTAATTATATATACTAGTATAAAGCATTGTCTATTTTCATAGAAATAAATATATAATTATAGGGTTCGTTTTGCTGATGTGCCATCCGTGGGTTTAGCAATGTCCGGATATGAAGATAAACCATCGAAGAGGAAATATTCAGTAGCCTTACAAACACTCAAACCGTTTAGACCGTCGTCGAAGTATGTATTAATACATACGTTATAACATTACGTGATCAATACACACGACATTGATCGTATCTGTTCTATTATTGTAATTATATCCCCTCGTGATTTTAAACATTTGAATCATTTTGATCAAACATTATTTCATGACATTATGTACAACTGTGAAATGTTGTAATATATTTCTGATACAAGCTTAACAATCATTGACATTCATCTTTTTCTACATCGGAAGATGTTCATAAGCTGCCAGAAAATGTCATACGTTAGCGTCGTCAAAACCGTCTTATATCTAATATGTATTATTTTGTAAACTACATTCAATTTGAGATAATACAACAGATAATACATTTGAAATTCAATTCACCTTCAGTAATCTGTGTTTTTCTGGCTTTTTAATGATACATTCCAAACATTCAGGGATGGAAAGCTACCACTGAACAAAGTTGGATTGTTTTCATACATCTTTCTGTCTTGGTTTTCTAACTTTGTCTGGAAAATGTTCCGCAACAGAGGCCAACAGGTGAATGAAAGTGATGTTTGGCAATGTTCTGACGAGGAAGGACTTCGTGTTAATTCTGAAAGGTATTCTATTTCCTGCATACAGCCGTAGAAATGGAATGTGTACCGATCAATGCACGTGAAATGTCTGTTTTAGGACAGGTTTACATCGCTTTATAATGATTACCATGATTGTACGGGAAGAATATCTTAGTTAAATGCACCAGTTATGTAATCATAAACAAGGATATAGCATCAAAACTTAGAAAGTGTTATCTAAGCAGAATGGCTAGATACTAATTACTACCAGTGTGAATACATTTACCTTTTACTATATTTACAAAGACTGTACAATATAACTGGTGTCATAAATTGTACATTTTGTAGGTAAAAGTTAGTTTCAGATTAAGTATAATTACAATTATGCGCAATTTACAATCATGATACATTTACAATAGCTTACATGTACAGTACAACCTCTCCAGAGAGACCATCTCTTGAGCAACAACCTCCCTTCAACAGTAGTATGATATTTTCCCACTGCGCGATTTAACTAATAATTTAACCTCTCCAGAGCAACAACCTCTCAACAACAATCTGATTTTGCTACTCCTAAAGGGTTTTACTTTGGAGAGGTTGCACTGTACATGTAGTTCACTTTACAATAACATAGACCTTCCGGTTGAAGATAACTTTTCGTCGCACATGGAACCAGCAACTTCACTTGGAACTTTTAAATTTATAAATGAATGACATTGAGTCGCGATGTGTTTTGGGATTGCAATTGAAGTACAACAAACATTTAGGTTTCACGGATAAACCTTGGTTATAAAATAATGATCTTGCTTTACAGATTGCGACGTCTGTGGAATGAGGAATTGTCTAAGAATGGTGAAAAGAAGGCGTCCTTTCTTAATGTGTGGATGCGCTTCTCTATCACCAGAACATGGGTCGCTTTAATTATGTTAACAATTAACGCACTCGTAACGTTTTTCTCATCGGTTAGTATTTTATGGTTGTTCACTGAGTTTTACAAAACTGCATTTATTTTAATTATTGTTCACTATTATCCAGATGAGTCTGTTTTATTGATTGCGTAAGTCAGATTTGTTCCAATGCAAGTTCTTTATGGTAATTTAAAAATCATAAGTGTTTAAGCTGGAGTTCTATAGTATCGGAGATTTTCCTGCGATACCTTTTGTCATATGCAATAAGATATGACTAGAAACTTAAAAAGTGTGAACAATTTGCAGTTCGTTACTAATTTCATGATACTGTTTTTTTATGATTATTCTTACGTACTGTATTCATAAAACATCTAGCAAATAAACCTTCTAATATTGTAAGAAAAGTGCGTATGATTGCTGTCAAATTGCAATAACACATCATTCGCTTCATTGCCCCATTCAGTATGTTTACATAAGTATGATTTAGTCTCTACGTATATATATATGTCTCATTGTCGATTTCAGGCGTTGCTTTTGAACAAAATTGTCGCGTATATTGAATCTCCAGAGGACGATTTGTTGTATGGCTTAGGAATGTGTGTTGCAGTGTTTGGTTGCGAAATAATAAGAGCAATAACGTTTGCTAACATGATTGTGTTCAGTTGTCAAACAAGTAAGTGACACAATTAAAACCTTCTCGAGACACAACGAATATGACCCAGAGTACAATGTATGTGTACCTTGTATTCTATACGGATATAGGAAGCTGACTATATTCGTTAATTGGTGCTACGCATGTACATGTATAATATATTTCTGCTGAACGTGTTCAACACTATACTGTTATGAGGTTAAATTTAAAATTCGGACTGAAGCTATTCTGGAAATAATTTTACCTAAGTTGGATAATTTTGATCAGTTTTAACATTAACAATGGGTCACGACATATAACACTATTCGGTATAGCTATACTTATCATTGTTAAGTGAGCTAAACAACATAACTATACCGTTATAATGGTGTATGTGTTTATTTTGTCGAGTATGCTAAGTCATGAACTAGAGACACATACTATTTGACCAGTTATTTGTGACTACGCATACATGTGATGATAATTATAATATTAATTCTGATCTGTTCTTAATTTGGGTTTACAGGCACCCGCTTTCGTTCTGGCATGATGGGACTAGTGTACGACAAAATATTACGTATGAGATCAATAAAAGGGAAGACTAACGCTGAGGTAAAATAACTAAAATCAGTATGTCAAGCCAGGGCAGGTACAAAATGTTATGAAGTGAAATACATTTGACACGGAAAGTAATGGTAGAGTAATATTTGTCGTACATGGGTTATATGGAAATCGCTAAATACTCTTGATAAGTGAAGTTCCAAAGTAGACAAATGTATGCATGATTTGCTTTATTACCAGACCTCCGACTATCTTTACTAACATATGACGATATTTAATGCATAAATGTCCATGTAGGTTCATCCATAATTACTTTGTCGATGATATCATACAGCACTTGGTGGTATAAATTGTGTTTTAGACGCATGAATAATTAATCCGAAAATATTTGTTTGTTTGGCGAAGCGGCTTTGTCTATATAGCGACCAGAATTCTTGAATTAAGTCATGCTATCCAGGATTTTTATACTTGAACCATGTGTACGACATCCCAATGCTACATGTATTACCTAAATAAAACCGTCGTAACCATCATTGGTTCAATAAACACAATATGATAATAAGTATTAAGTAAATGTTTGCATTAAATGTGAAGATACGGATTGGTTGAAAAAGATTTTATCATTTCAGATAATCAATGTATTCGGTGTAGATTCATACAGAGTTTACATAGCAACATGGTCTGTCGGATTCCTCATATCACTTCCAGTTTATATCATCATTGGTACCGTATACTGCTACGTCCTCATTGGGTACTGGTGCTTTGTATCTATTGGGACATTTACAGCATGTTACTTAGCGCAGGTAAATTATGCTGCATTAATATGGTTATAATGTTATCATCCACGCAGAGTGTGCGATCGAGCCCGTTATGATAAGCTGTCAACCCTGTAGCAGTACAATAAACACAATAATGGTGTATCCATGCCATGACGCGTGTTCAATGTTCACGAAACTATCCAAGACAGAAACGATGCTTTGATTGGAAATATTTTCATTAAGCTACATCTTGAAATGAATTATGCTTACGTACTGTAGTTATTGTATTTTGCCAATCTGATTAAAATCATATCCTCCAACCCGCTGCGCTATGAGGTTGGGAAGATCGAGTACGTCAGTCAGATTGCGCATTTTGCTTTTAATAAAAAATCATATCAAAAGTATTTAATGCGCTCGATGTGTTCTTATGTCTGATATTATACTAGATGGAAGAGGAGGGGAAGGAGGGAGGGAGGAAAGGATGAAGGATCGAGAACGAATTGATAATATATATATCTTTCTGTTATATTTAATTGCTGTCCGTTATATTCGCAGACAAATCTGGCGCGATTCATAGCCGCAGTGAGAAGACAATGCGTACAATATACAGATCTTAGAGTTCGAAGAATGGGTGAAATTCTAAACAGCATGAAATTCATTAAGATGTATGCATGGGAAAAGCCATTTACGGATGCGATAAAAGGTACATTTTAATACGTTACGCTCGTGTTTTGTATATCATGGTGATTATACATTGCATGGAACTTGCTTATTCTTAGATTTGTCATGTTCTGTTAAACAAAGACAGCATATAAGACATGTTTGTTAAATTAAACCAAAGCTATCTAGAATCAAATATCTTCCCGAGAACACATTTTGGTAGTGGCGCTTATACCAAGAACCAAGAACTGCCATTACTGACTAAAATAAATGTTTAATGAATTATATCTAATCATATCAGATACAATAATTTATCTAAGTACCAGCCTAAACTACAGATTAATGCATTCATTTTATGTCCTTCTTTAAGATGTACGGAAGTCGGAACAGAAGTATATATTACGGGGAACGATACTGAATGGTATCATAGCATCAATTATACCCATAACACCGACTTTATCTTCTGTGGTAACAATCAGTGTCTATACAGCAGCGGGGAATGAATTAACTGCATCTACAGTGAGTATTGATTACCTTATTCAAAAAGACATTTTATGTTTGTCAAATAGAAACATATTTTGAAATGAGATCTACCTCAATAAGACGATTATAATAAACTGACATATGCCAATTCATGGAATATTTTTCAGCACAATGCATAATTACGTTTGAATAATGTGTTCCAATGGTAGCCCTCAGGACCTAGTAAAGAAAGTCAATATTTCGACATCGATTGTACATGCTACGTATAGTTTGCTCCTACATGTATTTGTCGTTTCATTGCTTTCTCGTAGTGGATGCACTATATATAGATAAAACGGAAGAAAAATAAAATAACTAATTTAAGATTCGAAGACAAACTTGACCTAATGATAAACTATGAACTGTTCTAAATGTATAATATTAATAATTATCTACATGAATTTGTTGTAGGCATTTGCTGTCATTGGGACAATGAATTTCTTGAGAATCATTGTTGCTCTTCTTCCTTTTGCACTGAGAGCATATGCCGAGGCTAAAGTCAGTTTTGTTAGATTAAAAGTAAGTGGTTTTGGTATACAATTAACGCCATCTTTCTTACAGAAAGGAACATTTTCACATTCGCACGAGAAACATATTTTGACATTACTATTCAAGTATGCAAATGAGTGGAAGATGTCTTCCCATCATACTTATATAATGGTCTAAAGGAAGAAATATTTATATTCAACAAAACAACTCCAACGTCATTATATTATAACGTTAGTCTTCTTCAGAACTCAGATAGGCATATAATTATAATTGTCTAATGTAATTAACACCAAAGAGTGACAAGATTCACACACATGAATATATGTTTCTTACTATGCAACAATTTCTGATATTTATACTCAATTGTACTATTTTTCAAATTACAATGAGAACATGTTGTTATGGATACAAAATATGATTATATACCTGCTTCATATATTATTGTTTAACCAGTATCAACACTTCGTCTTGTAGAATTTGTTGTTAATGGAGGAGCATACAAAACCAACAGACGAAGTATTTAATCATGATAATGCTGTTGAAATTAAGGCTGCGAACTTTGTATGGGAAACTTTACAAATTCCTACATTGAAAGCTGATGATTTTAAGAGTGATAAACGTACGAAGAAAACTAGAAAATCTAGTGGTAAGTTAGGTTTAAAATAGAAAAATAGGTTTCATTGTATGCGGACATTGGCAAAATAAATGGAGATCTAAGATACGTATTGTGCACTAATCTGCATCAGAAGTGAGTATTTCAACCGGTCTCTCTTTTTTGATCGAGACGTGCCAACACAATATACGTATATGCCTTAGTCGAAGGGATTCGTGTATCCTAATGAATGAACAATTCAGAAATTTGTGTAAGGTGTCTGGACATATTATAGATTACCGACGGCATCTCGTTTTAATACTGTATTTTCATTTATTTTCGTTGGGCCCAAATTTTGTGGTTTTTACTTAAATGGCTAGTTCGAGGGGACATAAATTCGTGGAGTTTGATTTCGTAGATGAGCCGACCCACGAAATCCACGAAATTAAATCCCCAACGAAAATTAATGATTCCAAAGAATATCGTAGATTTCTTTACTCATCGAAGTCGCTAGTTTTACATTGTGCGAATGATTTCATATTCAAGATTTCAGAAACCAATTTTTTTCTAGAAGTATGTTTACACTCGTCTGATCATTAGTATTTATATTCCAGTTGCAAGTTTAGCTGATTCTAGACGATCAAGTATCAGCAATTTCGCCTTGACTGACATACATTTAGAAGTGAAAAAGGTATGTCTAATAACTTTCTATTTACTTATAGTACTTGCATACCTTTTAATAAAGCTTTGGCAGGATAATTGAAAAAAATGCATTTATTATCATACATTTACCCTCTTTTCAGCGATATGTCCTTAATTTTCTTACAATATCAAGAACATGAAAAGCACATAACTTAAACAGTGAAATAATGTAGTAGCCATGTTTAATATAGAATTACTGGAGACAGACGTTTTCATACTAGATGGTGTGCTATTGCTTTAGTTTGTTTCGTCTGTAATTCTTTTTACATGACCTTTACTATGTTAAGATCACCATATCATAGTGAAATGAACAAATCTACCTTAGGACTATTTGTATTATAGGGATCATTAATAGGAATCTGTGGTTCCGTTGGCGGAGGAAAGTCTTCACTTATGTATGCCATGCTTGGGAGGGTATGTATTGGTCTCGAAGATTGATATTGATTTTTCAAGTATTCGAGACTTCTATTAAAGATTCACACAATAAGTCAATGTATTGGACTACACAATATTTGTTTTTGATTATATAATGCCATATCTTATTCGTAATGAAGCTGGGCCCATGATGTTTTACCCATTCTTTTTTCAGTTATGTAACAATTGTTCACACAGACTTTCGTCGTTAACATTAACACTTGATTACATATGTATCATAATATCACTGTTACAGTAACAACTGACCGTATTTCAAAAAAGAATATTGCTTAAATGTACGTGAATGTAATTTACATTTAATACATTAAAAACAGATGATACAACAGAAAGGTCACCTTGCGGTCGCTGGCGATGTTGCCTATGTATCACAACAAGCCTGGATATTTAATGCTACCATTAAAGAGAACATACTATTCGGTAGAGATTATGAGAAAACAAGGTACATACGTAGTTCATTGAAAATAGTACTTAGCTAATTTCTAATAATAATACTTGAATATAGAATAGGATAAGTAATAATTAAATCTTCGGTCTGTTGGTTTTCATGAACTTATTTTACCAGTTCGTTTTATGCAATATTGTTATTTGAAATAACTGGCACAAAAGTATATTAAATGCATTTCATCAATATGAAAATAATATAATATATAAAACATATTTAGAATATATTTGGTATTTATTTTACTAAGAGAAAACCATTTCACGGATATCATTTTTCTGTCGTTTTAGATACGACGAAGTTATTAAGTGTTGTGGTTTAGAACAAGATTTCCAATTGTTGTCAGACGGGGACGAAACAGAAGTAAGTAATTCATCAAATCACTCATGAATTGTTTGCGTCATTAAAATCCTATTTTATTTAGACAAATGTACACGCTCATGTTAGTTTCATGAAATCCTGTTAGCACAATGATATGGCATGTATTAGCCAGCTGATTTCTATTTTAGATCGGAGAACGTGGCACCAACCTAAGTGGGGGACAAAAACAGCGGGTAAATCTTGCGCGTGCGGTCTATAGTGACAGTGACATTTTCATGTTGGATGATCCTTTGTCAGCACTGGATGTCAAAGTTGGGAAACACATATTCCATAATTGCATAAAAGGTGCTCTCAAGGGCAAGACGATTCTGCTAGTTACACACCAGCTTCAGGTATGTATTTATCTTATCGAGATGTGGACTTAACAAAAAAGAATTCAAGTCGAAAAATAAAATACAACCATCGATTGTATTGTAAACTGTGTTATTATACATTTTCATTGACAGAAGAATAAAATGTTTTGGATCAGATAGGTACACACTCAATATAATATGTTCAAGGCAGTCTGGAGCACTTGCTTTCACATAAATATGTGCGATGCTGCCTCGTGACAACATACACTCGTGTTTTTGTGGTAATTTTGCGTTGTACCCAATAGAATGTTTGAATGTGGTACTGAACAATTACAATGAGTTACATCCGATTTTATTCAGGGAATATTCCTTTAATTACAGTATTTAAAACATTGTGATGAGGTGGTAGTGATGGAAGACGGTACGATAGAAGAGAAAGGTCTTCATCATGAACTACTTGAAAATGACGGAGTTTATGCCAGCATGTTTAAAATATTCGACAACACAACAATGAAACAGATTAAACCAGAAGGTTTGCTAGCCTAAGTGAAATTAGCTTAATTTATTTCTTTTTGATTTATAAAGAAGAAGAATTGAGGCCAATATGTAATCCCAATAAAACAAAGCATCAATTGAGCAGAGTACGTAATACGTACCAAAATTTGACACATATACTACATAATTATGCTAAATAAATGTAATATCAACATGTGTAAAAAAAGAAAATTACCCAGTGGACAGCTTATTACTAATATCAAGTCTTCAAATTCACTCACTAAAACTGTTTGTCACCACTCCATTTCTTCCGAGTCTGAGTGATATATTTTTGTCAAGAAATAACATAAAAACAATGGCAGTGTGTTTTTGTTGTAGGAACTGAGGGTGACGGACATAATGTGTCATCAAACACTAAAAAACCCAAATCACCTACAACTGCTAACAACGAGCATACGGAATCTGCTAAGAATGGGATTTTGAAAGTAAAGAAAACTAAAAGTAAGTATTGCGCAATTTACACTAGTACACCTGTAAGTTAGTCTGGAAGTAATCAATTTATGTTCATTGTTTAACCAGGTGTACTCTTCTTCAAAGCAATATTTTATGCATACATGAAGCCGCAATCATTTCTGCCAGAAAGAACGTTAATACATCTATAACTAAGAAATCAAATCATGAATACAAATAATGTATCTAATGTCAATAATTCCAAAAAAGAAATTGTATTCCGTCTTCGCATTAATTTTGGTATCCCTTTTCAGAGAAACTTGTTTTAGCAGAAGAGTCTGCTATTGGCGACATCTCATTTGGAACTTACAATGCATACATCAAAGCTGCAGGTGGGTGGTGCCTGGCTTTAGGTGTGATTCTTGTATATTGTATGAGTGCTGGTGTCCTGGTATTCACCGATTGGTGGCTCAGCGAGTGGCTTACAGCAATAAACATGGTACTAGGTTATTTGTAAACTATCCATGACTGTGACATCCTCATGATCTTGTTCACTTAAACACAATTTCATACTTTTCGTTTTTTTATTTTATGTACACAACATTTATCTATCATATTTTGCAAATGATTTAATCAGTACTTTTCTGAAAGAAATAAATCTCCAATTTGTCTGTAATATTTGCAAATGTCGTGCGAATGTGCTGACTAGAAGATCATTTCTAAGATATAATTATCATGTTACTATGCCGGTTTTTTATCTTTATTTGTCTTGAATATTGTCACTGGTAGTTCCGTTTTATTGATTTGCGAATTTTAGGGCCAAAGTTTAGAATCTACCAATGCCACGGTCAATTATTCAAGCACTATTGTTACACATAATGATATGGAGATGTCAACTTCACCTAGCTTAAATACTTCAAGCAATTCCACTGACATACCTGGCACTATGGGTTATTCTACGTTGCTGGGAAACATTAGCTACGACACATATTCTATTGTTTATATATGTTGTATCGCCGGTATTCTCTTCATTGAAGTCACCAAAAGTGTTGCAGGTGCCTTGGTAAGCTATTGAATATACCTTCATTATCTCTTAAAGATTAATTGCTTTATCCCTGAAACGAAATTACTCTTAGACTAGGATTTCATCTTTGTAATATATTTCTACGTTTTAAAGCGTTTTATCATACAATCATTTATAAATGCATGGCTCATTATACTTATTAATCTGCCGATGGACGCAAACGAGGTCAACCGGTAATTTGTTTACGGATCCGATAAAAAAAACTTATTCTCCAAATTATATTTTAGCTAGATTAAGCATAATAAATCTTAGTCAGGGGGATTAATCATTTTAAAACGTTCTAAACATATTATATATATATGAATTTAATATCATTTTCATTGTTTACCTCTACTATTGCAATACATTGTTCTTATTAACAAGAAGGGCAGGCATCTCAAGTAGACATTATTACGTTCCTATTTCAGTTTCCCGTTTATTTCGCGTTTATCCTTATTTCACATATTTTTACTATATTAATTGTATCTACGTCGTCATAGGTTTGCAATAATAAATTCAATCACCACTAACAGGTTGCTGTCAGAGCATCAAACAGGCTCCATGCTAGATGTTTAAACAGTGTAATGAAAGCAAAGATGATTTTCTTCGATTCAAATCCTGTAGGACGGATACTAAACCGATTTTCCAAAGACTTAGATGAAAGTAAGTTAGTAATACAGAAATCACAGCGAGTCTTTTATAAAAAATTGAACCTTTATTCGGACATTTGGTGTATATTTGAGATATGATATATAACACACTAAGCACATGATAAACGTCGGTTTTGGTATGAAAATGAATGACATGCAAGTATAGCTTTTTCCATTCATTGACGCTGATAAATTTAATAATTCAAAAGACAGAACTTTTTTTCAAACAAATACCTGAGCCATGCAATTTAGCGATTTTATTATAAGTTTAGATTTCCGTGTGGATCTTGGAGAAGAATTTGAACGTTGACAAAATGTACTACATATAATTATTGTCTTTCCTGCCACTCATTCATAGGTGATGTATTCATTCCACAAGTAACACAGTCATTACTTCAAATACTGGCTTTAGTGGTTTTGTCTACGGCGTTGACAGCGTACATCACCCCTTGGATAATGATAGCGGTTGTTCCAATCGTTATTTTATTCTACGTTATGAAACAAATGTCAACTGCAGCCATTCGTCAGCTTAAACGTTTGGAAAATATTACAAGATCCCCCTTAATAAGTCACGTGAATGTAACATCAGCAGGATTGTCGACTATTGTAGCGTACAATCAACAAGATCGCTTTGTTGAAAGGTGAGGTTCTAGAAAATACATTTTCAACATTTAATTTTATGCGCTCTGTGTTTTATTATAATAGATCTTACTATATTCTTACTAAAATCGTCATCAGTAGAAACCACAATGGCTGGTCAAGACTGTATCTGAAATAACAGAACTAACTGATGCGCTTATTTACATTTATTGGTCGGAAATCGGTTTAAAATGGTCTCAAAATGTATTCTTATGACATATTTATTTTACATTCAGTATCCGTCTCGTTTCTTAAAACGGAAAGCTTTCATTACAGGTGTACGGAACTTGGAGATGTTGCATCATTATCTCTGTTCTTGTTTGATGTAAGTATGCGTTGGATTGGGCTTCGACTTGATCTAGTGTCTGGTATGTTAACCGTTGCTACGAGTTTGATATTTGTCATTACAAAAGGCACAATTTCTCCCGCATCAGCTGGCTTGGTTCTGGGTCTTGGTGGTAAGGTAAGGCGGTCATTTACAATTTACATATATATCTGTCTTGTTATGTAATTGCGTACTAATTACTCTTATTAAGTCTGTTGTCTAGCGTTCTGTTAAAAATCTGATGTTCAAGCTTCTTATCAAGAAAATATCAGTATACTATTTTTATTATCATATTATCAATTTAGCTAGTTAGCGAACTACAACGGATAAATTGATTTTCAGAATCTTTTTTTTTTGTATTATGTTCATGTGCTTATGTTCCTAATGTTTTAAAGTTGTCCCCTTTTACATGTGAAATAATGTCTGCGGTCAAGTTAAGTTTTTACATGTGATTATTTCCAAAATTGCAGACTGTAAAATTGGTGCAATTTGTTGTAAGAATGATGAATGAAACCGAAGCTAAATTCACCTCGATAGAACGTCTTAATGAATATAACAAAGTAAGTACATGTATATTCTAACATGTCGCATTAATCGTGTACACTATATGTCAATACAGTCATTAATTGATGTAATGAGATTGGTTGCTTCATCGTTATTAACGGATGTCAGAAGCTCGCAATAGACATAATCTTAGGAGAGGAATATTTCAACTTAACATTTTTAGGAGTGTTTTGTCAAATTGGTTGATTTAAGGATAATTGTAAAATAGTGTATATCATCAGCAATATCAAAAGTTTTAAAATGTTTTCTAAGCTAAGGTAGATGTCAGTCTAGGAACAGGTTCCTGTATGTTACACGAGGAATCTAGGATAAAGGAATAATATTCATTATTTACGTGATCTTCCCATTCATTAACACCGCACAAGTAGACTAAGATAATGATTGTACATGTAGTTACACAAATCTAAATAAATAAATTGACCAATTTGAAATCGAATTTGTGTTCATTTAATTAAAAAGACACAACTTTTGATACAGCTTTTGATACTTCCGGTATGTTATACCTGTTTGTAATTATTATAATAATGCATATGACAAACATATATGTGAGCTTAGAAGACACAACGTATATAATGCAATGATAAATAGTGAGCGCGCCCACTGTACATTCTGACTGTACAATATCTAAAAATAGTTTTTACGTTGAATGAACTCTGATCTGATTAACGATTTTTGCAGAACATTGAAACTGAACCGCAACATGGTAACGAACTGTACAATCCTAAGTGGCCAGATAGTGGAGCACTTGTATTTAAAGATGTTGTCATGCGATATCGTAAGGACATGGATCCAGTTCTACGTTCAGTCAACTTCCAGATTGGCTCGCAAGAAAAGATAGGCGTTGTTGGACGTACAGGAGCAGGTAAACTCGACGGATTAGCAGTTTATTTCTATTATCTAATTTCTGTTACCAAATACATGAGTATATCCATTCTCATGATGGTATATAGTTATGTAATGTTGTTCAATACTTTAAGCTCTAGTAAAGCTATGCTAATGTATACATTTTACTTACTTTAGTTGACTGCTTTACATTTTGACAATGGCACTTCCTTGTTCCTAATAGTATTGTGTGGTATTCTTTGTTTGATTCTGTATGTCAGTCAAGTATATATTTTATTGTATAAATATATATTGTAAGAAGTCTTATATAGAAACGTTTAAACGTAAACAAGCTTTTTATTTTAGATGTAAATGAAACTTAGATTGAACTAATATATAAAATAATAATTCTTCAAGGTAAATCTTCACTAGCGACTGCATTGTTTCGATTGGTTGAATTAGGAGAAGGAAAAATACTTATTGATGGTGAAGATATATCCAAGCTTCATCTTAATACGATACGATCTAAAGTATCAACAATAACACAGGAACCAGTGTTGTTCGCTGGTACTGTAAGGTAGATATGGCTTTCTTTTGTCAATCAATTGAACATGTAGTTCTTATGGAGTAACAATAGAAGTGAATGAGTTTCGACGTGGTAAATATAAAAACAATTGCCATCTGTTATCATTAAAGTAAATTTACTAATTTGTATTTGTTTATGTAATTCAACTTTAACTAAAATGAGTTATCCTATACTGCTTCTTTTTTGTCTTTCAAAACTTGATAACTGGGTCATATGTGTTTTTTTTTCAAGATACAACATCGACCCCTTCGCAATTTATTCTGATGATAAGATATGGTCAGCCTTAGAAAAGGTTCATATGAAGGAAAAGGTTCGATAAACGCATGCATATTATACAGAATAAAACACATTGCATGTTCCCTTTGTAAAACAGATTGCAGGCTACAATTTCTTTTACATTAGAATCATAATACTCATAATTGTGCTTTTATTGTGAATATAATGTTTACACAATTTATCAAAATCCAATAAAAAACGATGAAAATATGGCATAGATGTTTTTTGTTTGGCAGTTCTATTAATCCCCCATCATTTCAGTACAGTAAAACCCATAATCCCCAGGAGTCACCTGACTAGATAAAATGGGTGCTGTTAGTAACAGGGTATTTGTTTGGCGAAACTTACGAAACCAAGACGTGATCGAGCCATTTAACATTACGTTACAAAATACTGAAGTGAAATATAATCTATGATGTCTGTTAGGAATAACATGTGTGTCGATTGTTAACATGTATCAAGCCGGAAAGCATGCAAACAAATTAACAACTAAGAAAAAAATCATGTGACTTTAAAAACTCCTCTACTACTCACCAATCGGGTCTCGTTTTATCGATCTTCGTAATAATAAAGTTTAACTGTTTAATTAAAATGTATTACTTTATTCATTGACTAGTTTCTAAGGGACAGACACCTATATGAGAGGATTGTCCCATTTAAATTCATTAATACTAATAAGTTGTTTATGAAAATAAGTTACTTGATGTATTTGCTTAATGATAATATGTATTTATTTAATAATATTTCAAATGCTTTTTTAAACAACATTAAGCCACGACGAAAAGGCCCGGACCGGTTAAAAAAACTCTTTATATTTTGTTTTATGTAATGAAGGGTTGTTTATAGGGTGATTGTTTATTGTACTAACTACAAATTCCCGCCATCAGAATTGGTTGAATGTTTACTTTTCAGTGCACGACTATTAACGAAGCATTATTGATTTGCCAAAATGTCACAAGTACTGGATGTTAAACTGTATTGTTCTTATATCTATGTTTTATTCACTACTTAAAATAAGAATGGTCAGAACAAGTATAAACATGTTGCATTTGTTATCGTTTTTCAAGTTAGAAGTTCTGTGGTCTCTAGATGTCAGTCCATGATATTCGAGTGAGGAGCTCTGTGTGTATATATCGGCGTACATATTATAAATACTATTTCAATTTAAGATTGTATTCTCTTAAATTATTTCAATTTATTTTTTCTCAAATAATCGTTATAGATCGAAGAATATGACGAAGGTCTTGAAGTGATGGTAGAGGAAAATGGCGAAAATTTCTCAGTTGGTGAACGTCAATTGTTATGTCTGGCACGGGCTGTACTTCGAAGTAGCAAGGTTCACCCATTATTGTTCATTTCAAAAGACACATCATTTTTAGACGTAAAAAACGTTTTATAGCGTACTTAATAGAGATAATATTGTAGATTTATTCGAAATCTAGACCGACAAAAGAGGACAATGGGATACGCAAATTGTAAATCGGTATTCAATGATATAGGCCCCAGATGTTTAAAATTTGAAATCCATACCACAGCACACTGTGACTAATTAGACTACCAACCCATTCATATAGGTGACGTTACAAAATTAGTTCATTTTTTACTTTAAAAACAAGGAAATTAAACAGAATAGTTCATCATATAAAAAATAAGAGATAAACATCCGGCGTGTTTATGAAAACATGCAAATTTACTCTACACTTCAGATTCTGCTACTTGATGAGGCAACCGCCAATATCGACACATCAACGGATGCAATGATTCAGGAAACAGTAAAAGAATGCTTCAGTGATTGTACTGTGATAACTATAGCTCACAGATTAAACACTGTACTTCATAGTGATAGAATAATTGTCTTGGATTCCGGCCAGGTATGTTAACGACATTTAATGCTCCGTCATGCTTTCACTTCTCATTAACATAATTATGTTTACGTTACAGGGGCAAACCATAAACAGAATTCGTGCATTTATATAATTAATAACTGATGCTCCAACATTTTATGTACAAATAAGATCTTAACAAAGGAGACCCGGCTCCGTGGTCGAGTGGTTTAGGTCGCTGACTTCAACTCCCTGTAATCTCTCACTGATAGAGGGTCGTGGGTTCGAGCCCCGCTACCGACCATGTCTCTTCACGTGAAAAAGTACGCAGTTGCGTTGAGTACGGATGATGGGAGGCTAGTTCTGGTTCTTCCTACCAGGAGCGATGCTTAGGTGAACTGTCCGCCTCATATGACTCTGACTGTTGAAAAGGGGCATAAATTCTATATAAACCAAAAACTTAACAATGGACACCATCGGTTAAAAAGACTTCTGTCTGCTATATTTACAGTAACCATGTTTTGACAATACCTGATATATCACATGGACTTGAGCTTATATAATATTAGATTGCCCTTGCTTTTATATTTTGATAATATATTGTAAACGAATGCACACGGATACACAGCAAATGTCACAAATGTCAATTACTTACTACACTTGCATACAACCAGAAAAGATAAAGAATACTAAAACGGCCAAATTACAAACTTCCTCGTTCCACGCAGACCAAATACTAGTACTATGATAGTCAATGATCAGTTCGCACAGACACATAAACATTGTACTCATAAACATATTAGGAACTCACATTTTTATACTACTACACTAACCCAAACATAGGTCAGTTCAACATTTTCACAAAGTCTTTTGTTTAATATTGCAGGTAATGGAGTGTGCGTCACCACAGGATTTGCTCACAGATCCAAATTCATACTTTAATTCTATGATCTCTGCGCAATCAGTGAAAACGCCATCGCCTTGAAAACGAACACCAAGAGGATAGATATACCATGATTCATTACGTTTCATTTAAATTTTCAAAGAAGGAATCAGACTTTTTTCAATTCAACTTCAGGACAGTGATATTCAATGAATCGAGCATTATAATGTCAAGAATAAGTGTGTTATGAAATACTACTTTAGAAAGCCATTCATAAGTTCAGACATTATACAATTATAATCGGTGCTTATTAATTCATAATTTAGTAATAATTCATATCTCATATTGGACATTGTTTGTTATGTTTTGCATTGTATGTTATCAAAATGCTTTGTTGTTGTGAGAAATGGAGGAAACACTAATAGTCATTTGAGGCCTAATGAAGACAAACATTTTTGTAGAAATAATAATAATAAAACGTTCTATAAATACAAAATGTGTGCGATTAGATATTAAGTAATGCCTATCGTAGTCTTGCATATTCTGGATGTTGCCAGTAAATGTCACACAAACGTATAGGATGTGTCAAATGTCAACAACATGAATATCTGATGGTTTATTAAAGGTAACAGGAAAAAATGAATTTGTCAAATAAAATATCGACGAAGAGCATAGAAACAGTGCAAAAATGCCTTACTACGAGCCTGGAGTCTTGTGTATATAGCAAATATATAGCACGTAATGGTTGTAAATCAAATATGGCTATAGATATGCTACTATACATTGTATTCGATGTTTAGCAAAGAATGAATAATGAAATTATGAGTAAACTCCTAGCTATTCAAGTTTTTGACTTCATCGGATATTCTGGTTCTATTCTAGTAACACATTAGCGGGATAAACAAAACGTACTTTTCGGCAAAATAGTGCAAATGTTCATACAAGCACCAAACTTGGTATGATAATGCCTACATGTGTCGGGGTTAATTTAGGACCATGTGTCAACATGTACCTGGTCAGGAACGCTGTGGTCACGCTCGGATTCGAACACACTGTCTCCAGGCTATATGTGTATAATAGGAGTAGAAACATATTGTCAGCCATCGTTTATGGTCATAATATCATTATTACCGTAAAGAATAGGGTTTATAATCAAACTGTGGTATACTAAAATATTGTTTTGACAGTTGTTTAGATCAATGGACTATATAGGTTGTTGAAGCGGCCAAATTCTGGAGGTTGAGTTAATCATGTTCAACCCGTCAAATGTAATTCTGATGGTATCTCTTAACAACTTCAATGTTCATTGTAGAAATAAGGTTCAAAGTCTGCTTTAAAGTTTTCAGTTCATCGAGTATATAAACATGTCATAGAAGTCAAAATGCGTCCGTCGGTGGTAGGTGGCACTAGGTGTCATTTATTATAATAATATAAGCTGAACACACTTCGTTCAATTATAATTTTTCAGTAGTGTTGTAAGTTTAGGTTAGTACACGCCTGCATTTTTAAAATGCCTTTTGCGGTTTTCTGTATTTTGTAGCAGACATGTTTCTAAATCTAGGGAACTGTGCCTCAAAATGTTGATGATTGCTTTCATTTTAGTCTATTAACGGGTTTCAGGATACGGAATATCTAACGAACATAGGACAATCAAAAATTATTCATTTATAGTAATTTTAGGCCAAGTGTTGTTATATAGTTCTAAATACAGAACAGTTTAATAATAAATATATCGCTGTTCAATAATTTGCAAAGTACGTGTGATATTGGTTTATAGAAGGCCAACCAAATATGCTATTTGTTTCAAATCACTGGCAATGGACTTTATACACTGGATTTATTTCTGCATATAATTATGGTTTAGTTTTTAAATCTATAAATTGTTGAAATTGATATGAGCAGTTATCGCCGATGACGATGAAGACAGTACTACTAACGATTGAAAAAACGCACCAGGTTTAGGTGATACTGTAGAGTACCGTTATCATGAAGATTCTTCATAATTCAGTCATTCAAACATGGAAAAATAATGTTTTTTGAAACACCTTCTAAACAGTCGTTCACAAATATTTTACTCAGAAAAGTTGGCTCTTAAGTTCATTCAATATTTTTAGGATAATCCCGTTTTTTTTGTCTCTATAGTCTTTCCAGCTGCAGTGAAACCTTTTGGTATATGTTGTCATATGTTAATTGGGTCAACAGGACGAAACAATAGTTTAAAAGTTGACCTTTCAAGCGAAATATGGACATTTAAACACCGATCTCACACAAATTCCGCTATTTCTAGCACGGTTGTCGATAATGATCTAAGAAACTACGAAAACAATCATAAAAATGTGATGTACATGTGAAATACTAATGTTCGTAGATCATCATCGGCCATATATTCACCTGCTAGGGATAATATTAAAAAAAAAAGGTAAACGATTTTCTTACCCTTGTATTGGTTTTTCACCTTAAAAAGCGTACTACTCATGCGTTTTTGTACCTTCTACTCGCACTAAACGACTGGACTCGGTGGTTGCCGTCATAAACATTACATCAATAAGGTCCGGGAAGCCACCCATTTTCTCAATCCATGTCAAGTTTCTTTGTTATCTATTGCCAAACCAATTCAGTGGCAATGGCCAAAATTTGTTGTTATGTTAGATGGTTTGCACGTTGAAATGGTGCCTCTAAAAGTTCTTGGTATTGTTTTGAAAGATAGTGGTTGGATTTCGACACTTACGGTGGCCAATATCGCTACCATGGGCGTTGTTGAATCATCCTTTTTGGCATCCAATGTTTCTAGAACACGACTTGCCCAACAGACCACAGCGTGTGCTGCATATAAATTAAAATTTGGTAATTATACGGGACAAATCTGAGACCTTTTTGAACGATTAAAGACTGGTTTGACATACAAGAAAAGATATGTTCTCAGATTTAGTTTTTAAATCAGATACTTACACTCCAGATAATGACACTTATATTTGTCCAATCACATAGAGAAGCAAATTGTATACTATACCGGAAAGTATTGAACAAACTTGGTCCCTTTCTTTGTGCATCAGACCATATGCGTTATGTTCGGGTTCTTATTCATTTACATGATATGGTTTTAATTGTTGATAAAACTTATATGTTTAAATAAAACACACAAGGTGTATTAATGTAGTAGAAAGTTAAAGCATGACGTCTTGGGAGTGAAAACTTTAGTAACAATGAAAGCAAACTGTGGTCTTTTCACGTCGTTTTATATCTTGCCAGAATCATCTTTGCGATTTGAATGATTATTTTGAAGCACTAAGAACAAGCGAAGCCTCCTTCACTTCAAACAATGGCATTTTGAATTATTCGAAGTAGCAACTCTTTCGAGTACTCGAACAAAACGCGACAACCCCAAAAGACGAACCTCTTGCCGATGCTCTGATTTATTACGGCGCTTCATCTGTAAATATTAATATTTTGGGGACTGCGAAAACATTTGATGGCTACAGTACAGATGCTTTTGTGCCAATTCTTGGTTGCTACTCTCTAAGACACTCTTGGTTAGAATGTCTTCAATCTTTACGTTCCTAATTTAAAAACAATGATAAGGACGGCTCGTTGATCAGGTATTAGACAGTTGTTAGTAATGAGTTCGAACAAAGTTTCAAGTAACTGACATAACTTTAAACTTTTTAAAGGTGGATAATAACACAACGGAGCTACTGAATTTGGTTACAGAAGAAAGCACCTGATACAATATTTGTGACGAATGACCAAAAACTAGCCCACTTACGTATAGGAAACGCACCCATCGAGCAAGGGAAAAGTACGTAAGTGGGCTATTTCCCTTTGTCGAGCGATGATGCACGTTTATGCGTGTTCGTTACCTTCAGGGTGTGATAAAAAATTATCGCATATTATCAAGTTTAAATCTACTCGACTGAATGCAATCTGAGAATGTGAAACGAAGGAATGACAGTTCAATGAAGTTATCTTCTTTCACACACCCACGCTTATATAGTTCCTACCTAGCATGGGGCGTAGGGGGTGTTTGACACAAAACTGCCCCCAAATCAGTAGGACAGATCTCTCCGCACATGCTTTCTTACATTCTTAATTTGTTAAGTTTGCAAATATATGAAACACAATTTCAATGCGGTGCCTGGTCTCCCTCATTCAATTTGGAATTGTTCTGCAATTAGTCGGTTCCACTATTCTCAGACTGATAGTTTTTAAATAAATGCAATTCGGTAATGCAAGCACATCAATGTACTCAACTAATTATATGTATACTGATTCACCATGTGTCCGACTTGCATACATACGTAACCGTACATGTTCAGTTTCTTTATAATTGATATTAAAACAAATTGTTACTTTAACACACGCGCTGCTTATGAAATTCACAGTAAGATAAATACGTACCATATGCATATTGACGCCAACGACAATAACCCAACACGCAATAATAACACAATACAGCAGCCTTGATTGGTACATAGCGCAACATATCCAACTAAAGTCATACGGCTGGTTTCGTTACAGTAATCCCACGTGAAATGCGATTAACATCGCTATTATTGCAGAATTGAATATTAATTAAATGCATTGTCTAAATCAATACTGGCACTATTTGGCTGGAGTTTGGTAAAGCAAAAGACTTCCGTTGGTTTCGGATGCATGAAATTGTCGAAACGATTGGGCAAAAGGATAGAAGTTCTCCCATTTTCCAACGCATTTACCGGGTGTGACACCGTGTCTGCTTTCCGTGGAAAGGACAAAAATTGGAATGTAATGTCTTAGAATGCAATGTCTCTTTCGGTATGTAGCCCCCTCCCCATAAATCCGGATGACTTATATCCTTGAACAATTACAGATTAACTTATGTATTCCTAAAACTGCAAATAAGTCTCGTACCATATACGACTACTAGTAGAGGGGGGTGGGGGGGCATTTTACAAATTCGTTTGAATTTAATTAATATATATGTATAAACATACTGAACATGTTATGAAAATGAGATAAGCTAGTATAATTCATTGGTATTGAGAGTTTTAATAAAATGTTCTATGATTGAAAAAAATATATGGCGGCCATTTTGAAAATTTGGCGGCCATCCTGAACTTTGCACACCCGCTAAATTGTTTCTGCATATAATTCCCAACATGTGTGCAAAATTTGGTGCTTGTATGTCAAGTTGCACTATTTTTTCGTTATTTACTCCGCTACATGAATTCCTTTGACATCACCAGATCCAAATAACAAACACACTCAACACATTTGAAGTTAATATCGTATATTTGTAAGTAGGACTTGGGCAATTATTAAGACTTTACAGCCATTTGCGTAAAAGCGGGTACGTCTGTACCTGATAATACACATACACAATACACATTTTGTACCTCTTATAATATACAATCATGTTACTTTTTCTAAACTACGCATAGTTCAGTACAATCAATTATGTATTCCTTGAACATTTTACAATATAAAAATGAAAGCATACGTGCACAAAGCTGAATAAAAACATTTGCACGAAAATCAAACACTTTCCTTACAACCAATACTCAAGTTCCATAGGTCAAAAGAACATTCATTAGCCAACCAAATTATTTGTTATCAAGTAACATAGCAACCACCGTGCTACGGATTAAACAACCCGTATCATGGATTTTAAGCGTCAGAAAATATATCTTACCAGGCTGAAAAACAAGTTTGATGAAGGTTGAATTACTAGCCATAACAATAGTCAACTTAAATTTATATTTAGTGTAAGTGAAAAAGCGGTGTAAGTCGAAGGCTAAACACTCGTGATTTCGTGCTATTATTATTTCATTAACAACTCAGATGAAGAATATTTATGCACGCTGGTGTCTAGGGAAATATAAAAAGGTGTGTTGAATATTGTTCAACTAATTAGAGCGTTGTCTTTTAAGTCAATGCCCTTATACGCAAGATAATATCATAAAACATTTGGACATAAATATATCTTCATCATGAATAAATAATTAATTTTATTTGAAAATATACTTTTGCATACTAGGTAAGAATGTAATTAAAATGTGATAGCCGTATTAAGTCGGTTGTGTTTTTATTTAACAGCATAATATCTAAATATCCGCTATGTTTAAAATGGAGAATACTTATCAATAATTAAAACACCCGAATTGACTTGGCATGTAGAATTGTTGATTTTCTTCGTGTTCATTTACTACACATGCAGAAGACTGAATCATAAACCCTTAGTAACATTTTGTGTATCGTGTGTATATATTTATTGTATACATATATTGATTCTGCATATCTCGCCATTTGAACTCCTAAATTGAAATCAAGAGAAATAATGAATAGCAGTTCGAACGATACTGTAGAAACTACAGATAGAACACAGAGGTAAGTAAATATTGCCTTCAAACGAAATCAATGTGCTTTCTTTATAAATTCACACGTATTTTGGCAATAACGCTCAGCTGATAATTCATTACTGCGTTCTTTAATCCCAAATTGTGCTACATCTTATTATTAAGGCGATACTTATTTAACTTTATGCCATATATTTCTGTTCAAACACATTTGCTCTTTGTTTCAAATCGTCATTTCAACATTATGACCGGGCAGATGTAATACTTATACATTGATATAAATTATATTTGTACATGTGTTAATAAGACTATCAAATATATCATATCAATGGACAGATCACGAGGCAAGTTGCCAATAAATGAAGCTGGATTGGTTTCATACAGCCTTATGTCATGGATGTCCGATCTCATATTAGGGTTGTATAGAAATCGCAACAGATCGCTGTCACAGGAAGACCTCTGGGATTGCTCGGAAGAGGAAAGCATATCCTTGAATACGAAGCGGTATCATACATTTTGTTTGATTACCTTATTTTACCGACTTTACCTTTGAAATTAAACTGGTTACATTTATGTACGTCTACAACACTTGTACAGTAATCCCTCGGTAATACCTGATGGTCGTCATGAAATCGGTCCTCATGATGCGATGATAATATTAAGTTGGAATAATGTAGTACCAGTCTGAATATAAGTTGTTGTCATATTGTACTGGATTTTTATATTGTAACAATTGTACTCTCAAAATGAGATGTTTACAGTGCATTGTATTGTAGAAGAATATATTTATTTTACCAAAAAGTTGCCGCTTTAAATATAAACAAGTGCACTGAGTGATGCTCTTTGGTCATACAAAATCTGCATACAAGTGAAACATGTTTCGATTATAAGTGTTACCCAGTTTCTACTTTATGCACTCTTAAATTGCGTGGTCTAAACAGTAACTCTATCAATCACGAGTGCAATGTTCATTTATCGATTTCTGGATGCTGATCGCTATCAAGAATAAATCGACAAGTTTTAAAAGCTTTAATTTTATATTTTCTACAAATTAATTCGGCTGAACGGTATAGCGATTTACAAGTCATTTGTCTTGTAGTATGCAACGACTCTGGGACGAGGAACTTACTCGAAAAGGCAATAAAGCTTCGTTTTACAATGTATGGATACGTTTCACATTCACTAGATCGATGTTTGGACTATTTTTGTTCGTCGTGAATATAGTTTCCTCTTTTGCCATAGGGGTAAGTCATGAATATGATTATCGGTTACTCTCTCAAATATATGATGCGTTTTAAATTCACCGTTAATTTTAAGTTTATTCACCGGTTTCAAAAGCATACCGTAAACATTTAGTCATGCCATTCGACGTTACCATTGCTAAGCTGTAATTTAACGTGTTTGGACATGTACAAAGCCGCCTCTGTATAGCGAGGTACTGCTAATGAGTTTTATCCCCGTTATTGACAGCAACTGAGTTTTAATGTCAATGTTTTAACCTTGTTTTCACAAACGTTAGCAAAAGCCTCCAAACGAATCAATCATCAACAGAAGATGACTTATTGCTTTTTTATTGTTCAACCTTGTAGTCAGAGAAGGTGTGAGCCTTTCCTAGCAACAAAACTCTGAAAAACGCTGTTCGTATATATATTTCCACTGCTGGTGCAACAAAATCTTGTGTACTTTGACTAGTTCTATTTTGTTGTTTTGCATTGCTTCTTCAGGGAATTTTATTAAAGGAAACTGTCGCCTATCTGGAATCTGAAAGAACTAATCTTGGTTATGGAATTGGTTTGGTTATTGCTGTGTTCATGTCTGAAATGATTCGAGCGTTATCTCTCCACGTCATGGCAGTGTATTGTAGTCAGACCGGTAGGACAATTGCATGACGCATTAGACCATTAAAATGTTTAAAATGGCGACGCGGAAAGAAGAATTTTTCTACATTTGCCTTTAAACAGAGCTTTTTTGGTCAGAAAAAAATTGCCTTTGTTAAAATCTTATATCAAAGCCACCGCATACATCATTTGTGGTGTCTTTAATGTTATTGTAAATTGTATGTATTTGATTATTCATATATCCTATTACATCAAAGGGACTCGTTTCCGATCCGGTATGATGGGAATGGTTTATGGAAAACTCTTGAAAATGAAAAATCTGAATGGAAAAACCAATTCTGAAGTAAGAACAGTAGCTCTTTTAAATAATGATATTTCCTTAACATATCATACGTCTTTTTTTGCTGCTGATATAACTGTTTGCCGATGGTGAGCTCTGTGTTCTGTTAACATTGCTTCACATTTAAATCAATGATGAAACATAAAGTACATTTTTACAATTCCAAGTAGTCCGTTGTATTATGTCCAGTTACCTCTTTCCTGTTGTTTGAAGGAATGCTTGCTTTTTCAGATCCTCAATGTCTTCGGTGTTGACTCGCAACGTGTGTACATGGCGACATGCACAAGCATTATCATATTAAGCTTGCCTTTCTACTTAGTGATAGGCATCGTATATTGCTACATCCTCATTGGAAGCTGGGGATTTCTGGCTGTTGGGACATTGATCTTTTGTTATATTATTCAAGTAAATCATTTAATATCTTGATCTACTTTCACTACCAGATGATATCATTATGTAAATAATCAGCATACTGTCGCAACTTGTTTTCATAGTTAGTTAAATAATTATATTATCAATATCTTTTTCTAATTATGAATTCTTGGAGACCCGCATTATTACGCATTATATTGAAATCACAACATTTTATTGAAGTACCGAAAGGTTTGGTAAAAGAAAGCAGTCAATTCACTATATCAGATTCTTGAGCTATATCAAAACTTGAGATGATACTGCCCATCATTACTCAAAAGAGATATCATTAGATAGCACATCGTTTCAATGATCTATGCTATGAGTAGCGTTGGTAAGTATCAGAAAGTTACCTCATCAATGTAATACGTTCTTTCAAGCGTTTTAAGTAATTTTGCAGAGACAGCTAGCCAAGTACATAGGCCCAATACGGATACAAAGTGTGAAGTTTGCTGATCAAAGGGTTCAAAAAATGAGAGAGATAATAAACAACATACAATTCATCAAAATGTATGCTTGGGAGAATCCGTTTTCGGGTGCAATTAAAGGTAATGATACTGTATATTTAAATATGTATGACAATATGTAAATATTATTTCTACCCACCGCAAAGTATTTCAAAATGGGCTTGATCCAAAGCAAACTTCGTTTATATGACTGCGACTATATCCTGCTTTTAAGTGATACCGACCGGTGTCACAGATAACAAATAGTTGTGCTCCATCTTTAGTCTCAATGTTCTGATCTTATTAAAGCTACACGAATTTAAAAACAGCTATGCTTTTCTGACCTGTACATTCTTGATCTTTTTCTCCTTATATAAAATGTACACGTACCAGTCCCTTTTTGCATAGCCCTTCTTCGTTTGGTTCTTGCTATCCTTATATATCTTGTCTATATTGTCCATTTGATCTTCAGGTAACATTTCATATACCTTTTATTTTGCAACACATTTGGAAACTATATCTACAAGTTTGTCTTACCTTTGTACATTACATAGTTTGGGTGCAAACATTTATTTTTAATGTACCTTGTGACGTTCCTATTTTTTACATTTTGGACTTAGATTTATACTTGCGTTTCTAACGGGAGTACATTTCACTTCATCAGGCATCCGTAAATTAGAAAAGAAGTATTTGGAACAATCCGCCATGTTGATTTGTATAATCAGTGCAATAGTTCCTATCATACCAACAGTAGCTGCCGTTGTCACAATCTCGTCATATGCGGCGACCGGTAACACGCTAACTGCATCCACGGTAGGGTTATGATTATGATTATTTGTTTGAATACGTACAGTCGCGGCTATCATAAATGATCAAGAGGATTGAATATGTGCATAGATACGTTTAGAGATCAGTTCCATATACCTTCCCTTTTCACTTTACGAATGAAGGCAGAAACAAATACTACAATTAGATAAAAATGAGAAAGAATTCCTTGAAAAAAGGCCACCTTCCATATAACTTCCTTCCTTAAAATCGACCTTCAAGCGTATAGAAACAAAAACTAAACACAAAAGGAGGACCAAACGTAGTCTACAGGAGGATACCGCTTTGGAACGGTTAATATCAAAACATTGGGTTTTTACCTAGATTTGAGGATCAAACCTGACCCGTGCCTCTGGAAAAACCAAAACAAATACGAAAAATACATACTTAATTAATTAATACAAGTTAATAATGTTACACGGATAAAAAAGATCTACATACTCAATCAACAGCATACACTATTAACAATTTGACCGCTATCATCCTCCAACAATAGTATGCAAAATAAATTAGATGACGTCATGTATCGAGTTATAACGTCAGTTTGGAAAGTAAATGAACAACAATTTGATGTCGAATTCAAGCACTTGATAGCGTTACTGACACTGGAATATAAAGGAAGAACCGGAGCAGTCATGAGGCAAAAGGAAAAAAAACACAATGGGATTATGATAAAACTGACGATGCACAATTTAATGACTTTGACCGCCCTTTGCCTCATTTGGAGTACTGACATATTCAATGACATGAAGTGAGCTATCAAACATAATTATATTCAGTATTAATTTCCTTGTTTAGTGTCCCATCTATTCCATAAAACATAGAGACATAACGTGTGTCTGTTATGAATTTTAGATTTTTGCGCTTATCGGAACAATGAACTTTCTGCGTGGTGTGGCTGCCCGGATACCAGCATCCCTTAAAATGTATGCAGAGGCTAAAGTCAGTTTTAATAGAATACAAGTAAGAATTGTTTTGAAGTGTTCGTCAGGAATTGTGTCCATGGAAAGAAAACACTACAAAAATGCCGTTTTACATAATTATTCATCATAGTTCTTACAGAAATAATATTCCTATTTACTGATTATCAAGCTACTTGTAGCATTTAAGATCTTCAAGAGAAACGGCAAGATATCTACTAAGTAATAGTACTTGAGGACCATATCCTCAGATACTGCGTTTCACTGTTGTCAGCAAACCATGATCGGGTTAAGTTTTTCTGACGTATTCGTGTTTCCAAGATCAACTCAGATTATGCGATAAATCATAGGAAACTTCACTATGATGAATAATATGCAATTCTCACTTATTTTTTACATTCTTTGTTAGTAGTGCACGTGTTACCTACTAAGTGATTAATTTGGAATAAAACAACACTGTTTGTAGTTCTGTTGCAGTGCATTCAATACTCGTTAAGTTTAAATGAAACCAAATCGTGTGTATTGTCTGATAAGATTTCACTAAATATGTTTATATAATAATAATATTATCACACTAACACATTTTGATTTTTAATTATGTTTCAAACATTTCATATCTTTTACTAAATAGGTTTATGCATACATGAAATGGAATATATAAATTCAATGATATTTTCTGAAACACTATTTTTTATATATTTAAAGAAACTGTTATTTATTGAGGAATATATTAAACCACCCACGAACGTGATCAACACAGAAAACGATATCGAAATCAAAGATGCTGATTTTGTGACCGAAACGATGTATCAAACATCGAATGCCAATCATCCTCTTCGAAAAGGCCCTGAAAGTGAGTTTAATCATATCAAGCTGTTTTACAGAAACGAGGTAGACATACATTTACATGTTTATTTTAAATTATACTCTTGCTTATTCCTGAATCGTCTGATTTCATTTAGCTTTCCTTGACATCGGTCGTATACGATCTCTGCCCGCTAATTTGTAGTCCTGTCGGCAATCGTTTAGTATTATTGCTTAGTCGATCCGTGCCGAGAACTGTCTTGTTTATGCACCGTGGCACTTAAAAGTTCATTGTATTTTATTTCACTTTTCAGACGCGTATTCTAACACCACAGACACAAGTAACTATTTTGAATTGACTGATATAAGTTTTGAGGCTAAACAGGTATTTGATGTATTCATTATCAAATCATTAGACAAGACATATAAGTTGAAATTTTGTCAGACAAGTTGTTAAAATGCTTTCCTCAGCTGATTGTATCAGTAATATGCTTGTACGTACTGGTAATTCAATTCAGGAGAGAGTGAATGATGTGAAGCTTGGGGTCATTCATAGAACAAATGCGACATATTTAAAGATCTATTAACCCGTTTGTCCATAGGGCAAGTTAATAGGAATAATCGGACCCGTAGGTTCTGGCAAATCATCACTGATGTTGGCGATTCTTGGACGGGTATGTAATATACTTTATTTCGAGGTTCCTACCAGGTTGAATACACAGTCAAACTTGTTAACAAAGGACAACTTATTGAAAGACAAATTGAGGCCTTTATTGACAAGTGGTCATTACTTTGATTAAGGACTATTATTAATGTAATGTAAACCTACTTTGCTGTACAATTTAAAAATGAAGATTACTGCAAACATGAATTTGAATATGTTCATAATGAATAAAATTATGGGTTGTTGCAACCATTCATGTAATAACCATTATTGTACTAAAATTTTCAGTTTGAAGTAAGATTTTACCTTTGCACTCGTTAATCTACCGATGTGTTCCGTTGCATTAATTAGCGCATACTTAATTATGGCCATTAACGCTTAAAATGATCTTCATTTTTTTCATATACCATGTGTTCTTATAAATGATAATTGCCATTGTATATTATTATTATTTGTTTGGTTTTGCAATATCCAACCAAAGTTGTAATAACCATTCTTGTAACAGAAATTTTAAGTTGAAGTAATAAGTGGATTTTACATTTGCACTCATTAACCTACCGATGTGTTCCGCTGCATTAATCATCAGGGACAGAGACATGATTAAGTTCATATACCATGTGTCCAAGCAATTGATCATTGACATGTATAGAATTATTGCAAGTTTGTTTTTATTACAAGAATGGTTGCAATGTCAAACCAAACTTGTAATACCCATTCTTGTTATTAAATTTTTAAGTTGAATCAGCTGATGTGTTCCGCAGCGTAACTTGCGCAGTGAACAAATTTGGAATTGTGTGAAACGGAATAAATCAATTTCACTTACTCATACTGTTGAATGGAGATGTGTAGGAACGTTAAGAACAATTGTGAAGGTTTTTTTCATAATAGGACATAATTATGCAAAATTCCTGGGACATCGTTTTACTTCTTTTAGACATTTTTATTTCAAAAATCATTTTTTGAAACAAAATTCAAAAATAAAAAAACTCGAAATATTGATGGTTAGTCGTCTCGTATCCTAGGTTGGTCCTCTCCTAATTCCAATTTGAAACTATGTTTAAACTATGTGTACCCTGACAACCAAACATACTTTAGAAAACACGACAGCCTGATTGATATTGATTGTAAACAAAAATAGGACATTTGTGAGGTTAGTATCTATAATTCCAGTTTATATATAAAATATGAATAACGACGCCCCATGCGTTGTACATATATCTCATTGTATGCCAAAAACCTCCACAATTCCTAAAACATCTTCAATCAAGAGTATGAGTAATGGGCTTATTTTTTATTTCCGTTCCGCTCCAATCAGATACCAGATTAGTTCCAAATGTATTCCACTCCATCCCAGATTTTTTTACATGTTAAGTTATGCTGCAGAACACATCAGTAGGTTAATGAGCTGACTTCAACTTGAAATATTTATTACAAAAGTGGTTATTACAAGATTGGTTTGACATTGCGACCATTCTTGTAATAAAAACAAAATTGTAACAATCCTATACATGATAATTATTATTTATAAGGACTGATGGTTTATGAAAAATGGAGGTAATTTTTTACTGTGATATTGACGTAATTGTGGTGTGCAGGTGCTAATTAATGCAGCGGAACGCATCAGTATGTTAATGAATGCAAAAGTAAAATCTTACTTCAACTTTAAAATTTTATTACAAGAATGGTTATTAGAAGTTTGGTTTGGCATTGCAACCATTATTGTAATAAAAAATGAAGGTAATTCTTAAGCGTTACTGGCCTTAATTATGTCTGCACGTGCTAATTAATGCAGCGGAACACACCAGTAGGTTAATGAATGCAAAAGTAAAATCTTACTTCAACTTGAAAAATTATTACCAGAATGGTTATTACAAGTTTGGTTGGACATTGCAACCATTCTTGTAATAAAAACCAAAGTTGTAATAATTATTATATAGCACTAAACCAATGCGGTACGTCGAATCTATTTCAACGGTATAAAAAATTTCGTTGACTATTGTAAATTGTATGTCCATTGTCAAAGGAATAAGTGAAGTTGTACCGGCTACTTTTGATATGACTTGGAGTCGTACCAATATTGCATTTGTATGATAATTCGATAAGATATTTGGAAAAGTGACTTCTGTTGTTAACATTTTCTTAATTGCAAGAATGCATGGCTGGTTTCAATTTAGGAAGATGTCTCGTAGTTACCTGTACTAGTAAATATTTTATTGAACAGCTTGAAATAACAAAAGGACATTTAGCTGTTAATGGTAGAGTAGCGTATGTGCCACAACATCCTTGGATCTTCAATGCTTCCATAAAAGAAAATATTCTGTTTGGTAGCGTATTTGATATGAAAAGGTAAGGATTTGTTTATAGCTGAATCGATAGCTTATAAATAAGGAATGGAATGAATAAAAGACAGAATAGAGCGGTGAAGGAGCTGAGTACCGGCGACAGTGTGTAGGCTACATGCACTAACGAAGCACTAGTGTCTCTGCCTTTGTTGATGCAGCATCTAGGGTCTAAACCCGCTGTTTGATATAATTATTGTTGTTCGGTACGAACACAAAGTTAACACCATTTCTCCACAGTCGATCGGTTTCAAATGTCCTGCACACCGAAGAGCTCCCATTAACCTTCCACCTACGAACATAGTTCCAATTTTTCAATTCAATGGCATAAATACGAATTCAAATATTACTCGCATTCAAGTCAAAATCAGATGGCCATGCAAAATCGTAAACGATAAAAATTCTAAACAATTTTCTACCTCGGAAAAAGGAGGTTCATCGGGAAATTTTAATCGATTAATTTAATGCTTATAACGCGTAACTTTTTCTTCGAGCATGTCTTCATATATGAGATATTACATTCTGCATAAGTTGAGTATACGTGGGGAAGGTAATGCAGACTATATATGTTAATTGCTGAACTACTTTTGGTGATCTGATTGGGAAAGTACTGAAAGCACATGGAACGGAACAACTTTAACAATTGCATGGCGGGTGTAGAAAAGCAAAGCGTAGTACTTTGGGCTGCATCAAAATTCATGCGCGAACTATCGTTCGGTTTCCAAAACTCAGCCCAATACCTCACCCTACAAAGAAATTCAACTTATGACTACTTTGTAGTTCCGAAAAACAGCAGAACCTTCAGAGCTTTGATTATGTTTATGGTATTGATCAGAAAATAAGGCGATACATGATTGTAATTGTGATAATTAAACTAAGGAACATAACTTAATGTTTCGTCGCACATTACTAAACTTTATTGATAGACTTCATTAAACTTAATAATTAAATGAAGGAGAACATATATCTATAAATTCGAGTTTTATAGATATGGTAATAAATCATTTCCAGATACAATGATGTAGTAAGATGTTGTTGCTTGAACACAGATATTTCAATGATGGTGGACGGTCACGATACTGAGGTAAGCGCAAGAAACGCAAACATGTATCTTAAAATAATGGAAATTTGAAAAATAATTATTATGCATAGTTATAACCTATATCGTATATTGTCTATCACATTAATATTTATTTTATTGAGAATAATATGTCAACATAAACAAATAGATTGGAGAACGTGGGACAAATCTAAGTGGTGGACAGAAGCAACGAGTAAGCTTGGCGCGCGCTGTGTATAGTAACCAGGACATTTACATCCTAGATGATCCATTGTCGGCGCTCGATATCAAAGTTGGAGCGAAAGTATTTCAAGAATGCATTCAGGGTTTGCTGAAGTCAAAAACAGTCTTGCTCGTAACACACCAATTAGAAGTAAATGATTCTACATAAATCGTTATTAAAATGAAAAAAAAAAGGAATTAATTATACCAAAACATGATGCATAGTTGCAAAGTTATGATGGTAAACCCCTTGAATGATTGCTGGGTTATTCATAAAATGTCTTAGAAATTTCGGATGAATAGTACTTATTTGATTTTATTGAATTGACTATACTATAACAATGCTGAATGTAAAAAAAGTAAATAAAGCACATGTCAAGTAGTGGTTATAGTAATGGTAGTGAAATAATTAGTTTTTAGGATAACCATATACTTGTACTTTTAAATGCATAAGTTGAAGCATTGTGACGAGGTTGTTGTTATGGAAAATGGTATGATAGTCCGACAGGGAAAAAGTAAAGATATATTAGATCAGATCGGGTTGATTTCCTATACTGGACCAAACGAGACAAACATAAGCCATAATAACGAAGAAGGTAATGTTCATGCGGGTCGCTATTATATCGTCGGATTTAAGTAGGCAAGACCAAATAGCTCAAATATCGCATTGCCATATTTAAACGAATGTCGTAATTCATGGAAAATTTGAAATAGTAGCGCATTCAGTCGCAGACCAACTAGCTTTACATTGTTTGAATTTCACATGACTGGCTTTCAGAAAATAACAAACATTTAAATTGAATTTAAAATCGGAAAAGTAACATCAAACTCGCGTTTTACTTGTAGTACATTTCATGAATGGATTGTCAAATAATGACACAAGCATTTGAACGTACATTTTATATTGGTATCACATTTAGATATGAAAACGCCAGGACTGGTAAAAGACGGTTGATTACTTAAAGGAGACCGTTGAGACTGTAGAGAAAAAAGAAGAGACACGTAATCAATATCTTTATTATTTCCCATGCAGTATTTACATACACAATGTCACATCTCAGCGCTTATTATTTCCTGCTTTCAATATCTATAATCATGCAATCAAGTATTGATTTATATGATAAAATGATGACTTCTATAGCAAGCTTTACAAACTTTTGATTTTGTTCTCTAAAACGCGCTTCCGTTATATAATAATATATAACTACGAAGTTATATTCCGCGCTAGAATGGTAAATAAAAAGTACGACAAAAATGCATTTTAGACTATGCTTTTTTAAACATTCTCATTTTATCTGATCTTAAACATTACTAGTTTAACTTCTGTTGTCCGTAACGTTGTCTTGAACTCGTGATGTTTACAAATCTCGTCCCGTAAAGTAAAGCGCACGTCGATATCGTCTTTAACAATTATAATACTATTCAAGTGTAAATATTGAATAAATATGTATTCCAATAATACCAGTTACGTATGTATGAATATGATTTTTCGTGTCACTTGGTCAGGTGCATTTATTCGTGAAGAAACTTCAGCTGTTGGAAATATAAAATTTGGAATTTACAAAACCTATATTAATTGTGCTGGAGGATGGTGTGTTGTTACTGCCATCATCGGGTTGTTCGTAATATCATCAGCTGTTATAATGTTGACTGAATGGTGGTTGAGTGAATGGATCTCTTCAGGCATTGTGGTGAGAAAAATATTGTACATGTATATGATAAAAGCATCGTTTATCTATAAGTTAAATCTGCGCATATAAATTGCATACAAAATGATTGACACCAATGGTTTATTATTTTAATGTCTCACTCGTAAGGTTTGATTCCCACTCACGGCTGTGTTTATAATGGTTGGGAACGATTTATGATGCCAGTATACCTTATACATATTGGATTTATTCTTGTACACTCTGTGTATGATTTAGAAACTGTTAAACAGATCTGATTAAATATGACGAATTAACGAAAGTTACATTATCATTATTTATATAATTCTATTCTTCTGTAGAAAACATTGAAGATGTGTCAGTTGCCAGCGGAAAATAGTTATATCATCGAAAACATCTCGTCAGTATCTGACTTCAAACAGTTGAATTAAAGTTATCACTATTCAAACAAATGTATAAGTTCCGATTCAGTCGGTTTCTTCACTGCTATTAGTCACAAAACTTACCTCTTTGTGTATGTTTTCACATTGGCTGTGATACTAATACTGCAACTTGTAAAAAGTATCATGGAAGGAAAGGTTTGATTCAATGTTACTTTTAATTACCACCATGTAACTTCAAATTATGCATTTTTTTGTTAAACAACACTTATTGTGTCTAATATGGAAAATACCCAGCAACTTAATTCCAAAATTTGGACAAGAACAAATTCATGTGAAACAAAACCCCATTCGTGTCAAATTATTAGGTTAATGCACCTTTGGCGTTGCATTACGATAAACCATTGTTCTTCTTCTACATGAAGCGAAGTCATATGGGAATAGATTACGTGCTATTTTACACCAATAAACTAATTGAATGGCTAAAAGCTAGGTTAGAATTTCGTTCCTTGTTTATAGTTCTTAGTCGAGATTCATGTTTTTTGTACTCATGTTATCGCATACATAATAATTTTACGTAAATGACAATTATGTAACACTTCTTTTTCCCAGACTAGTATTATAATTTTAGTGTGTAGTGAGAGCATCTGATGAACTACATACTAGATGTTTAGAAAAAGTAATGAGTTCTACGATGTCTTTCTTTGATTCAACTCCAGCGGGAAGAATACTAAATAGATTTTCTAAAGACTTCGATGAATGTAAGAGGTTTATTTACAAATCAACATTTATTTAAGTAATGTTTCAGCTACGTACACAATACAGTCAACTCTCATTAGCAAAAAGTTTTCAGGACAGTTAAAACAGTTCGTATTAACGATAGTACAGCGTGAACATTTAAAAGCTGATTTCGCAACATTTCTTCAGAATAAATCGCTGAATTTCTTGACGTTCTTTTCATGCCCCGTCATTCGAAGAATGGCGAAGGGTATATATTGTTGCCGCTGTCGGTGTGTTCGTTTGTTTGTTCAGATGTGTGTGTTCTTAAAATATAGGTTGTCTTCTCTGGACAATAAGTTAGTTGTTCATAGTCGGATTAATCGCGTTTTTGAACCGTGTAACCAGCTCAGAAGTCAAGGTCACAGTGATTTGACTTAGCCATTATTCAATATAGGCATGGTCGGATTCTGAAATAATTTAGCAAAATGATCACTATTGATAGAAGATGTGTCGCGTGCAAGAACCGTGTGTCAAGCTTAAAGTTCAAAATCACAGTGCTTGGTTCAACATTCACTATAGTTGCTTAAATGGACCGTCAAAGTCTCTGCCTTCTTCTATGATCTTATTTGCCTTTCTCTATGATTTTCCCCTAACAAATGTATCCAATGGGTGTACTCAAAATACAGTCACTTAAATGACGTTTTTGTCGGCTATTTTGTGGCCTAATATTGCCTGAAGCGCAAAAACCAAAACAAACAAACACTAATGATAGCATACTGGTGCATGCATATGTAACTTTATTAACAACCCACTTCTTCAACAAACATTGCGGGGGTATCCATGTCCTATGGGCATTTCACAGTTTAATTTTGAAACTCGTCGTACGGAAATCTATTTGGTCTAATTTTACAAATGTCATATCTTGTGCTTTAAAACATTCATTTTATGATGTTGAACTGAATCATTTGGTCCCCTCATTGATACCAGTTTGTTTTCTTTCTTTTTAAATTGCAGGCGACGCTTTAATGCCACATGTAATTTACATATTTCTGGATATGTTCACAAGATTTGTTATTGCAACGGCAATATCAATCTACATTTCTCCATGGTTTCTTATAATAGTTGTCCCCATGGTACTGTTTTATTGCATTCTGAAGCGAATATCATCTGTATCAATCCGTGAACTGAAACGATTTGAAAACATGTCACGGTCACCATTGCTCAGCAACGTCAATGCAACAACGATGGGTTTGTTGTCGGTTGTTGCCTACGAGCAGCAGGAACAGTTTTCAGACAGGTACACTGAATACTCATCAATGAATTCTGAAACTTCTGTATGATTTCTAAAAGAAGAACTTATGTGGACAAACTCAATCATTATAATACTAAAACGAGTATGTACATGAATTGAATCTGTGTTTACTGCGTACGGGAACTTGATGTATAAACAGTATCATTATTTCTCGAAATATGATTGACAACATCCTATAAACATGTTTGGCTATCCGATCTTCGAAAAAATGCCGACGTTACTTCGAGACGAAATGTTTTCTTTACTGAAAATATTTCATGTTGACAAGGAAAGGATTATTCAGGACCGTCGGTTAGTTCGATGTAACGGAAAAATCTAGAACAGCGATTTCGTACTAACGAGAGTCAACTGCAATACGCAAACAAAAACCGTAACATTATTTGTATATAAAAGCTGTACAGAACGTACTCGGCTGTGATATTCTTATTTATACTTCAGAGTTGCTCGCTTTGGTAACATGGCATCAATGTCTTCGCTACTGTTTGATATAGGGGTCCGATGGATTGCTGTAAGACTTGATCTAATGGCGGGTTTCATGACTGTTACGGCAAGTCTCATATGTGTTCTAATGAAAGGACATATACTACCTGCGTCCGCTGGATTAATTCTGAGCATGTGTGGTAAGGTAAGAAATATTTAGATACTAACATAAACTCCGGTCATTATGGTTGAATGTACCGACAGATTATCCATAGTTGTTAAGATATATAAGAAAATACTAATGATTATTGCGACGTTGTTCATGCCCGCCCGATCGGTTTATTCAATTATTCAAGCTCACGACGATCGATCAAGAGGTCACTATTGCAATGTACATGATTGCCATGTCTTTGATATTACAACCAAGGCCACTATACCACTGGATCACAAATTTTGAGAGAGGAACATATTGTTCATTTATTTTCAGATGAACAATACTTTCCAATATTTACTTATGCATGCCAACCAGATTGAAGCTCACTTTACTGCTGTTGAACGATTGTGTGAATATAGCGAGGTATACTTTCTGTTCCTTAAGAGATGTATTTTCTTAAAACAATTTACTTAAACACACATTTTCATCCAGTATGCGATACGATACACTAAGATGAGTAAACATGGTATCATTTACGGTATAATTACCATTGTATATGCTTAAGTTCTAATCATTCTTGAATTCAGAATAAAACTACGTAAAAAGGGTACAAATATTGATACCACAACTATCTTAATTGCAGGATCTTGAATCAGAGCCGCAAGGAGAAGAAAGGGCAGTTAGTCGACAATGGACACAAATCGGGAAGATAACGTTTAGTGATGTAACAATGCGTTATAGGAAAGATCAGGAACCTGCACTTCGATCAGTAGGCTTGGAAATACACCCAAAGGAGAAAGTCGGTATTGTTGGTCGTACCGGTGCCGGTAATGAACTGTGTTTCTGAATGTCTGTTTCAATCATTTGCGGCTTGTTTACTACGAACTGATTTTCTATTATTTTAATTATCATTTAAGCAAGAATATATCAAGGATAAGGATATCAAGTGCATCGCCTTTATGTGACTTGCAATAACTAGACAAAAAAAAAGAAACTTTATAAGGTTTGCATAATTTATTCTAAATAATTGACACGTCGGTAACTACTGGAAGAATATTGCCGTAGTGATTTCTTTGCATATCAATTTTGATGATGCGTATGTGTTCGCAGGTTGGCAAAAGAAATCTTTAAAAAGTAAAAAAAGACCGTTTTTATAATTTCAGGAAAGTCTTCTCTTTTTGCGGCTATATTGCGTTTAGTTGAATTAGAGAGTGGCATGATAACCATTGATGATGAAGATATATCAAAAGTCAATCTTAACATTTTACGGTCAAACATAGCGACAATTTCTCAAGAGCCAGTTCTGTTTTTTGGAACTGTAAGGTAGGCTTTATATCGTTCAATTTCAAGTCCTAAGCTCGCTTTGTTTGTCTTTCTTATACAACAACTGAATTTAACGATACTATAAAAAGCGATACTATGTTATGACATGAATATTTCGTTCTTGCATTGAGTCTTTATATTGTTATTCTGTTTCAGATATAATATAGATCCATTTAATATTTACTCGGATGACGAAATATGGTCTGCATTGGAGAAGATAAACATGAAGTGCAAGGTTGATGACTTTTGTCATTGTTGAATATCGATATGCATTAATAACCAGTTCTTTTCCTTCATCTAATCATTACAATAAAAATAATGGACAAAGCTTAAAAATATCTTATGTTAGAAGTTACAACTTCAAAAATTTATACTTTTGTTTCTTACAGTAGTCATCCGTCATCCATTCATTCACACAAATAAAATATATATTTCACTACCTTTTGTAGATGTTTCAATTAATGCATGAACGGAATTTCCCTCTATTTGCGAATGTCCTCCTTCAAAGTAATTATGTATAAAACATTTGTATTATTTTTTGGTAAATTTGGAACTGAATAGAGGCCTTCCTGTCCTGTGCAACTCTCAGAGAAATACATCAAATGGTCAACAGTTGCAATACTCATATTGAATTGATAAATGTTATAGTTTTCGGCTATAATACTCCTCACTATGTCTTTAGTGGGGGATTAAAATCTGACTGTTTTCTTCTTGTTTCTGTGCCTTTAACATAAACTTAGTATACATTTTCAGTTTGCAATATCTCATTTATTATCGGATATAACTATTTAAAATTTCGTCTGCCTTTATTGTACGCAATGATCTGTATGTCACCTGATCATGTAGTGCACCTGCATTATGTGCTTTTTGCTATTCCCGCTCCACCCAACGTGTATTATTCGTTTTTTACGTATACACACTATAAGGTCAGTTGATGGGGAACAAGCCACCTTGGTAAAGATGCGTCAGATGACGATAGAGGAACGCGGACGTGCCGTTGAAATGGTGATAAGTGGAACGTCATTGCGACAGGTATTGTAAAACTGTGTTTGATTTGCCCTTTTCGTTTTTTCCGTTTGTAATTTGAGTAGTGTAATCCAATTAAATGGTATTTCTTATGTGTTAAGGAAATAATCCAATAATATAATTTATTTTTCTTTTCTTTAGGTAGCTAGACTTTGGCCGTAACGTCAATACCATAAATAATCGATGGACAAGTTTGCGCGCAGGGGGGTTGTAGCAGACGAAGCAAGAGCAAGCCGTCGACGAGTAACAACTGGACAACAAGATGCCTTAATTTTGCAACATCTTCTGAGAAAACGATTTCAGCCTGCGTCTCGGACAGCTGCTGAAACTATTGAAATTCATGGCCGCTCGATATCTGCACAAACTGCGCAGACGACTCAGAGATTAAGGCTTCCGCGCTAGACGACCTCATAATGGTATTGCGCTTATTCCAAGACATCAACAGGCACGACTGACTTGGGCAAGACGACACCGTCGCTTCACTAGGGCCGATTGGGCTACCGGCCTATTCACTGACGAAAGTAGTTTCTCTCTTTAATGAAACGATGGTCTAGCCAGGTGCTACCATCATCGTGGTGATTGCGAACGGTTTGCCGATGAGTGTGCCTCAGAGAGTGATCAATTCGGAGGAGGAGGCTCAGTTATTATTTGGGCTGGTGTATCGCATCATTCAAAGACCAGGGCAGTCGTAATCCGCGGATATCCCTTTCTACACGTTACCAAACTGAAATGCTCACTACTGCCGCTATTCCTCACGTCCAGGCCAATCGTGTGATGATGTTCATGCATGATGGTGCAACGTCTAAATATTATAGCTCACCTGGCACAGAGTGTCTTGTTGACCTCTACTCTGTTTGTTCAAATTATGGTCCCGGGGTCGAACTTGGCCCTGTCCCGGAGTTTACTATGTTTTATATAGGAAAATTAAAAACTTTTCTTGTCCAAAACCGCAAGGCCTAGGGTTAAGATATTTGGTATGTAGCATTGTCTAGCAGACCTCTACTAAGCTTGTTCTAAGTATGCTCAGTGCGTCAAAATTGGTCCCGCCGCGGGGTCACATGATTTATATAGGCCCAAATAGGAAATTAAAAAATAATATTATTGTCCGAAACCACGAGGCCTAGAGCTTAGATATTTCGGATGTAGCATTGTCTAGCGAACCTCTTCTATGATTATTCAAATCACGGCCTCAGGATCAAGATTGGCCCAGCCCCGGAGATCATTTGATTTCAACAACTACTTGACAGTTTGGGAAGGTAACTCCTTACCATGACAAATAACTTTCCTTGATTAAATTATCCCATAGTGTTACGATATTCAGGTGAGCGATATAGGACATTCATGACCCTCTTGTTTTTAAAATGTATATCGGTTAAATGTGAAAACATTTCCCTGTATTATTGAACTTACAATACTATGCATGAGAACTTAGAAGTAAGACAAATTTCCTTTTTATAATGAAGCGTGAAACATGTCATATTGATGTAACGCTTGACAAATGTGTGAACAATAAATTAAATTTAAATAATAAAATGTATTATCTGCTTAATTCTTCAGGTGTTAATTAATACTCTATCGCTTATTAAACAAACAAATAAACTTTATTGCGAATCGGCAAAAAACTTGTCTTTCCCAACGAAAAGCATAAACATATGACATACTGAGAACATAGAAATGGTTAACGTATCGGGCTTTGATGTCAGGTCCAATCAAGTTTCACCAATTTATAGATTTAACAAGATGTGTTTATGAAACACAATGCCCCTGTTCAATGATACATGTGAACACTAAATATAAAAATGTATATAATAAACATAGGGCAATAACTCTACCAGCAATTAAAACAAGAGAAATGTATCTATCTATCGATACAGGGGCATAAAAACTAATCCATAATTATATACTAAAATAAACTCACTGTATAAAGTGCATTGCAAGTGATTTGAAACAAATATTACATTTTATTGGTCTTCTATAAACCAATATCGCACGTAATTTACAATTTTTTTAACAACGATAACTATTTGTATATAGGAATATATTTCAACAAATAGCCTTAAAATAACTATAAATGTATAATGCAGGGAACCGTGCCTCAGATTTTTGATAACGTCCTCCGTTCGTTAGAAAGTGTCAAATTCGGGTAACTACGGACACTTTTTGCACAGCTGACGACTACCCAGGTGTGTCTTACCATGACATCTCTCTCCAATCACTTACCGTATGCGTTTTAGTACCGTATTTTGACAAGAATATGTACTCGGACATTACGGTACAGTTTATATGTCTGACTGTGTGAAAGAAGTTGCGAGGTAAGTTTAAAGTACGATTTGAAAACCGTTTCAAAATGAGAAAGTTCGGACAACGTCGAGAAAGTACGGACATGAATATCGAACAACTACGGACACATTGAACAGTCGAGAAACTTCGGACAGTTCGAGTTTTTTAAAAAAATAAATGTTTTCCAACGTACCACATTACTGTCCATACATGTGAAATATTATCTAGGCATATATGAGAAGCTAATCAGTGTTATGTACATCAACATTTATGTTATAGTTCAACAATAATTGACGAAATATGTCTGATATAATAAGATTGCCTATACAATCTTATCTCTTTGCCCCTGACCTCCTGCTGAAATTGTTACGTACATATTTTATGAGAAAATATTAAAACACACACACACACACACAGACGTGAGTCAAACATATTGAACTTATACAGATCTGTTATTTTACAAGTGAAAATTATTTCTGTTCTTTTTTTACTTAAACCCGATTTTTTCTCTTGTTTTCTTTTTCAATTTTTATGTTGTTAGCTCTGATTGTTTCACTAATAGAGCAAACCGGAGTATTATCGAGACTGAAGCACATCATCGAAAATGCTTGTTTCATTCTTAACGAGGGAGGTAAATTGAACAGAATGACATCATAAGATATACGTCATAAAGAGCTATTAAACGTCTGTTACGTCCACCTCAATCGTGTACATGTTATTCATCGTTGTATGTTGTGTAGTAGACAACCGGGGTATTATCGACACATGTGAGGCAATTATCGACACCAGCAGGTTAATTATAGACACCAATACAAATACAAGAAAAATACAATGGGACTTTAACATTTCCGCTACAAATACCGAAAACCGCTTTGAAATCCATCATCAAATAAGGCGGCAATCTTAATGACACCTACTGTGTTTTTGTTTGTAAGCGAGTAATTAACAATAAAAGTGTCAGATCATTATCGTCTCATGAAATGAACGAATTTCGATTAATCGATGCATCCCATACAATTTTGATAGCCAATCATAATCGCGAATGTTTACAGTTCAATTATTTAAACCACGCCCAGGTTCGATGTCTGGTAAGAGATTTAACAACAAATTATCGTTATTAACGAATTAAATGTATCATATCGTACCAATACAATGCACAACACGTTAGAGATGGTTAACGCTGATAAGGTAAAGTCGATAAAGGATGCAGTGTTTATCGCAATAAAACACTAATTTTGCGCTTTCGGTCAGGATAGTTTGTTTCTTGGTTTCAAAGTATGATATTTAATCTTTTTAAATAACTTAAAAGGTTATTTACGGTTTTTTAGCATATAAAGCCAGAACCGATACATTAAAGTATTGTTTATAACGGGATAGAGTAACCTAGTTATTCTCCAATCTGGATCGTCTTTTTTATAAGACGGAAATACCAGTGGTTGTCGGTTACTATTGTAAGTTAGTCTTGTTGAAACGAAAGGACAAGGTCAGCAAATGGTACATCCGGGTATGTATATAATAAATTAAAAATCTAACAAGCAGTACTTATACTATTATATAGTGGTTCTAATGTCGAATAAATGTTTCAGGAAGTAGCATATTTGATAGAGATAATTCTTACTTTCAGTTTCCATTAAATTATTAAACATTGATGGAGAAGACCATCTGATATAGGGCATGTATTTTTGTCGTAAAGTATAACAATTTCTTATTTAGATTTCACATATCATGAGGAAACGATATTCTGTTTCTACGAGATTTTTATTGCAATTAAGACATACTCTATTTGCTCTGTCTGTATTATTGTATCGCCCAGTTGCTGTGGCTAGACAATGGGCTGATAACTTAAATCATGTAAAAAGTGTTCTCAGATAGTCGTTACTGATGATGTCAAGATATTTCTCAAAAGTAAATGTTGTTTTGAAACTCATGTATTGTTGCATTTTTTACATTTAGCCTAACTTAGTGTTCCATTATATACCGTAATCAGTTAGCTCATAACACAGGTAATCCCTGTGTCGAACTCTTTTCCATGGTCAATGAACTACCTGATTAATAAAACTATGCAGAATAACTACACAGTCAGATGTACTGTTCTTATTCCTAAACCCAAACTGTTCGTCACATAGCACTCTACTATCTTCGTGAATTAAGTCTATTGCGAAGAACTAATGAAAAAATCCTGGCCATTGTATTGATCAGTGAACTGCCTCTTTAGTTAGAGGGGTCAGATTTGACTCCCTTTTTATGAATGGGTACATTGATATCCCTTGTCCAAGATTCTGGGTAAACTCCAGAACCGTACAGTTTGTTAAAATTCTTTCAATATATAGTGCTATAAATTGTTTTGCATCAATAAAGTCACATGTTATCTTATCACATCCCGGTACCTTATTTCTCACTAGACAAGATATTTGTTTACATATTTCATTTTTATTATTTCGAATGGTTCATCTAAACATTCAATATTAATCAGGTTCCCTGTTTAAATTGCGATCAATTTACGTCGCCCGAGGCATATTTTTTCCTTTTGTTTAAGTTGTCAATAAAATATGTGGAAAACTGGTCAGTAACAATATCTACCGCTGAACTACTTTTATTGCTTTTGAATTGGTAACCCCTTTTCCAGAATTGTTTTTGCTTTGCGGCTCATAACGGAAGATTTTTCTTCTTGAATAGTATCGGGATTTAGCATTTTTTCTAAACGTTAATGACATGTTTCCTGCTTTTAATCATTTGTAATTTATTATCGGCAGAAGCATTTTGTTTGAAGCCTCTTCTGTCATTATAAAAACGTTTTTTTCGCAGATCTACATTCATCATTAAACCACATATTTGAAATCCGTGTTGTTTGTTGTTTGTGATAAATAGTCCTACCGAAAGTACTGCTTCGAGTTCTGATAAAATCTATGTTGGCTTGTTCATTTTCTATTCTACACGTGGTGTCTTCGAATTTTTGTCGTTTGTTTTCTATGGTAGTAAAAATCATTTAATTTATTTTGATCCCGTATTATTTTTCAAACGGGATTTCACTTCGGTTTGTAGCCTCATTTAAACACCCGATTTTGAAAGTTATTGGACAGTCATTCGAATATTCTAATAAAGCATGAACCGTAAAGTCAGTGATAGGTGAGTGGTTTGTCATTAAATAATAGTAATTAAATACTAGTGCACACTCGGTTTCTTTTTTACTATAATACGTACGTTTACCATCACCTAACCTTCCGTTAACAATACATGAAGATAGTTCATGTTTTTTACAAAGATAAATCAGTTACCTGGCAAATGTAAATTGTCATTTCGATCTGGTGTTGAGACATATTCAAGTCAGCTCACCTGTTCTGCAATAAGAATCCCCGAACAGATACACATCCCCTATCAATCAAACTAAAGCGTGAAATGTCGTAGGACAAAATGTCAAGTAATTCACAATCATACAAACAAAAAGTTGAGCCATCTGATGGAATGTAGCACGAAGAAATATATTTCTCGACACCTGATTGAAAACAATTTAGTTTGAACCATATCAAACTATATTGGGTATTATTCTGATGACTTTTATTGAGGTAGTCAGTGATTCCCTATAATACACATAAGTATTCCACCACTAAATCGCTTGGCCTTTTTGTTCGATTTAGGTATTGAGCAGTGGAAGAAGTAATATCCTGGTATATTATATATATCATAGCGCGATATATGTTTAATAAATTCCGCGTCGTCCAACTTGAACATCAAACCTTGCACATTCCATTGAATAATGGAAATAGTATTTGTTGATAGTATTAATATATTATATAACGATATACATTTAATAAATTCCGCGTCGTCCAACTTGCACATCAAACCTTGCACATTCTAAGTTCCATTCAATTGAAAAACGGAAATAGTATTTTGCTGATCGTTGTTGACCTAGTGACTCATATCTTCAACGGGGTGATTTGTTTGTCCTTTCAATCACAACAATTCGATCGAAGGATATGGTTGCATTTTCCCTTCTTGGCGAAGTTAATTCAAATGAGGGACGAGCTGTCTAGGTTTCTCCTGAATACCCTTTGGATATTGATCACCAACCATGTCAGATTGTTGGTCTTAATGATATTAAGAACAAGTTCAAATATGGGTCACCTAGGGAAAAAGCTAGGTCACAAGGTCAAATCTTAGGCAAACCTTATTAACACTGTAGATGTAAAATTTTGATTGGATCTTCACCAAACCTTGTCAGAATGTTTGTCTTTATTCTATGTAAGACAACTTCGAACGTAGGTCTTATGGGGTCAAAAACTAGACCACTGGGTCAAATCTTAAGAAAACCTTGTCTATGCTGTGGTTGTCATGGTTTTGAGTGGATCTTCACCAAACCTTGTAAGAATGTTTGACTTATTTATATGTAGGACAAGTTCTAACATGTGTCATCTGGGGTAAAAAAATAGGTCACAGATTCAAAACAATGTTTTAATGAGTAAACAATGATTGTCATGTGAGCGAGATAGGGCCATATTGGCCCTCTTGTTTATTTAAAGCCACGGTGTATTTATATCAAATAAAGAATACTTTTTAGTTAAAAAATACTGTTTGGAAATAAAGGCATATTTTGTTCTGTTGCTTAATATGTAAAAGAAAACCTACTGGGACTGATACTTCCAATTAGCATGTAAGTTTTTTTAAAGGGCCCAACTACCACTTTTGACCTTTTTAAAATAGTTGATTAATGTTAGTGCAACCTTTTTAGCATTATGAAAATTATGGATTCACTTATTGTATACGACATAGGAATTATTAGAGATTTTGAAGTATATTGACGGGGAATACAGCCGTGAACCAGTTCAGGACATGGGCAGTAATGTGAAGTTTTATTAATGTCAAAAACATAAGAAGGTCGTATCTTCAAATTACATCTTTTAGCACTGATCCATCGTTTAACGATGGATAAAATTCATGGAGGAAAGCAGGTGTAAATGGTTTATTTTGCATACTATAATACAACATGCAATCACTTATGTAGTAATTAATATTACGTATTACAAGCCTACAAAACGTATTATGATGATAAATCGGTTACATAACACAAAGTGGCTCATAAACGTTTCTATTTATTCGATGAATATAGTTCAATCATATCGCTAACTGCACGGCCAGATTTATGTGATTAGATTATCCTTTGATCATGTAAATACACATCCCTATAAATCATGTTCATGGTTTTAACATTCTAGAGTATATACCAGTTATCTGACGTTGCTTTTTCTAAATAGAACATACAAATTATTCATGGCTCTTATGTTCTTTGTTTGTACTTGCATTCAAGTTATATAATGACACTATAGGAACGGGCAATTCATAAGTTCAGGACGTAAGAATGGAATCAACAAAATCAGAAAATCGCGTTTCTTGGGCAAAGTTTGAATCCGAAAAACGAGGAAGAAGGTATGTTACATTACAATTACTCTTTTGCACAACACTGATATGGCTAATTATCTTGTTTTAGAGATATCCATATTTGATACTTTATTAAAAGATAAATGACATAATACGTGTTTTTTATGTAAAACGAAAATAAGACATAATTAAAAGCATCCACTCATTGTAATAAAGAATTGTATGCAGAATTAAACGTACATTATATATAAGTCCAAATTCATGGATAGAAGCACAGGTGCCTGACGTATCTGGTCTGACACGCCCCCAATATACACATAATAAATACAAGGCATGCAACGAGTCGTTTTTGCGACCTCACACAGTCCCGAAATAATGATCAACTGAGAAGACAAATGAAGTCCTATGATCAAATAAACTTATTCAGTCGGCGCTTAAATAATTATTCTTCCTATAAAAAACACATTTTTTTAATTTCAAAACGAACTTAAAGGCAACGTTTTATGCTCAGTTTCTACGAAATATTGCCGTTTTTTGGAAAATCGAGTTAAACCTGTCCCCTCGATTTCACGCTTTAACTCATCATTTTTGCGTTTTTTCCGGAGATTTTTACGGAAAGCATATGTGTTTTGGCATGTACGTATTTCGTCGATGTTTCGACACTGATTGCAGGTATAAAGACAATCCTAACTGATTTGCTAATCGCAATAATCGTTAATTTCTACAAATAATCAGTCCTTTCGCTGACACAACGGCCATTTTGACCGAAGTAGTCCGCATTATTTAATTATTCATGTAAACTATCACATCATTGGTCAAAAATAAAAAGAAGTCACATGTGTTTTAACTACAACCAATGAAAATGTTTGTTTATTATTTCACGTGACGTTAGCCCTACATGTGGACTTGTTCGGTCAAAATGACCGTTGTGTCAGCGAAAGGACTGATTATTTGTAGAAATTAACGATTATTGCGATTAGCAAAACCAGGTAGGATTGTCTTTATACCTGCAATCAGTGTCGAAACATCGACGAAATACGTACATGCCAAAACACATATGCCTTCCGTAAAAATCTCCGGAAAAAACGCAAAAATGACAAGTTAAAGCGTGAAATCGAGGGGACAGGTTTAACTCGATTTTCCAAAAAACGGCAATATTTCGTAGAAACTGAGCATAAAACGTTGCCTTTAAGTTCGTTTTGAAATAAAAAAATGTGTTTTATAGGAAGAATAATTATTTAAGCGCCGACTGAATAAGTTTATTTGATCATAGGACTTCATTTGTCTTCTCAGTTGATCATTACTTCGGGACTGTGTGAGGTCGCAAAAACGACTCGTTGCATACCTTGTATTTATTATGTGTATATTGGGGACGTGTCAGACCAGATACGTCAGGCACCTGTGGATAGAAGTGATGTTTACAACGCAATTCTTAGCAGGATATGTTTGTTTTCATGAACTGAACATAATTTAGTAACTTTAAAGCACTGCATTAGCTTAAAGGTAAAATGTTAACTTTTAGTTGTTCTTGTTATTTGATCTTGTAGTTTTAAAACAATGGAATCCAGTTCTTGAAACAAAAAAAGTTGATCTTTACATTTAGCTGATTTCATAAGCAAGTAAAAATAAAAGCTAAGTGTTATAAACTGATTCATAAAACGAGGGCGATATGAAGGGTCAGTGTATCATGGTAGTTATTATATACATTGTTACTTCATAAGTCAAATTGGATTTATAATGTCTATTTTCTACGCATTCTTTGTCTACGGTTATTCACTTTTTAATTTGTGCTTTGTGCACAACGAACACAGTTTAATGAGAATGACGCAACAACATTTATTTACAGGTCAAGTAAAACTTTACCTATAAACGAAGTAGGGTTATTTTCATACAGTTTCATGACATGGATGTCTGAACTGATTTGGGGAATATATAGAAATAAGCGCACATCACTTACAGAAGAGGATCTATGGAAATGCTCAGAAGAAGAGGGCATTCAGTTGAATACCAAGCGGTATAATTTTGCATTTCTAGAACACGTTTACCTTATGTTTGTAGTTGGTGTATGTATTGATGTCATGTCGCTTACCGTCACATAATCATGGATATGCATCAATATATACTTTATTCAGAATGCTGAAACTTGAATTTTATTAATGTTTGTTAGTTATACGATTATGAACATTTCAGTACGTAAATTGTGTATACCAAATGCACGGCTTAAGCATCTTGGAACTATTCCTACAGCTCGTAATGAGGAACCGTTTGTTTTATCGCGCAAGTTGGACAATACACATTTCTCATGCCCTGTATGGTATGTATAAATTTATATTAATTTTAAATGTTTTATTTGAAAATGCACACGATATCGGAATAACGGATGCCAGAGGATATACGTGCGCATCATAATGCACATTTGAAGATATTTCATTTGTTAATAATCGATTTGTAGAATACAGAATCTCTGGAAAGAAGAAATGTTGCGCAACAAAGACAAAGCCTCGTTTTATAATGTTTGGATGCGTTTCACATGGGTCAGATCGTTATTTGGATTTTCCCTTCTGTGCATTAATGTGATTGCCACATTCGCCTCATCGGTAGGTTAACAAGGTCTACAGTAGAGTTACATTAAATGAATTTTCTAACACGTGTCAGAATTACCAAATCTAGTTCTATAATCATAACGTTTAAAGTATCGTTTCAGATTCGTTACATTTCCGTAAAGAAACAGACGGAGTTTAAAACAATAACAATAGAAATAAATAAACGAACTCTTTACAATAAAACATATCAAATAGAAATAAACAAACGAACTCTTTGCAACATTTCAAATAGAAATAAATAGACGAACTCTTTGCAATAAAACATATCAAATAAAAATAAATAAACGAACCCTTTGCAATATAACATATCAACTAGAAATAAATAAACGAACTCTTTGCAATAAAACATATCAAATATAAATAAATAAAGTTAACGAACTCTTTGCAATAAAACACGTCAAATAAAAATGAATAAACGAACTCTTCGCAACATATCAAATAGAAATAAATAAACGAACTCTTTGCAATAAAACATATCAAATAGAAATAAATCATATCTACTTTTCAGGGATTATTGTTGAATAAAACGATAGGCTATTTAGAATCGGAATATTCAAGCACTAGTTATGGTATTGGACTCGTGGTTATCGTATTCACATGTGAAATGATTCGTGCATTGTCTATCAACATTACGTCGGTGTACTGTAAACAAACTGGTAAGAAAACTTAAGAGTTAATCATTGTCCACAGCCTTCATTATTAACAAAAAAGAATTACAAATGGATAAGTAAACTAGACTCAACAATAGTATGCCTTAGAAAATATGTACTCGTTAGTATTGTATTCAATTATGCATTTGGAACCGTAACTATTGTTACATCAGCAAAATTGCATTCATTGCTGAAGTTTATCTCTACAGGAACACGATTTCGATCTGGTGTGATGGGGATAGTATATGAAAAACTTCTGAAAATGAAGACCATAAATGGACAAACTAATTCAGAGGTAATTATACAACAATTATACAGCATGCCCCTTTTTTAAAATATAAGTATACATATTGAAGCAATTTCATTTATATCACTGTGTAACTTCTCCAAAGCAACACCTGTTGGAGTAGCAAAATTATGTTGCTATTGAGAGATTTTTACTATAGAGAGGTTGAATTAAGTGTTTAATCATGCCGTGGGAAATAATCATGCAGGTTGTTGCTCAAGAGTGGGCCGCTCTGGATAGGTTGTACAGTAATTAGTTCAAATATAGGATACTGATTTTGATCTTTACATACATTTCAGATCATAAATATATTTAGTGTTGATTCACAGCGTGTGTACAAAGCAACTAGTACAACAGTATTCATTTTTACGTTACCGTTGTATGTTGTGATTGGAACTGTATATTGTTATATATTAATCGGGTACTGGGGATTTCTAGCTGTCGGGATGTTGATCATTTGTTACATTTTTCAGGTAAAACTTTCCGTTTCCAGTCTAATTGTATTAACATGTATTTTTGTCACTGTAGCATGCGTACATTGTAAATATACGACTTAGACGATATGTCTTATGTTAATGGTTGTGATTTTAATACAAAATCAGGAATTATAATGTGTATGCTTATCAAGTTTATGAATAGAATGCGTTGATATGTTCATTGTAAGGCTTTTACCATCCATTTTTGAAGTCAGTATGAAATTATAAAATCGAAAATAAAGTATAAGTTAATTTATAGATATAAGACACCAAGTTGTATAATGGCCTATTTTTATAGGAAAAATGAAATATTGTGTTGTTATGGATATGTTCTAGTTACAAATTTTAGATGATTTAGTTGTTCTGATGATAAACACACAAGACATAGACCATCGTACTGGCATAAGGACATGCCGATGGTGCACATTTCCAACGAATTTCAAATAGTCCTTCCGATTGTTTCTAAAATCAATCTAAATGACGTCTGATCGTTTACATTTTATCAAAATATAAGAGAAAATTTGAATTGTGTAATTCCGATAAATCAAATCTCAGAGTTGTTTAACTTTCGATTTTTGTATAATGATAGACACAAGTAGCTAAATACATTGGTCCTACACGGAGGAAAAGCGTGAAATTTGCCGACAAAAGAGTTCAGCGCATGCGAGAAGTTATAAGTAATATAAAGTTCATCAAAATGTACGCATGGGAGAAGCCTTTTACAGATTCTATAAAAGGTAAAACAACCAAATACAAAAAAAAACATTACTTTTTACATAAAGTTGTGATTATACATTTTAAGTACGAATTTTAATCACGCCATTACTCTCACGCCATTAGTACCATATAGTTAGTGAAACATCTTTTGCAAGACAAATTCAGATGTGTTTATTCTATGTTTTGAATTCATTGTCATTTCAGATGTTCGCAAGTTAGAAAGGAAGTGTCTAGAACAATTGGCATTCTTGATGGGACTTTTAATGTCCGTAGTGCCAATAATACCTACTGTGACGGTCGTTATAACAATTTCCGCGTATGCAGCGATTGGGAACCCGCTCAGTGCTTCTAAGGTATACATAAAGATGATGATATTATCCGAGAAGGCAGACGATGTCCTACATAAATTAACATTTGTTCACGAATTGAAAAAACTTTGAGTTTGATAGACTCGTGTCGAACAGGACAGTTATGTCTGATTGATTACAATTCATGGAGTGAGTCCCGTTTTCAAACACCCAGAAATGGACAGAAATTATATATTGTTCTGTATTTTAGGGCGCAGTGTCACCAGTGTGTTGCAATGACATTTACTAAATTGTATTGATTTTTTTTTTTTATAATAATTATAGATATTTGCGTTAATCGGCACAATGAATTTTCTCCGGGCAATTGCATCTCGTGTACCAGGAGCCCTTAAATTGTATGCAGAGGCAAAAGTCAGTTTGAAAAGAATACAAGTAAGTAAACGTTAAATTATTGGATATGATAAAACGCGTATGTAGAACAGTAAACAAATCTAAAAAAAGTATTTTTCCTGTAAGTTTTTCGAACGTATTAATATATTTTGCGAAGTTCTAAAAATCTATACCTTGTATAAACTTAGTCCCAGTGTATATTTAATGAAATAATATATTATTTTACGACTTAGTAAATGCTTTTTTTAATATAACAATTTTAAATATTAATTCAAATATTGGTTGTCGACAGTTACAATTTACTTTTTGAAAGAATCCACGGTCATATATATCCTAATACATAATATTATGTTTTATTCACTAAGGTGATATTTTGGTTTTACCAGACGTATTGATGTGTATTAAACATTTATGATATGTTTTCTTGTTTTAAAGGACTTATTGCTTTTGGAAGAATATACAAAACTGAAGACCACAGTTTTTAACCAGGAAAATGCTATTGAAATAAAGAACGCTGATTTTGTCGTAGATACAAGTTTGAATGAGGCAAAGCTGAAAACGCTACAAATCGACCTCGATAAAGCTCCTAACGGTAGGTTTTATTATTATCAAAACTATATTCATTGCTGCGTCTGTTGAATACGTAATGTATTACCACACATGAGCGTCTTGCTAACTAGCCAAAATAACTAGGTCAGTTCTGATAAAGTGTTACATTCAGTTAATTCCAATTCATTCATGATCGTTGGCAGAATTTAACAGTTTCATAAATCCATGATAAGCGTCATTGGCTAATTATCTTTTTCTATACATAAAGTATATTCTTACTGTATTCTTTCAATTATAAACAAGTGCTCCTCTTTCTGTAAAAATGTATTGCATATTTATCGGTATTGATATTAATATACATTGAAATACAAGTTTTTCTTTCAGATGGATGTTTCCATCTCTCGGATATTTATTTCGAAGCCAAGAAGGTACTGGTTATAATATAATGATTACATAACATACAAGAAGAACAAATACTTTTTATTGATTGTATGTTAATATATATATATATATATGATGTCAAGAAGAATGGTGGACTTTGCAGTAACATAATGTAAATGATATTTAATCGAGTCAGTTGCAATAAGACAAAATACGAGACCCTCCTTGGTAGTCGAGGTGTTAAGATCACTGACTTTAAGTCTCTGTAATTTCTTGCTGATAGAGGGTCGTGTGTTCGAGTCCTGCTACCGACCATATCTTTTAATGGGAGAAAGTAGCCAGTTGCTTCCGAAGGATGAGAGTCTAGTACTGGTTCTTCACAGGAAGGATTAGATGAACTGACCGCATCATATGACACCGACTGTTAAAAATGGGCGTAAATCAACAAACTACCAAAAATACGAGGAACAGTTTCAACCAACTACTTCTTCCTCTAGTTTGTAAAGTTAATGTATTAATTGTTTAACGTACCGTTCAAATTTCTTTCATTTAGGGTAAACTGATAGGAATTTGCGGACCTGTCGGTTCTGGTAAATCTTCATTAATGTTAGCAATTTTGGGAAGGGTAAGTAAAAACATACTCATAAGAAATCGTTTTGGCAAACTTGAACATTTTTCATAAAGCATATTGTTACTTATGTACACTATCTATTACATACATCAGTTTTAATTTGTGTGGACCGTCGAGGAATGTCGTCAAATTATTTATTGCTTTGTATTTTCTTTTTTCCACAAGTAATTTTTCAATACCATTTCAACGACTGTTATCAATACGTATGTACAAATGTACTATTTCTCCAACCATTTTATGCCATGGTTGCTTAAAGTCTAATAATCATATAAATTTATCGGTCGTAATAGTTTATGTTTGTTCTATAAAAGAGGAATCCGGTGCGTTTTCCTCCCGTGCGTACTTTATAGCAAGAAAAAATGTATCCAAAACCACTATCGTATTCTTTTTCAATATCATTGAAAAAAATACTATTTATAGAACAGCTGTGTTCTCCCGCAGTCATATTATGACGGCATGAAGTGATGTCACGCGCTCTATATATTTCAAGTTTACAAAAGCAAAATTCACAGCGAAATGAGTGTTTATAGAAGAAAAAGGGCTTGTTTCGTCGGTAATAATTATCTTGAGATAATATCAGCAATTGTTTGTTTTTTACATATATTTTTTATAGCAAAAAGCTAATGGGACTTTAAGTCAATAATGAATTCATTTTTACAGCTTGAGAAGGTGAAAGGTCATGTAGCAGTTAATGGTAATATAGCGTATGTTCCACAAAATCCATGGATCTTCAATGCTACCATCAAAGAAAATATTCTGTTTGGAAGTAGTTTCGATATCAAAAGGTATGATAATGTAACTAAATAATGTTATATTTACTATGGTGACACCTGTGGCAAGCTCTTCTCAAACAAGGAAACCTGAGTCACCGAATTCCAAATGTATGCAATAAAACTGAACAGAAAAGCGAACTATATATTCATACGACTATGAAATAATACAACAAGCACTTAAAACGATTTCTCTACTGTGATTATTAAGAACTTGTAAATAATGCAAATCATATTGAATATATATTCCTTGATTTCGTCCAATTATTAGAAGAAAATATTAACTAAAAGCATTTGCCGTATAATTATTGTAGATACAACGATGTAGTCAATAGCTGTTGCTTGGATACAGACATATCGCTCATGCACGGTGACCACGATACCGAGGTTTGTGAATCATTGTGTTACAAAGAAAGTCATTTGTTTCTGAACGGTGCCGTACGTAATGGGTTCATGTGGTGTGCTAATAGGAGGGAATTGTTAAATGTTTTATCAAGTATTAATTTGTTGTCGTGTCATGCATTTACCAAAATGGATTAAGTATTATTGGAAGAGCGTGTTCGTGCGATTTAGATATCTAAGCCATACAAACACGCTGGAAAGTGCTATCCTCTGCTATTTTCAACGGGAGGCAATTCATCATGAATGCACTATTTGTCCTATGAAGATTGTCATTAATTCTAATATGTTACACAATAGTCACAAAGACATACTTCATTTCGTATTCCATGGCCTAATTATTTATTCAAAGATCCTCAGAATATGTTATACAATCGTTTCATTTCGGTACAAACACGATAGAAATACCTAAATGTACATCATTGACTTAAATCAGAAATGTTTATTTTTACAGTGCTCGCCAATGTATGTCTTGATTTACGTCAGTCATTTTTTATCAGTAGCGAATACGGAATTAATATTAAATTATTATAGTCATTATAAAATGTATGTCATACGTTGTGCATTTTAAAGTATTTATTGTGTTATAGGGGTGAAGATATTGAACTTCATTTCAGATCGGTGAGCGTGGAACAAATCTAAGTGGAGGTCAGAAACATCGTGTAAGTTTAGCCCGCGCTGTTTATAGCGACAGTGACATTTATATTCTTGACGATCCCTTTTCGGCGCTTGATATCAATGTTGGGAAGCACATTTTTCATCAATGTATCCAAGGATTACTGAAGACAAAGACGGTTATGTTAATAACACATAATATGCAGGTACTTCTCTGTTGTTGTTGTTTTACTGAAATAATGTTATTTCATGAATATATACATTTTAAGTAGTGTAATGATGAATGGGGAGACATTTTGCCATTAATGTAATTCGTCTTGAAGCAATGGTAACATTGTGTCAAGAGGTTGGCAGTGACTTGCTGCCAGCAAGGTCAGTACTGGTACATGGTCTTGGAAATGATGTTGTTTATATATAACTGTAACACATACGTATACTGTTGTTAAAGTCATGCGTGAAACCCTTAAAATAAGGCAAGCAACTTTTTCTTTACTTATTTCAGTACTTGAAACAATGCGATGACGTTATTTACATGAACAATGGAACTATTGTACAGAGAGATGAGAGTATTGACTTATTAGACGAAATGCAAGTTAAGTTAGGTATATTAACTCTGTCTGAGATTCATTCGGTATTATTCAAGCCAACAGTACTCACTGGAAAGTATCTTTTATACGTACGGTTATATTAATGCAATGTTTGCACTTTAATAGTGAGTTTTTTTCCAGTTCAACTAAATTATCAATACAGCTAATATTCTAAAATGAGTGTAAATTGGTTTGCCCGTCGGTTCAAATTAAACGCTTAATGTTTGTTTTTGTGCTTTTTGGTTGGTTGGTTCAAATACTGCCATCTAAATATATTCTAACATGACTATGCGAAGCTCAAGGCCTGTTTTGTAGACATCTAGTATTCACTGCTCTGGCGTCGTACACTTTGATAACACCCGACTGATGTTATCTTACAGAATAACAGGACCACACAATTTGTTTTGAAAGATTTTTTATTTATTTTGTCAATACTTGCTATTAAGCTAAATGAATACATCAGTAATCTATACATGTATTACTTTGATATAAGGTATGTAACATATTTTTTAGAAAATGTTGACAAAGGAAAGCAAAAATATGCGATGACTGAATCAATAGACAACTCATCTACAAACGATCAACAAATGGACAACAAGAATGCAAAAGGTAAATGCTCTAGGAAAGATTGGTCAAATCAAGACATATTCCGCTGCATGCATTAAAATGGCGGACATGAAATTGTTTACCAGATGCCCATACAATGGAGTATTAAGCTAGCACTCCAAATAGCTACGTCTTATTCCTAACAATTGCTTTTGCATTGAGTCCGAACTTCTTATGTATACCCCCCCCCACCGGGTAGCTCAGCGATTAGAGCGTTGGTCAACTGCTGAGTTGTAAGATGTTGTATGTTGGAACCCCACAGTGAGTGACAAATTTGACAACAGCTATTACATCCTTTGTTAAATTGCCCTCCACATGATTTATGTGCGGTAGCTTAGTAGTAGCTTGCGGGGAGAATGTGGTTAGTACTAGTTACGACCTAAATGAAGCTATGGATGATGGTTAGGATAAATGACCCCCACTATATAATTGAAATAATGTTGAAAATTACGTTAATTGCGATGAAATAGATAACTAAATAAATCCTGTGCATAAGAAGTAGATTACTTACTTAAGTTGTTTCCCTTTCTATACTTTATTAGGTGGATTGGTACGTACAGAAGTATCATCATCCGGTAACATAAAATTCGATACATATAAAAGTTACGTGAGCTCTGCTGGGGGCTGGTGCGTTGTCCTTGCAGTAATTGTGTTGTTTGCTCTGGTATCCGGTTCGATTTTGATGACAGAATGGTGGCTCAGCAAATGGATAACCTCTGGTAATATGGTATGCGAGGTTATTGATATACCAGTATACCGTAAATAAATTATATCCGAATAAAACTATGCTTACTAACGACCGATGCAAATTGTGAGTATAATGCAAAATGAAATTAATATACTTAGTTGTTAGTCATATCATCTTCGTATTTGAAATAGCATAAGGATTGTCACTTAAGCTATTATTACATTTAATTATATGGTATATCAATTATCATTCAATTGATAACCACAAACAAATTAATATAATGGTATATTTATAGCAAAATATTCACAGTAATATCTTATTTGTTTATACCTTCAAAAATGGGTAGCAAATCTATCCAACGTGTATCATCAACATTACATTTAGTAATGGTTTTTTTTTCGTCGAAGATAACGAGCCAGCACCAGTCACCGTCACAAAATGGGACACGTGTGTTTAATTCATCTTCTGACATCGGAATGACACCTGAACTAGCAATAAACCAGAGCAATGGCTTGTTAAATGACAGTTTAATGGCCGGTGCTGATGACGTTTTCAGTTCTATAAGTGGAAAATCTTATCTTATTGTTTACGTGTCCTCATTGGCTTGGATTTTGCTTCTTCAACTTGTCAAAACTGTCGCAGAAACAAAGGTTTGGAACTATATTTGTGTATATGTGTCGTGTACAATTACATCACTTGAATTCTTCTATAAAAGTATCAGTTATGTTTATTTATGTTCTTACTCACGCATCTGATAATATTGTTTTGTAATTTTGCATTCTAAACTTTAAAGTTAATACGCTTTTATATAAAAAATATTTGCTAAGTGATGTTTTGAGCTTCGAATGCATAAAAAAGTCTATTGTAATTGTTGTTTAGACTGTGGTGAGAGCTTCGGATGGACTACACTCTAGATGTTTAAAGAAAGTAATGGAGGCTAAAATGTCTTTCTTTGACACCACCCCAGTAGGAAGAATATTGAACAGGTTCTCTAAAGATTTTGATGAATGTAAGAGATCATTTTCTACAGCAAAAAAGGTCAAACCTGTAAACGAAATTTCACCTCTAGGAATGACACAATATGTCTTTATTGACAGGCGACATTCTTTCGCTGTTATTTTGTTCTAAATTATCAATGATAATTTTAATGGCCTTTATTTATAGGTGTCAGCTAACATAGGATTTACTGTATGCAGTAAAATTTCATTGAAAACATGTTGAAAAAATTGAACTGCATTGTATTTAATGCAGTATCGCAGACCACTTTGTCACGAGGGACACTGGAGTACTGAACACAATACAAAAGATACCTTATATAAAATCATTAAAATGCTCTTTGTACACAAAACTTTATCATCAGCAGAACCACATTAGGAATACACAAAGCGTGACTAGGTAAAATGTCTTTATAAACGTCTTTTATAGTAACTTTTGTTTTGTATCCATATATTTGCAGGTGATTCGACGATGCCAACAATGATCTATCAATTTTTGGATTTGTTCACACGATCTCTCATTGGGATGGCGATATCTATTTACGTCACTCCTTGGTTTTTGATCGCATTTGTCCCTATAGCAATTTTGTTCTGCATTCTGAAACAAATATCATTTGCATCAATCCGCGAATTGAAACGATTTGAAAATATATCACGATCACCATTATTGAATGACGTCAATGCTACATCCATTGGGTTGGTCTCTATCGTTGCTTATGAACAACAAGAAAAAGTCATTGAAAGGTAAAGTGAAATACAGCATTTATCATTTACGTAGTTATTGATAGTTTATGACAATATGTTTATACATTTGCGCGATGACCTTATCAATAATAAACAAGAAAGTTTGTCTTTGTAGGCGGGCTTGTCTTTCCGTTGTCTCTGTGAATGAACTATTCCGGAACATATTCAAAACGAACAAAAGTTGGAGTAATTAAAAAGAACATCCATGCCAAATGAAAAACAAGTGCTATTAAAGATGTATATACATGTATTAAACATGGTTAGGTTATCGCTCGGTGTATGATATATTAATTCCGGTTATACTTCAGGGCCGCTCACATTGGCAGTACGACTGCTATGTCTTTGTTATTATTTGATATCGGGGCTGTGTGGATTACGATGAGACTCGATATTATTGCCAGTTTCTTGACAGTTACAGCTTATCTAATCTGTGTTGCTATGAAAGGACATTTAGTTCCTGCATCAGCAGGGTTAATCCTAAGCATGTGTGGCAAGGTAAGGAGAATGATCTTTTAAAAGTACATGATGATTGTAATAACTAATAATATCCCAAATAAGTTAAAACCACACACGCAATTACATACAGACTATTAGACTCTGTGCTGGGGACAGTTTTGAAAGAACAATGTTATATCTCAACATTTACTGAATAACGGTTATATGGTTGATTAAATGCTTTATGGATCTTCAGCCAGTGGAATGTTGTTCCACTCCTGGATTAGTTAACTCACGCTCGACGGTGAAATAGGGCGACGTCTGACACGTTGGTCTTAATTATCCCACGGGTACTCGATTTGATTCAAATCTGGACTTTTGACAGACTAGTCTTTAATGAATGCAATTTTATTCGGCCTGATGAGATTCACAGTATCTCTAGATATACGACTTGTTGAATTATTCTGTTAAAACAGAGTAAAGTTGGCAATATCTTTAACAGTGGTACGACGTGCCTCATAATAACCTCATCTAGGTAACGCTGGACATTCAAATTTCCATCGACCATAACATGTGGTATACGCTAACCATATGCAATGCATGCTCAGTCCGCCTGACAAAATATCTCGTTCAAGAGCACAGCAACTGGCATAACGCTATTTTTTTCTTCGGTACACTCAAAACCCGTCCTCACTTCGGTGAATGGAAAATCTTGACTCTTCGGAGACATGAACGCTGTTCCAATGTTGTCTTGCCCAGCGTAATGTGTACGTGCCCAATTTACAGGGTTTACAATTCAAAGGTAAGGACGACGACTAGGTAGACCACCATCGCGCGAGCGAATGTGTACAGTTTGGTCAGATATTCGGTTGTTGTGTGTACCAGGAGTGTTAGCAGCAATGACAGTTACAGTAAGAAAACGATTGTATATGTGTATGTTTACAATAAAGCGGTCTTGAGCAGTTGTTGTGACGCACGGAGGTCCAATGCGTGGTAAATATTCCGTGCGCCCTGTTGCTTGAAAACCTTGCCTAGGACTTCGAATGGCACGGCTTGAACAGCCAACACCGAAGACACTTGTTTAGTCCAAATTATGCCCATTAACAATGATCGCTCTTACCATCACAAAATAATAACCTTTATCTTCTATATGATATGATAGTGGTAAGAGTGACCGTTGTTGGTCCGTTTGAATTTTAACTATACAAGTGCCTGTGTTTTAGGAAAATGACATGTTGATATATTTTTTTAACATTAAAACATACGAGTACAAAGTGGAAGTTTCTTTTTCTACAGTATACATAAGCTACAAGGTTCCCGGGTTTAACTGTTTTTCAGATAACAAATATTATGCAAGTGTTAGTCATGAATGCCAACAAGATAGAAGCTTCATTTACCGCTGTTGAAAGAATTTGTGAGTACTGTAAGGTGAGGCGTAACATAACAAATCCAGTTTATTTAAATAGTTTACACAGTTACAAATCGTTTACACAGTTACAAATCGTTTACACAGCTTTCTTTTAATTTAGTGATCGTATTTGATTATTAAGCATATGGCTGAACGTGTTATTGACATAATAAGCAAAAATAAATACTAGTATATTGATAGTGATTAGGATAAAATTTTAATTAGTGAGGTTCGAATTTGCATGCTACAGCGACGGAGCCTATGAATTCAATCAATCCAACTCATTGCGATATCGAAACCTCTAACAGTTAGTATTAATAACCATGAGAAATTAATGCGTGTGTGATGTGATTACATTTGTGAATTGCATACTATTTTGCAAATAAAAAATTGAATGAGGCCGGACGCTATTTGAACATCGTTATGAGGACGACAGCACAAAAGCATATAACAGTCCAAACTTGACATTGTTCACTGTTATGAGCTTGCGAAAGAAGATTATTATCTGATTAACTTTCATCTCAGCATAATCTTAGATGAAAACTGCATATAGGAATTCCTTAGTCAGTTTACAAAATTACGTTTAACTTAATTTACAGGATATCGAATCTGAGCCACAAACCGCAAGTAAAACTGTTGGTGAAAATTGGCCCCAGTCTGGACACATCATTTTCAAGAATGTCACAATGCGATATAGGGAAGACTCGGAACTTGTGCTTAGATCAATCAGCTTTGAAATAAATCATAAAGAGAAAGTTGGAATTGTTGGTCGCACAGGAGCTGGTAATGTGCATCTAAAAGATGTTTTATAATAATGCAAATGAGCATATACTTCTGAGAATTACCAAGTCATTTGATGAGTTTATATTGAATAATTTATAAAAGTATCTTGGGTCCGTTTCATAGATATATATATATATAATCATAGCTAAGACAATAATCCTGCTACAATATAAATATTAAATACTATGTTATAAGACAATGCTCGTTTTCGGGGTATCCATGTAGTATCAGCTTTACAAGTAAACGTCTGAAATGTATACCTTTAGCCAGATATGAAGTTTACAAAATGTTCTATATTAGCTCAATAGATTGGATTCCTGGTTTCATTCTCTTATCAAAGGGCCGTTTCACAGACGATCGTAAGTCATTATCAAAGCGTAGGTCATGAACAACTATATCTGAGCAACGAAAATGCGTTGCACGAATGTTATTTTAACTAATTTTTAGTAAAAATTATTGCAACTTTACGAAATGGTCGGTACCATCTAAAATTCAAGGCCACGTGGTGAACTTGTGTCAACTGCAACACGATGTTTTCATTTCATCAATTGCACATAATTTTTGTTAGAAATTTTACATACTCAGTCAAAAGGATATCTACTTTTTGTACTAACGTTATAAAGAATGTAAAAAATATGTTGCAATGGTAATTGTAATGCAATAAACTAAATGCATTCGTTCTCACATTTGTGAGACAAAATCAGAGAAATGTATTTGAAATGTTTCCAAAGCAGGGAAAAACTAAATAGTAAACTCTGAAGTTAATAATTTATATTCATATCATTCTTTTTTTCTTACTTTCACTTTGTTTGATATCTGGGATGACCGTTTTTTTTTTAAATTGGAGTAAAGTTTGGTTTGCGTATTGTATCCCTGATCTGTTACCAACTAATGCATCAATTCTTGTCATGGTATTGTGACATGTGTTTTCTTTTCAAAAATGTATCAAACTGATAAATTTGGACATGATGCCAGTCATAGAATAAACGTTTTGTCGAATAGTTTATGCTGTTACGGAGGTTTGATTTTTTTTTTGAATTACATGTATGTTCGTTTAGTGATATATCTGACACATAGTTAACATTAAAGAACTGGAATAAAACCTATACTGAAATTATTACTTCCATAATATCCAGAATAGATTGTCTTAAAATGAAGCTGATATATTTTAAACATTCATATTTATATTGGAGCCGTTCCTAACAAAGAACACATCATGTTTTAATCAGGTGCGTCTTAGAGATGATGGCTATTGATAGAACAAAAACGAGACAAAAAAGCTGAACACATAATCATAGTAAATTATAAAGTATTTAGAGTGATACACGTTTGTTTGTAATTTCAGGAAAATCTTCACTTATTGGCGTTTTATTGCGTTTGATTGAATTGGAAAGTGGTAGGATAACTATTGACGGTGACGATATTTCAAAAGTCGATCTAAATGTAATAAGGTCAAAAGTAGCAACAATTGCACAAGAGCCCGTTCTATTTTTAGGAACTGTAAGGTATGCCTTTTTCCATTCAATTGATATGCACCAGGTTTGTGTAATCAACCGTACTGTTTTTTTAAACTATCATAGAGGTGATAGATGTACTACAGCGTTAAGTCTACGAATATCGGGTTCGTGATTCAACATATAATTTCTTCACCACATGACGATTTCAGTGTAGGCGTTATGTCTAAGACTATCATTCTTCCCCACCACTGATCATTTATGTGATGAAGTTGACAGTTACCTTAGAGGAACAAGGTTGATGCCGGGTACATTTCAACGATACATCATTATGATGCCAAAAACAGGCAAATAATCCGCATCTTTCTTTCATTTGTCATTTCCAAATCCAACAGACCGCATACTTAACTTCAATGAACATCAAAATAGCCAACGATACAATCATTTCTATGCTCATTTTATTTAAGATATAATCTGGACCCTTCTAAAATTTACTCCGATGAAGAAATATGGACTGCATTGGACAGGACACTTATGAAGGATAAAGTAATTACATTTAATTTAATAATGTGGACATACGAGTTCGTTACATTTATCAAATTTGCAGTAGTGATAACCATTTGCGTAGGGTATTCACGATGTGTTTGTATGTCTATAATAGGATTTAAGTGTACAATGATAATGTTACAAATTGTGTACGTACAGTAAAAATAATTGAGAGAAGCATATGTCTAAACATATGAAGGCAGACTGACAATAAGTAACTTACAAATGTACATGCTACTGACATTGCAGATACAACAGTTAAACGAAGGTCTTGAAGCAATGGTTGAAGAGCATGGGAGAAACTTTTCTGTTGGGGAATGTCAGTTATTATGTTTGGCTCGCGCTGTTCTAAGAAAGAGCAAGGTTATTTTGATTTTAATTAAAATAGTCAGACAAGTTTATATTTTATGCGAAGTCATTTGTAAGACTTTGGTACTGTTTTTTTTCGATCTCTTTTGATTTTCTACAGTAAATCTTATTGTCTACCAAATATACATTGACGTTTCATAATACTTGTCTCATTCACATTTACATCAATTAACATAGATACTGCTGCTAGATGAAGCTACAGCTAATGTCGATACAGCTTCTGATGCAATGATACAAGAAACTATACGTGAATGTTTCGTTGATTGTACAGTTATTACGATCGCTCACCGCTTGAACACCGTACTGCAAAGTGACAAAATCATCGTTCTGGACTCTGGTCAGGTATGCTTTTTGTGTCTAATTCAATACGATGTGATGCAAAAATGTATTAGCAACGATTGTTTTATCCATTTTAATGCCGTTGGATAGAGATTTGCATAATGTAAATAATGTGTGTTTATCTTACATTCCGTTCAACTTTCGCCGAGATGTTATAAATATCTGAGTAAATATCATTGTGTCTTTTAAAGGGAAAGTATGTGTTGTTGATTTTCTAACAAGCAATATAAGTGTATACCTGTTACTCATGACAAAACGATATAATTATCTATGTATCAATACATCTTGTTTGTGGCATATACAGATTTTAAAATATTATTTTTTCTTCTTACAATTACAGGTAATAGAGTATGGTTCACCAGATGAACTTCTGTCTGACCCTGATTCTTATCTTAGTTCTGCTAACATGATAACCGACCAATCCCGATAAACATTACATATTTAGTGATTCTGGTAAAACGGTTTAGTATCTGAGACTATCCAGATAAACAGAATAAAGGACCCGAAGGCTCGTACTAATATATTATTGAACGCAAGACACGCGTAGTTTGATTCATAAACACTACGGATGACATATTCAATCCTTTTACATTACCGAAGGTAGCACGTTGGAACAAAAGCTTCAGTTTGGATGCTTATGTTGTAATATAAATGTATATATTATATGGATTTTATATACGATTGTTTTCGAGGGGTGATATATAATACCCAGAATTATCTATTATCGAGTTTACCCAGCGTTTCTTTGTCCCTTCCTTATACGTGCACGCATAAGATATTTTTATTCTTCTATGATTTCAAAAAATTGATATTTTAAGTAGGTCAGTGAATTACGGTGTGTATTACAAATTCACATTAAAGTACTGTTCCCGGGTCGATCGTTTCTAAGATTACACTGTTGTTTATTTCCCATTGTCTATTAGACTATCGTGATTAGAGCATCTAAGTATTTAGTAACAATGCGACATTTAGACCATACTTCATACCAGAAGTAGATATCATCAAGTTGAAATATTAAGAAAATGTTGGAAATCCGGCCGAGACTATAGTTATAATACCTTGTGCTCCAAATATATGTGGTCGTACATAATTGAGTGCAGTCTCATTGTAATTCCAGTTTCTGGATATAAGGGTGAATTCATCGAAATATTAATGTTTTTATAGTTGTCTATCTTACATTTGGCATAGGCACCATTACTTTTTCATGATTTCTGATAGAGTTGCAATTAGACAGAAAGAAGTGGAATCATTAATTTTCGTTGGGGATTAATTTCGTGGATTTCGTGGGTCGGCTCATCCACGAAATCAAATCCCCACGAATTTAAATGCAGAGATAATGCATTTCTTTTCAAAATTCAAAATCCACGAATTTATGTCCCCACGAAATAGCCATTTTAGTAAAAACCACGAACATTGAGCCCAACGAAAAGAAATGAAAATACAGTTTCTATCAAACCATGTATTTTTGTGGAAAAGATATCATTATGCTACGAATGATCACAATAACTATACAAATGTTTCTCTTGAGCTCAGCCTCTTGAGCTCGATATCCCTTGAGCAAAAACATTCTTCAAATTCAATGGAATGTAGTTTGAGGAAGCCATCAATATTTTTTTATTGAATGCTCTTATAATTATATAAGACAATTTGATTATAGAAGACACACTGAATTGACATTTAAAAACATATGAGTCATCCCTTGCACTGTAAAACATAATTATACTATTAGTTGGAATCTTCGTTATCTAAAATAGCACGACTAAGATTAGCAAGAGTTGTCCATATAAGTCAGAATTAAGTGTAGTAGAACAGTCAGTCTATCCTTGTGCTACCTGGTTGATATCTTGTGGTATCAGCAAATGGTCAATTGCATGTATCACACCATTTGTTGCCATCATGTCCGCATCAATAACATTCGCATTGTTAATCATAACACCTGGAATAATAAAGCAAATGATGTTTAACATTCATGTTGGATAAATGCAATGGTACTACTTCCTATTGTTGCTAAGGTGGGCAAAATGGTTGACGAACAATCCATCCATTTATTAAATATTGTCATTGTGTGTCGTAATTATGGCGTATGATCATATCGATATCATACTTCCAGCCATCAATTATCAAATAAATTTGGTACCTTGTTGTAACATCAGAGATAAACGGAATATTTTTTATATTCATTTCATACATCATTATCAAATGTTTCATCAGAAATCTAAATGTCATGGATATATGCAAAGACGAGTCCTAAGGTATTACTGTATACTGGTCCCCGTTCTAAATGTCCCTTGCATTACTATTTATACCACGACTGTAAACACAGAGTCCATGAATTTTGAATACAAAGTCATTGAACGTTTGACTTATTGACTTATTAGTTGCATGGCAACTATAGTTTGCTAACGGTACAGAAAAGCATAATTAACAGTCGTGGTGACTTGTTCGTAGATGTATATACATAGCAATGTAGGTAATGTATTGATGAATGCGTTGTGGTATATTGTTTCAACAAACATGCAACATTGTTCTATAGCATGCTTTGTTGTGTATAAATGTAGTGCAAAGAACTGTTCTTACTTGACCCAACGGAGACATTGACTGTTGTTCCATGTAAAGTAAATAGCGTTGATCCGCCAACCAAATCCGTTGATAATATCCTTCCAGGCACCACGTGGTATTTTAGAACTTCTGTAAATAAAAGGTCAAACTAATTATGATTTTTATTGATTTTTAACACCATTTCTTTTAACACAGTGTACAACAACTGCAGGTCATTGTTTAGTTTTCATACTTTTGAGAACAATGTTTCAATTATATTCAAAGACCAGAGAATATGTTTTCTTGGTATAGATCCTGGGCTAGTGAGTTCCTCCGCTTTTTTAAGCTTCTCTTGAAGTGGTGCTTATTACATGGTGAAGCCACATGGCTTAGAACCTAGTAATTTTATACCAGTACAGTGTTATATACCGACAAAGCTTTATATAACAGAATGAAAAATGACATGGTTTACGTTACAAGTAACATGAAATGTATTCGGTCGTGTCTAGATTTCATTTATTCCATGGCTACTTCAAAGTTATGCTTTTCATCGTTGTACAACATTATACATTATCAGTGGTAACTGCTTTATCGAATAGTTTGATCACAATTACATTTTAAACATGTTGAACCATTGAAACGGCCAACAGAGATCATTACAAATCGTACGTAATATATTCATTTACTAAGTGTGCAAAACTCACATTACCCCATTTAATTAAAATACAATATACATGTATATTTGGTAATATGTGAAAATGATAACCTTGATAGATTCGCTGTGCTCCTGGATCATTGGGGTCTAACAAGCTGTCCTTATATTGACTAAACGCGGCATCAGTTGGTGCAAACAATGTATACGTGCCATCTGAGAAAACAACAAAAATAAAACGATATCATCGCACCGTTTAATACATCTGTATGCATTGTATAGTTACTATATAATTTACTGTATTCTTATTATGTTCAAACGTGACTTGGTATTGCAGCATTTTAGTTCTTAGTACCTTCCAAAACCGATTCCGATTATTGTCGCTTAAATTATATCAATAGTCGTCATTGCACTTCTAGAGTATTGATCAGTAAAGAGATGATATTTTACTAGATATGCTTCAAGTGATTTCTTATCCACGTAACTGATACATGAAAGAAATTGTTCATAATTTTGCACCAGTCCTGCTCAAACACATGTACATAATATAACTTTTCATTTTGTAAATAGTACATTTTATGTATAACAAAGAGGTACTTCAAATTATGATCAGTTACATGGAACATGATACTCTATTAGATTTTTTTATTGCATATAATGCATGTTTCTTAATATTTTCCTATTTAGTGTGTTTGTATGTGAATACTATGTGATACTGTATATGATTGTGATAGTGTTAAAGGTCGCTTATAGTTCAATATAGAATAGTTATATACATTTTAAAGGTGGTTTGTATGCTAAATATTTATATATGCATGTACATAAATGAGGCTGAAATAAAAATTATAATATATACACATATATTTGTTGATAACTTTGTAATACCTAATACATGTATGTATCTTACTTTCGAGTACTTGTACCAGGTCTGCAAGCAATAAAGCTAATGCTAGATCTTTAAATCTCGCATCATCTCGGATTATAATTTGATAAATGCTGTACTGTGCTGGAGATGTTGGTGGTTGTCTTGTTGGCCATACAGGGGGTGAAAGCAGTAGGTCGACTCGTTGAATGACTCCATTATTTACTACGATGTCATTATAGGCATTGTCTACCAGAGAAACATTGTTGAGGCGCAACTGCTGCAAGGCGAAAACAATTCACGAGTAAGTTTTTTGAGATGACAAGATATCCATCCGGCCACCAGCCCTAAAAGCGCCAACTCGGCCGCTTGCAACTAAACGGAACGTCCTAATACATGGACATTCAACCCAGGGATAAATTCAGTATATGATTGTTTTGACCATTACAGAGTGGAGCACATTAAATAGTACATGTAGCAAATTTATCAAAGGGATTAATGCCTGATAATGTGAGTAGAAGTAGATTATATTTCAATTATGCATATTATAAATGCTATACATGATCGGATATCAAAGATATCCATTGATTACCGTTTTATTATTTTTCTCCAATGACAAATTTCGAAAGTTGAACCAAAATGTAATTAAGGGCATGATAGTAATGTTATAAAATATAAAAAAGGACTAAGTCTCGTGAATATAGCTTATATTGATATACGCGAAAAAAAACATAACAGTAAACATTTTCATACCGTCGAGTAGCGATCTATAGTCAAGGTTTGATTGGCAAGTGTATTCTTAATAGTTGTTTGCGTAATCATTGGAACAAGTACGAACTCCTGCACTGTAGTGTATTGGACTATTGCCTTCAGTTGCTCTGGCGTTAGGATGTCTAGGGTAACTAGTCCTGCCTTCATAAACGCATTATTAGTTGGTGCAAACACTGTATAAGGCCCTGTAACTGAATAATTTACGAGGCTATGATGCATGATTTGTTTATTAAGGTTCTGTCGATGATCGCAATGCATTTTATAACTATATACGAGGGTCCTGCAACATGTTCTGTCATCGGGTTCAGATTTCTTAAACGCTACGATTGATAACAGCTATTTTTATAACAAACCTTCAAACTATTCCCCCTTAACAGAAACACATTACTGTAACTCGTTTATCCAATAATCCTCTTTTAGTATAAAATTAGGTAAATTGCGCTGCCAAGAGAATTCTTGAATTTATATTTCTTTCCAGAAAGCCTTAGGTATAAAAATACGGTGAATAAGGCGGATAGTTAACAACAAACCCCTTTTCAAGGGCCAGAAAATACTTAATAATGTCAAACTAGTGAGAGAATGCGTCGCTGTTGTTGTTGATCCACTTATCAGTACTTAGTTTGACTTGTCCTTTTAAAAGTTAAGTCTGATTGCCTAGCATTGACCGCTTTCACACCTTTTGCAAAATTTGCCAAAGAAACTAAAGATTTTTGGTAAGCCCATTTTATGCATTTGATCCTACGAATAATTATTGTATGTCGAATCACATCACACAGTGGTTTTTAAAACAGTGTATTCTTCACAGTATGATAATGTTTGGTATACGAATGTGGACAAAAGCCCAAACACAGGTGTAAGAAACAAAATGGACAACAACATAGACAGCAAACGACAAACCTACACTCTTATACATATGACCTTGAACAAGATCTGCAGTATTTCAATGAACCACCCCCAATGAATTAGTGTCCTGTGTTTTCTCCCTTAAATGGATTTCAATATTATTAAAATGAGGTTAGCTCATAACTTGAAATTTCAATGTCTATTCAGAAAGCGTGACTGACGCTGAAACAAAGGTATTTCGTTGTTTACGACAAACGAACCTGTCCAAAAACATACACAAAACGTTATGCTAGACATCCCTACAAATGACATAATTCACTGTCGTAAAAAGTATCTGAAGTTTAGACAATTATTCCTATGATTAATATGAATAGATATATATTTTGTCTCTTCTCTGGTTTCCAGTGGGTTTAACACCATTTTCAACGATAATTCAGTTATATACAGCGGCCGGTTCATCTAATCAGTGTTCTGTTACTGTATAAGTAAGTACTAACTAACCCAAAAACTCAATACAATTACTGTAACCTCTCCACATATTCATGAACTATGACAATTCTGTCAAATTTTCATAAAAGGGTATTCCCTGCCGCGACCGGGATTCGAAGCCGGTGTAACAACCATTGGACCATAGCTGCGGCCTTTTTAATTCACATACAAAATATGAAAATACACTGATTTTAAAATAAGACACATAGTTATCAAAATATACAATTTATGTCCATCTCACGTCCTTAGGAATTTGAGATAACAATAATCAACTGCATAATACATACTTATCTCTGGTACATGTAATTAATAAACATAGGAAATGTTATATATTAATCAAACATCCAGTATACGTATACATTAATTTGAGACGAATTACCAGATCCGGTTGATGTTGTACCAAAGCTATAAAATACCTATATTCATGCTTACCTGAGCTATTGTACAAATCGCGCATACCGACTTTATCAATTGCCGAAACCAATGCGGTGTATCCATTGTCACTTAAATATTGGTATATTGTCTTATCTTCGAAAGCCAGACCAACACCGATTAAGCACAACAATAAAATAAGCTTCATTTTGTCCTGAAAAGATTTCTTAACACTTCGTTAAGTTTCACGTTCTTCTATACTGGGTCTTCTTACAGATATGTATGTTTATAAGAACTGAACTCTAATCATACCCTAAAAAGTAAGGTGCATTTATCATTCTGTTATCATCGAGGTGTTTTAGCGGTGCATGTAAACAAAGAGATTAATACTGACATGTGTGCTACGTTAAATGCCTGTGTTGCAGCTAGTACAGGTAATTCTATAAGCTTGCAATCAGAAAGACCGATCCACCAAGGCATGTTGATGGGCAATATATTCCATATTTACAACTTATTGAATTATGAAAAACAGTTTTTTTATTGTAATTTCAAATTATTTATTTACGATTACCTAGGATAAACTGTTTTTTTTTCAACCGCGGCTGTACATGTTCTTTCTGGTTTAGTTACTTACTGTAAAAAACTAATATGATAATTGTAACAGTAGAACGTTGTAATAAAGTTTGATTTGAAAGGCGCCATATCTGTATATCATTATATAAATCATCAACAACAGATTACATTACACATGAGACTTACACGTCATTGTGGTGTCTCAATCAGTTTTACTACAATTGTAATTGTATGATTTTAAACATATTTTGTCTCATTTTAAAGCCCCATTAGCTTTTCGCTGTAGAAAAATATATGAAAAACATTTAATTGCTGATATTATCCCAAGATAATTATTACCGTTGAAACAAGCCCTTTTCTACAGAAAACACTAATTTTTTGCTTTTGTAAACTTGAAATATGTAGAGCGCGTGACGGCACTTTACTACGTGTGCATATAGGCTAATAGCATGACTGCGGGAAAACTCAGGTGTTCTATAAATAGTATTTATTTCAATGATATTGAAAAAATACGATAGTAGTTTCGGAAACATTGTTTCTTGCTATAAAGTATGCACGGGAGAAAAACACACCGGATTCCTCTGTTATAGAACAAGCAGAACCTATTAGGACCAATACATTTATAAGCTTATGGGACTTTAAGAATGTATGCCATGTTAAATCCTAGTTAAGGACATACTTTGAGACTCCGTATCATCTCTCACGGCAAAATGGTACATTGGAATCTTATTTATGCAATATGTTTTATTAATCGCGATGAAAATTTCTCCTCGTCTTGTATGCACGTGATGCAGTATTGTAATGTGATAATTGTGCTAATTAAGCAGTTGTCACATGATATGACCAGTTTCAAAGGCGAATATAAGTATTGTATTGTATGGTAAATAGAAGGACATGGTAATATCGATTACCCATTTCACCATGGTATTTCCCAAAACAAGGGGTACGACTGAATCTGTGAAATTTCAAATATACATGTTTTTCACACATTTGGTGCAAAATGCCTTGTCGCTTTATATAAATTATTTGAAATTTTGCTTCAAAGTAAAAAGAATCATAAACATTAGTCAACATTCATTAAATAAATCAAGCAACCGACGAAACCATTACAAATTTTATTGATCTATAAGTGGAAATTATACAAACACAACATGCCAATTAACAAACAAGGTACAATTAACCGGAGCCTTGTGCAACCTGGCTTATGTCTGATGGTACTAATAGTTTATCTATAGCATGTATCACTCCATTTTTGGCAGGAATATCTGCGTCAATAACCGTAGCGTTATTCACCATTACACCTGCTGCAAAGATAAATATTCAGATTAATTAAATAGTATACACAAAGAGAGATCTGATACTACGGTCACCGGGTAACTAAAATATGTAAGCCTTAGTTTATACGATCATCAGTGTATTACCAAGTCGCTTACGAGTTGCTTACATTATTGTTCATTGTGCTCATAGAATATCTAGTATGCACTTCAACACAACTATTCTTTCATTAATCTTTCAAAAAATATAGAGCGCACGAACATCATACTTATTCGACGTACGTAATTCAGAATTTGAAATTCGCTATCTAATATTACACATTTAAAACAGTATTACCCATTGTTTCTTTGATAGTAGCCTCGGATACTATAATTTACTTTACGAAAGATAATGATTTTTTGTAAAAGTTGTTGCCCTTCTTGAAAAATAGAAAATGTCAATTTATTTTGATATTGCACGGTGACCTATATTTTCCTTATCAAACGAGACTAAGATTGATACCGTTCTATTGCATCCTTTTACCATGAGTTTTCAATGATATTGATGTCCGTTTTCTATTATCTTTAAAAATGGGTTACTATCATAGACCTCAATTCAATTTTAATGGGAAGATAACTCAAAGGAATGTCAATTAAATTGTATTAAGACCTGCCTAATGTAATGTTTGGTCAAGTAACCTCAAACGTGATCATGTTTTCTATCCTAGACAATTGAATTCTTCGATAGCTCTAGAGTACCCTGTAAACTATAAACTAATATTTCTAATACTTACCAGAATTTATCGAAACACTTATTGGAGTTCCGTGCAGAGTAAACAGTTTCTGACCATTAGAAAGCTGACTTGCCTTGCGTGCGCCGGGAACAACATGGTATTTCAAAACCTCTGAAAATGCAAATGTTATGGAGTCATTGAATTTTGATTTGTTTTGCAAACAGTTAATAAGCTTTTTTGACAGTGTTGCTGCGAGAGTCAATAAAATGTATGCATCCTTAAATACCACATTCGATTCATCAACCTTTTGTCTTAAACCTCGTGCTAATTTGGTGACTGGTCTATTTAAGGTGGATCGCGGGTTTCCTCCAGAAAAATGGTCATTTGTTTAGACGTCAACGTACAATAAAGAAATTTTGCATGAACAACCCTTAAGGTATTGGCTAACGCAGAAATGATATATTCAAATGATATTTCCATAGAAACCGGGCAAAAAGCGCCATCTAGAGGAGCGATATATTTTTCGTTGATTTTCGCGTTATTTCCTGTATTGTTCCGATAATTTTGTGTATTAAGTTATGCAATTTACATAACTGGAATGCTGGATCATTTGCAAATCCGAAAAAGTAAGTTATGTTACATTTTGCTGTCATTGAACATTAAAAGACGTCGAGCGAACTCTGTAGGGGTGGCAATTTACAATGCCAAAAATAAGACATTTTTCTCTCAGTCGCGTCAACAGTGAAAAAACGGCCTGATGAATTTTTTTTAAAACGAATAACAGATTATTTGTACTATTTAGAAAACTTTAAAACAATAAAAAAAATATGGTCACCGACTTCATTTTCGCACCAATGAAACTTATTTGAACTTGGAAAAAGGCTAAAAACGTCAACGTTTTTATACAAGATCGACGTGACGTTGCGACTTTTTAGTTGTTACTGACATATTTTGGCTTAACGTCACGTCGATCTTGTATTTTATGGCAACGTTTTTAGCTTTTTTCCGTGTTTAGATAAGTTTCAATGGCGCGAAAACGAAGTCGGTGACCATATGTTTTTATTTTTTTAAAGTCTTTCAGATTATTTTAAGAATCTCTACTGAGTTTTAAAAAAAAATTCATCGGGCCGTTTTTTCACTGTTGACGCGACTGAGAGAAAAATGTCTCATTTTTTTGCATTGTAAATTGCTTCCCCTGCAGAGTTCACTCGACGTCTTTTAATATTTAAAGACAGCAAAATGTAACATTATTGACGTTTTCGGATTTGAAAATGATCCAGCATTCCAGTTATGTAAATTGCATAACTTAATACACAAAATTATCGGAGCAATACAGGAAATAACGCGAAAATCAACGAAAAATATATCACTCGTCTAGATGGCGACTTTTACCCGGTTTCTATGGAAATATCATTTGAATATATCATTTCTGGGTTAGCCAATACCTTTAAGGTTGTTCATGCAAAATGTCTTTATTGTACGTTGACGTCTAAAAAAATGACCATTTTTCTGGAGGAAACCCGCGATCCACCTTAACATAAATAAGCATACGGTATATGGATATAAAACTTGAGATTGATGTGTTATTGCTTTGAGAATGAAATCAAGACTTGTGAAGTTGTATAACCTCGAGGCCTGGTCTTCAAATCTAAATGCCGAGTGAGTCGCGGTCATGTTTCCTCAAAGGATTTGTAAGCTGTTTAAACGCACAGCGATAAATGTCTCCCACGTAGAAGTAAACACACATCACGTGTCTTTAAGTTTTGGGTTGTATTTAGATACAGATAGAGGTAGTCGTGGAATGTTATCTAATTTCGTTTCGGTTTACGGATAAACTATGTTAACTGCTGTACAACCAAACCACAATATAATAATGCTATGATAAAGTAATACTTCATTGTATCAATTCACAAACTGTTTCTTATTCTGACCTTGGTATACAGCTTGTGCATTTGGACTTTCTGGGCTAAGCAAATTGTCCTTGTATACTGCAAAAGCGGCATCCGTGGGTGCAAATAAAGTAAATTCACTCTCTGAAAGTAAAATACAATAACACGGAATAATCATTTGTTAATAATGTGAATACATGAAATACTACGTTAAAATAGCTTGTAATAATGGAACATGTTAAAGCCCCATTAGCTTTTGCTGTAGAAAAATATATGCAAAAACATTTAATTGCTGATATTATCCCAAGATAATTATTACCGATGAAACAAGCCCTTTTTCGTCTGAAAACACTCATTTCACTCTGATTTTTGCCTTTATAAACTTGAAATATGTAGAGCGCGTGACGTCACTTCACTACGTGTGCATAGCATGACTGCGGGAAAACTCAGGTGTTCTATAAATAGTATTTATTTCAATGATAATGAAAAAAATACGATAGTCGTTTCGGAAACATTTTTTCTTGTTATAAAGTAAGCACGAGAGGAAAACACACCGGATTCCTCTGTTACAGAACAAACAGAAACTATTAGGACTAATACATTTATAAGCTTATGGGACTTTAAATAAAGTAGCACAATAAGATACTTACGTTCAAGTGTGGTAAATAAGTCTGCCAACAATAAAGCCAGCACGAGATCTTTAAATCGGGTATCATCCCTCAGTAGCACTTGTGAAATAGTCAGATTTGATGGTGTTTGGACTGTTGGCAGTACGGGAGGGATAAGTACTGTATCAATAACGTGTATAACTCCATTGTTGACAATAACATCTGCCGTTGTGACTGTGGATGCATTGTTTATTGTTATACCCTGTGAAGAAGACCAAACTGACAAATGCATTCATTTGTAGTACATGTAATACCAAAATAATAATGGTCTAGTTATACGCTCTTGATATAGTTTTAGAGTGACATGTTTTGCTGATACGTTAAACAGGAAAATACAGAGGCGACCAATTTGAATATTTGCATTATGAACATTTTCAGCTACACCGATAGCAGTCAGCAGTATATAAAGGGGGCTAGCACTTTGAAGGGGTATTGTATAATGGTTAATAAGGTCTAAAATATGACAACACGGACCGAAACACATTATCATGTATACAATATATCAGTACATACACTGGTTATAACATCCGAAATAACGTAACGTTTTAAAACATCACTCAAATTTCTGATGATAGTTGTCTATGAACAGACAGCTAACATATTATACTGACACAACAGATAAGTATTTGTCGAATTCAAGACAGTGACCCTTAAAACACTATGGATATTAATGACAACGCATGCTAACCATACATATCACTAAAATGCACTGGACATGTGCAAAACACTTATCCAAAAATATTCTACTTACGAGCATTGTATATTATGGTAACCATAAGTATACACTACCCCTTAAACTAGCCAGCCCTCTATGTAACACATGTATTTAAACCATTTTTAAAACATTCAAATGTTGTGGATAACTCACCTGTGAATTCCGTACGAGTGTGATAGATTGACCTTCGACTGTAGCTAAGCTTTGGGTCCCAGTAATCTGTGGGCCCAAGACAAATCCACTTGCGACGTGATATAGCAATATAGTTTTTAGTTGTTCGGCCGATAAAGTGTTTAATGTGTTTCCAAGCTTTGCGAACGCAGCATCTGTAGGTGCAAACACCGTGAATGGTCCTATTGAAAAAGAAACACAAATACTTCACAGCTGATATGTTTCCATTTTATGATCAATCACTATTATACTTTCAGAGTGATATAGCTGAATAAATACATATAATTCAAACAATTAATTTAAAGCATACACTATGTATTTTCCGCATTTTGTAAAAACATGTTGAATTAAATACAATACAAATTGTTACTACAATACAACAAAAATCTGTGGCGATTGAAACTTGAAATCCATTTCTGTGATTACTTATATTTTATGATTATATCCGAATGTCATCATAACATGTTCATTACCAAACTAAGTTCTCTCCCGAATGCAACTTTATTATGTTACTGACATTTTTCAAGTATCATTTTTACTATACTCATGTTTACTGTTTCTATTTCTAATATAATACTTTTTGACTTTATAATCTTCCATGTAATAATTTCTTATGTTACTCTTTTGACTGTATCGTTGTCACTAAATGTATCATTATTATTAATAATCTCACCTTGTTCAGATAATGTTTGGTTTAGTCCTGCACTGGTAAGTGCGCTCCCTAATGTATTGAAGCCATTAGCCGCCACATACTCAACTATTGTTTTATCCTCAAAGGCAGCGACTGCACCAAAGATGAACAATAAATATTTGATCATCATGCCAAATACAATTCCTAACTGTTTACAAATAAAGTGAATTCAACCAGGCTAAGTTGTGACGTGTTGAAGTGGGCGCCTTGCCATAAAATAGAAGTGCCAGAGCACGTGACCAAATAAATAGTCACGTTTCTATCAAAATATCATGCTGCTAGAAACGTGTGCGACCAGTACTTATGAACCCAATTGACCAGTTATAAGTTCATATCAGTAAATAAACGGAATTATCCTGACAACGTTAATATGGACTAACAAAACAAACGGGAATGACTCAAATCACTTAGATAAGTGAAAATACAAGAGAATATGATTTGTGACATTTTTTCCTAAGTCAGAAGAACAAATACCATAAGATTAATAGAAAAAAACAGTTTAAGCAACTTTCAGTTAGTTTATGTTATAACCGACTGAATCATTTGTAAAGTAAAGATCCTCTTGAGAAGTAAGGATTCGTCTGAGACCAGGGTCACACATTTCTTCTGACATATGCATTATGGCACTATGTATTAATATACTTAATTATTAATCAACTATATTGTAATGATATTTAATAAGTATCCAGTGTTATATGAGAGAGATTATGTCAACATAGAAGTAAACTGGACCAACATGTGTACATTAGGCCCAAAACGAGACATCTGAGCCATTATGAGATTCAGTTTGATTTGTTGAGAAGGAGTGCCGATACGAGATTCAAGCATTTTGGTGATTGGCTGAGAAGGAGGTCCAATACGAAAACTAATAATAGACACAGAAATGGACGCCATCTTGGAAAAAGGAACCGACTCAGACCCTCGTGGGTTATTTTCATATCTGAAAGCAGTTTTCTAACTCTGACCTGTGTCATTTATTGGTGTACATAATGCAACCTTTGAGACGGTTTGTAAATTTACTGAAGCAATTACTGTGTCAGCAGACAAACATAAACGGCAGATAGTGAGAAAAAAGTTTTTATAAAGTGTCCTATCATGGTTGTAAAGCATGCACTATTATATATTAAATTCTCACTAATCAAGTGATTTCAAGTCGACATTATTATCGGGCCTCGGGCGGCCGTATTGGTCCGATTGTATAATAAGTGTATAGCTTGACAAAGTATTTGAGACGTCACGAAATTATTAAGAATAATTCACTAAGTCACTAAGCACGCTTCATCACAATACCAGCAGTGTTACCGACATGCTGGAAGAGCTAAACTGGGAATCATTAGAGTCACGCCGTCATAAACACCATCTGACGATGATCTTCCGTAAAGTGAATCATCTGCATTGTAGTTGACATTGACCCAGATCAATATTTGAAACCGAAAAGAACAATGCCAAGGCATACTCATTGTACTAGCTTCCTGTCTTACAAAACCTCTACAGACAGTTTTAAATAAAGCTTATTTCCATGCAGCATACCACTATGGAATGATCTGCAAGCGTCAATCGACGAGGCCCACTCTTTGGCATCATTTAAGAGTGGGCTCTCCAATTTAACTTTCTAAGGAGACGATCGCCCCAGTTACGAACTAACATCCATATGAGGAACATGAGCTATGTCGGCACAGTATTGTGTCCTGTTGTGCTATATCATTCCTAAATGCCTTTAATTCATTACATAGTTATGCTCTGACTACCCAGATCCCCCGTTGATTTATGGCGCTTTTGTTAGATATACATGTATCCGGTTTTAATTTAGGTTTTAGTTTTGGTTACTTTTTGACATTGAATTAAGACTGGTTTCGAATTAAACTGAGTGGCGAACAAACGGGAAGTTTGAAGAAGCATTTTAATCTCCATTGCGACAGAAAAGAGCTTTACAATGTTCTTGATTATGTTTCAAAAAAACAACTTTATATCTCATTTGTTAGTTCAAGCCATATTCTGCGTAAAGCATTATTTTTCATATTAACCATTGTCTTTGTCACGTCATTTGTAACTTCATGTATGTAATTGTTAACAGGAACACACGCTTATAAAGAAAAAAAAGAAAAAAAGACTGAAGTTATTATCTCTTTTGTAATTCCCTGATTAGAAAAAAGGTTGTCTTGCAGTGGAAATCATGGCCATTTACACCACGCTATGTCATGTTAATCAAGTCCTGAATCTGCAAGTGTTGACAATCGATCATAACAGGGACATGTGTTAAAATTAACTATAAAAACAACAACATTTATTGACAACAACAGTACGGTACGGTAAAAAACAATGGTACATGAACCAAAAATGCGTAGACTACTTAGGATGCCATATTAGGAAATTTGGTTTGGAATGTGGTTAAAATTGCTCTCTGTACAGTAAAAAACGTTGTCCATCGATAATTATAAGGTAGAAATCTGACCATAGCTACTCAGATCAGATTAGAAATTGTGTATTGAGTTTCAGTAATGGTCAACATGGTCCTTAACGGGAACAGCACGGGGCACTTAGTCACCTAACTGTCCATTGCCCATATTACAGCATTCATATATCAAACACAAAACGTGTTTGTAAGGACATATAATTAGACTGTACACGTGGTCATATATCAGAAAACGTGTTATCATCACTAAGTACCCTTAGATCAAACTTATATTAATACATACTGTTTAGACATGTAATGACAATAGTCATGTTACCTTTGGTTTGCGTTATGAAATCATTTGATACATTGTCATAAAAACATCACAATGTCAAACTCGCTCTTATATGAACAATATGTACATGTGTTTTACTATTCAAACCACATGTATGTGTACATATTTGGTACATGAGTATTTAGATAAGCGTGACCTCAAATGTGTTAATCAAGTTTGAAATATCCTCTCTAAATTAAGCTAGGACTTATTATATTTGGCATCAAGACGAAACATCAAGGTACTATTATAATCGGTCCAAACATTTCAATTAATTTGTATCATAGTGTATGGTCACTTAGTATACTTGTACTGTCAAATGGAACTGATAATAGAGAACACTTGAAGTCTTGAGTAAAAAGTGATGATATAAATAACTCTCGACTTTTTATATTCTTGTAATCTTTTGTACCAAATTATGTATTCGTAAGTATCTTATTCATATGTTGCTACGCATTAAACTCGTTAGACCTTGGTCCATATAAACAAGCCGATATGCAAGGCTGGCAACGTAGCTATGTGTCAAATCAACAGCTAAATAAATGCGCAAACCGTTATCTTAAAACGTGATATCTTCAGACCATATCTAAACATACGAACTAAATTTGAATACCATGTCATTAAGGGTCATATACTATTTAGGCCAAGTTTGATGTAATAGATATGAATACTTCGTTTTGTCTTCACAGCTGCTAAGTCAGATTTACATTGACAATGATCTACAAGGCATCATTTTTGATTTTGGTACTAGGTTTAAGCCTAACACATGGGTTTGAAGATAAAACAATATCACAGTGGCTGAGCGACAATGGCTTCACTACCCTGGTTAGCCTGTTGAAGCAAGCTGGACTCTACACTACACTGGACAGCCCTGGTAGGTCACTTTATAACAAGGAGCTTCGTAGCAATCTTATACATACAATTACTGACGTTGTTGATGGGACAAACTACATCTGTGTATGTGTCAGATTTTATAGACATTACTTAATGTTCATATTAACCCAAATATCTGTATTAATTGTATTTAGTGATTGTCGATTAGAATCAAGAAGCTAAATTTAACAATTTTAATTTACTCTAATATGTTGTACCGTTTACCAGGCTGGGTACAAAATATGATTGTATAATTTGATAATTGTGCAAACAGGTCTTCCTTTGCAAGTCATTGGCAAGCAGCGCAGAGTATTGTTTTTTTAACATAATTATATAAACTTGGTCTATTTTAATAAAGAGCATTTAGGCTGATCTCTTAACTGAAATATCTTTAGTAGAAATCTGCAATTGAATTCAAACGCATGAAAAGAATTTACTCACAGTGTTTTGAATTATGCTTTACTTAATCGGAACAATTGTTTTAAGATCATTAACTAAGCACTTGAGTCAATATCGACATGGCTTATACTTTGCTTGTTCATATCTATACAATAATGACAACCAGCTTATTCTGTAAAACACTATAGAATATACATTACTTTTCTATCTATATACAATATAATATACTTTTCGGTCTAATTTTAATTGACGTCTGTATAAGAAGGGAGGTGTGAATATCCAGATCACACGCTACCATATGGATTTAGTAAGTTCCATGTTTATTATTAGTTGAATGATACACCACCTGTCATTGTGCGCATGGTTGAAGGGCTAAACCAAAAATACCTTTCATTTACCCGTTGTTATTGATATAATACAAAATTTATTTATTACATTGGCTATTTAAATAAAACCCTTGTATGTTGACTTCAGGAGCTTACACATTGTTTGCCCCAAACAACCAAGCATTTGCTGGTGTCCCGCAAAGTACTCTTAATCAAGTAACTGCAGATAACGCTTTGTTACAAGCCGTTTTGAAGTATCATGTTCTAAGTGGCTTCGCTTTGGCACCTGTCTTGAAGGATGGAGATTCTAAAACCACATTAAATGGACAGGACATTATGGTCCACAAATATGCAAATGGGGTAAGATTTGAAATTGTACTACATATATAAATGAACCTTGTAGCCATATGATGTAAAACCGCAGCATTTTTTATATTTCCTTACACCTAGTATAGCATTAAAGATAATTTCCGTCATGTTCACCTATGAAACCTTATCTCAACTTTCGTGAAAATCGACAATCATATCATGAGTAGTTTCCCTTTTTACATTACAAAAACTTATTGAAGTCAAAATGTTATCTCAAATCCTTCAAGGCTAGTTCGGTGCCAGTGTGTATAACATATCAGTATGTAACGTTAAGAGAATATGTAAGACTTGTCTGCGAGACATGACTTTTTTGTCCATGTGGTTATTGTTAGTGGTGCTATTGCTACAACTATTATTTCTGCCGATGACAAAATCGAGTTCTTACTAATTGGTTAAAACCCACACTTAATGTACGATAAATAGACGAGTTATGGAAGAACTTCACGAACTTCTGGGACATCCCTCACATACCCAAGGTCAAATTGGATGGTTTTGGACAGTTATAAAGCCATCAGCAACATGAGACATTAGTTCTGCAGCGGTATAAGTATGAAGTTTACAATGTTTGTAAACCTGTCTGAAAGTGCTATAGTCATCAAAAACGTCTTTTGTTAAAATAGCACATTATACAATATTGATGTCATTGATAAGATGGTTGCAATCGATCAACATGATGTCTATTTATATATACCTAACAAAATAGTGTTCTTTCATTTAACTTCAGTCTGTTGCAATCAACAATGCTCTTGTCGATCCTTCCTCAACTGACATCATCTTAAACAACGGTGTTCTGCATGTCATTGACGGAGTCTTGTTACCATCCACTGATAAGATTGGAGAGGTGTTACTTAAACGTGGATCGGATTTCAGTATATTGAATCTTCTTTTAACGATTACAGACTTGGAGTCTGTACTTTTACGTGAGTGTTATCTGATGTCATTCGTCAAGTTAATGTTTATGTCTTACCATAATTACAATCGGTCTACATAATTCAGTTACCTAACCTAAAAATCGGTGTAAATGTGCAAACAATCAACCTGCCTGTCAACCATGTGTGTTTAATATTTTTTCCGGTGCTATGAATAGCATGGTCGAATTTTAGAAATTCAGTTCAGTGTACACGATTATGTTTAGATTTTTTTCAATTCAGAGCACAATTTCTTTATATATGCAAAGTATCACATGATTACAATGGTTGTCGTTTCCAGATCTATGCGTCCCATTGTTAATGTTTTCAACCATTTCATGTAGCATACAATAACATGTGTGTAGTATTTATTCCGATGTAACTATATTATACAGTAAAATCCCTGAAAACCGGACCCTGTCCGGATTAGGCTAAACGTTCGATCTTCCTAGAATTCCGGTTTTCAGAGAACTTTTGGTAAATTCTGGGATAAAATGGGACTTGGAAATTAGTCCGATTTTCAAAGAATTCCGATTTTAAGGGAGTTCGATTTCCAGTTTTTTTTTGTTTTTGTTTTTTGTTTTTTTTGTAAAATGGTTTTAGTATGTCGAAATGTAGTAATGGTAGTAATGAAACTAAGCTAAGTTATGTGTCTTCCAAAGTCACTGAGTAATTTTCATTCTATGAATTCAAGATCATAATTATACGTTTAAATGTCTTAAATTATGATGTTGCTATGTAAATGTCTTTCTTCATTACAGAGGATGGTCAATACACGCTTTTCGCACCAACAGACGCAGCCTTCAGCAAGGTCACAACAGAATTGCCAGACTTAAGTGCTCCTGGTGCACTGGACGCTTATAAAGGTATGTAATACAGTATTGTAATAGTTATACATTTGTAGTTATATTCAGTTATATTGAACATTATTATATCTATAGTTCACTACATGCATATCCATATTAAACGCTGTCGTAATCGGAAAAAATAAGTAGATGGTTGTTTGTCAAGTAAGCAAACCGTATTCCTACGTCTGTATGAATACACTTTTGAAGTAAATCTAAGTCTGTACCTATAACATAGAAATAATTATATTCCGCAACTGTGGTCGAGTGATTAAAGTGTCTTGTCTTCGGAGCGGGAGATCGAAGGTTTGTACCCCAATGGAAACTGGGTTAGAGCTGATGCGGTCGGTTGGTGAGCCACCAGTTAGTTAAATAATGGTTATCGCAGGCCCATCTCAGCCAAGCACCCGGCAGAAGGACAAGGGATTCGGGAGGTACTGCGTGAACATAAGATTGGTGTCTCATAAGCCAACTTGGCTGGCCCATTCAATAGGGGTGACACTATAATAAACAAAGCCTTCACCTATATAACTAACACAGAAGACTGTGTAAATGGTTTCATTAATGTTATTACTCTCAGCGGTGGATGAAGAGACCCTACACTCATTGCTACACTGTTTCTTGGTGGCAAGATTGTATGTTAATAAAATGCTATATTTACCAATATTTGTTAAATGACACACTGGTCCTTATCCAAAACAATGTACAATACATCAACACATGGACATCAACCTCCCTTTAACATGATTTTCCCACTGTAAGTATTTATTAATTTAACTTCTCTAGAGCAACAACCTCTCAACAACAACATAGATTTGCTACTCTCAAATAGTGTTGCTTTGGAGATGTTGGACTTTATACAAAGCTGAATATAAAGTAACATCGGTATTAGAAACACTATGTTCTAGTTTACGTTCTTTTACTTTAGATGTATTAAAGAACCACATCGTAAATGGAACACTTACGGCCAGTGACTTGAAAGACGGTCAAGTATTGACTACACTCAGTGGAAAATCTCTAATAGTCAACATTGGCGCAGGTATAAACAAGAATGTATTCATGTCAACTCAAAGTACATGTAATAATATGCAGCACGCGTAACGTCTTGATTTTACCTAAAGATATAACCAAGGCCTTAGGTACATTAATAGGTTCTTGAACCACATTACTAAGACTTAGTATGTAAATGTGACTATAGTCGCCATGTGCCTCATATAATGTGTCATAGCAATACACCCGCAATAAGCTGATATCGACGCCATTTGTGTACAGTCAAACCTATATTATCGGCCACCTACCAATAAAGTACACCTGTCAATGAAGGCCACATTATGTCTTCCCCAAGGGTAGCCTTTGTTCACAGGTTTGACTGTACTTAAACTATATTTGAAGGGTGTTAAATGACACTAATCAAACATTGTATAATTTATGTTAGGTATGTCTATTCCAATACCATTAAGGTCAGCTCTGACAGATATTCTGTTCACATTTTAGGAGGTGTTCAAGTTCAAACAAAAGGAACTGCTCACAGCGGGACAGTCACTGAAGCAGATTTAATGGCTATCAATGGTATTGTACATGTCATAAATGGAGCACTTATCCCTTAGTCGAGAATAGATAATTTGTTTAAAATGTACTGCAATTTACTCAATAAAAACTAGCACGTATACTTTTTTATTATTATTATGTAACTTGTTTCGACTTATTATGTCTATGTGTTTGTACTGAACAGATTGTTGGCTACTATTAGTAGAACTAATTGGAATGCCAATGGTGATGGCTGTCACAGGGGAAACGATATTCCTTGCTTTTAGATCATTTCCGAAATATCCTATTGTGTCAGTGTGTTATATTTTATCAATACCAGACTAACATCTGTGTAGACACATTCAGAAGACCCGCCTCCGTGGTCGAGTGTTTAAGGTCGCTGACTTCAAATCGCTGTGTCTTCTCACTGATAGAGGGTTGTAGAATCGAGCCCCGCAACCGACCATGTATCTTTATGTGAGAAAGTAGTCAGTTGATTACGGAGGATGAGAGTCTAGTACTGGTTCCTCCACAGGAACGATAGTTAGATGAACTTATATTACTCTGACTGTTCAGTGAAAAGGGGCGTAAAACACAAATAAACAATGTAAACACATTTGAATATTTTGTTCTATATTTTACATACTGCAAATACAATTTAAATTTACAATTTTGAAATATTACGTAAATATTTCGACTGATCAAATTTTTATCTTATAATTATTCTACGTGTAAGATATATACATATGCATAGTATACAAAAATCATTTCACAGGTACTTTATTGTGTCGGGTAGGTATAAAAATGAAACAGAACGACTGTAAAGTAGTGTCGTCTGGTTAATGTATGCATAATAAACATTTGATAATAACAGTAAGTGCATCGAGTTATATCCGTAATTATGTTAAAATACTGAAACAACCACGATTGTTGACACAATTCTAAAACAATCACCATGTTTAAAGGACATGTGTATCACAGGCTACTGGCGTGTGAAGACCCACACAGATCCTCTACTACCCAGGTACAACAACAAAATAAAGTTTTAAAAAATTGTTTTTCACCATATATATATATTATATAGTAAATGTATAAATCTGCGTCTAATAAGACCAGGCTTTTAAGAATCGGTTTTATGCTATATTGCATGTATAACATCCCTGAATGAGTGTATGATTTGGCAGTCTATAGTTTGAATACCTACATATACGTAGCTCGCAGTAAGGACGATGCTATATTAACGAATGTTATACAGAATAAAAATGTAAATTTTGTCCAGAAAAAAATAGAAGCGCAAGAAAGTAATGACGAGTAGAATAAAACTATTTAAAGCTTGTCGATCTCTCTCTCTCTCTCTCTCTCTGTATATATATATATCAATTATATTAACATAAATGTTCATAACGATTGTCATCAAATCTATATTTCACTAATAAAGTTTAGGATAAAAAAAGCATTCAATTAACTTAGGCGTTAATTCGACAAAATACACTGAACAAATACAAAAGAGGTCCGTTCAATTTAGGTACGGATTTTATACACTACCATCCATGAAGTGTTTATATTACGGACACCGTTTTGTTTACAAAATACGTCACGAATCCGTGGAGACGCAAGTTGTATAAAAATGGCTGACGAGTATGATGAGTATGAACTGGAGAAAATTCGTGCTGAGATTCAGCAGGAGAAACAGATGAAGTATATTTATATACATTTCTCGTTTATGTCTTTTGAATTTATATCAAATTTGTTCTTGGCTTCGTAATTGGTTTCAATTTAGCACGCACCTGTTTGACATTTTGCCAATATATCGTGAATTGTTATTGCTATTTAAACTCCAATCCAGTCGAAAATCGCTGCATTATTTGCTATTACTGTATGTTTCTTTGTTCAGTTGACTTCGAATACAAAGGTGCAGAACTGCCTATATTATTGAAAAAGTCATAACAAGCAATATTCTTAGTTAGCTTATAAAATGGTCGGAAATTTGATCATCCTGTAATTTGACACTAATTAAACCACCTCAGCATAGGTCCCAGCAAACACTTGACGTTGTAAAAACGTTGTACAGACGTTGTACCCTGACGTTGGATGACCGTTGGATTAAGGTTGTAAATGAAAGTTTTTTAGACGTCATTTCCCGACGTCAATACAACGTCGTGTATACAACCAAAATCCAACGTGTTTTCAACCAAAATCCAACGTGTATACAACCACAATCCAACCTGTATACAACCAAAATCCAACGTGTATATATTCACACGCCTGTAAGTAATTAAGGTGATTATATCAACAAAACTCAGGGATGTTCAAACAAAGAACATAATGACGCCAGTTTCTAATCCTGTATAATTAGTTCTTCATGAGGATACTGAACACTATTAAAATAATATTGCTCAATAATTAATATGTCTATAACCTATATAAGAAAGTTCACTTTTAATCTCACAATACAACCTAGTCTATATTTATCATTTGAAATGTCAAACAAAAAACAAATTTTGTTCACAATTTGGAATATATCTAATTTATTCTTGCAAATTATTACATACACATGTAGACACGAATACCGTACATAATTTTGTATAAACACACAGTAGATGATTATTCAGTGATCATGAACACTTAAGAATTCGTTTAAATGACATGTACAAAAAAGTTAGAAACTAATAAATTAATCCCTCTGGATTTCCAGTCTGTGATTCTGGAGTCTACTTCAGTGGACAGGCCTGGCTGGCATCCTGTTCAGTTTCCTTTCACATAGACTTCATATAGTATTTGCTGAAATAGTAAAAGAGCAAGCATATTCAGTCAGCGGGCATTTTCGGAAGTCATTTCATCTATCCAAGCTAGTAATTTTTACTATTTGAAAAATATACAGTCTTCTGTGTTTCTGTTATAAATCTGCCATGATGAATACGTATTAAATTTTTCTAAAGACTGGATTATACCAAGCAACAAAATCAAAGAGAAAATTACACAAGCTCACAGAAAACTGAACATGCAGAATTTATTCTAATTAATATACCTAATAATATTCAATATAGGCAAATGCAATCTCAAACGGTATTATTTAGACATGCATTTTGCTATGAGAAAGCCCAGCTTTTTTACTTAATCAGTGTTTGTATGATATTATGTTGTAGTCCTCATACATAATTTTACAACCATGACTGAATTAATTACGGATTATTCAGAAATAAAAAATGATAAATTTACCCTGAACAACGCCAAACAAGCTTGACCTGTAGAATTCCATCGTTCCCAGTCATGTTAAATTTGGACATCAATCTGTAAACAATTATAATAAACTATAAGTTAAAGCAAATGAACATGTATTACTTATTCAAAAATTCTGTAACTTGACACATGAACATTGAAAATAAAACTATATTTTTAAGAATTCAATGTAGTATCAACCAGTGATCATAACTCAAAAACACGTACATATATGTCAGGCATAATAAATCCAAACATCCTTCTTAATTAAGTCTGAAGCATACAAGTTCCCCACACGAAATGAATAACATAATATTATATCTCTCAAATTTTCATTAACACATTTCCTACCTGCATGAAGAACATTTGACCTGAGGACTCATCAATCAATTCGGGCACTGGCCAGTTTGGCAGATGTCAGTAATAAAACCTTCTCTGGAATTAAGTTCATGCTGTTTTTCATGCTCAATTTTGTTGGAAATTAATGGACATTAAGACATGTACATGTAACTGATACCAGAACAGTGATTGTGAATATTTGTGTAGTCTTGAATTTAGACTTTACACAACAGATAGTTTAAAATGTAATTTCACCAGTTTTGTTTTACTTGATTTTTAAACTGTAACAAAAGATAATCGCACTTTTAAATAAAAATACATTTGAATACTTATAAGCGAACTTAAAAGCGACCAACACGATATTGGGTGCAATTAGTTATGAAATTGATTGATTACTTGTTCAATTTAAAATAAAAGTTTGCTGAATTTCCGATTATATATGCATGCATGTACATAATGCATCTTTTTACTGACATTCTTAATACTTATCAAAATTAAATCACACATTAAATTAAATCATAAATTTCACTTACCTTAAAATCCGAATTTGACAGATCTTTTGTATCTTATCCCGAAATCTTTTCCTGGGACCGTTGAACACTATTCAATACAACCGTTGCTGGTAGTTTTGAATAATTAGATCTGTCCATTTTCATGTAAATTAAACGATTTTAATCCATTTATTTTGTAGGTTTTATGCAGAATATTTTTAAATTATTGTCGACAAACGTTTCTTACTCATTCCTAACATAATAATATTTGCGAAAGAACAAGGTTTATATGGTTTTTTGTTTTTGTTTTTTTCATGACAATATTCAATTTTCATTATGATTTCAACAAAATCATTATCTGACCATAATCCAACGTCATGCAGACGTCTTATTCAGACGTTGTATAGTCGTCGTGATTCTTACGTTGAATCAACGTTGGATTTAGGTCGCCGACGTCGCGACTTAAATACAACGCATATTCAACGTTGATACAACGTCGGGTGTTTGCTGGGGTGTTATTTCAAATGCATTGAATCATGCACATGAGTATTTCTCCTAAATGTGGTTTAATTAACACCAATAAGTACTCAGAAAAAGCTTTTTCTTTCGGTTTTCATGATAAATTTGTGCAAACTTAGTACGATATTTAACAGTTTAAAATTAGGTTCACAGGTCTGCTTTAGAATGACATTGTTCATATGTTCATTTCTGTCTATTTTCTAATATAATTCTCCTTCCATTTGCCACATCTGATGTAATTCTACAGACTGATTTACATCAATTATTAATCATTTTTATAACAAAAACTTTCCATTGCACTTTTGTTACGATGGCACTCAGAGTTTTAAGGTAACTACATTGGTTATGAGACATTACCGCATCTTTTAGTTTTAATGACATGAAGGAAAAGCCCGAGCTGATGACATCATCAGCATACTAAAATTATGTTGGAAAAACAAAATTGATTTGGTGGATAATTGACAAAGTTTCGTTATATGTAATCACTACTACTTTCTGAAATAATTGATAGTTTGCATTATTATTTGGAATGACCGTCATGATTAGGTATTATTTAGTTAGCCTGCCTGGTTAGCTCAGTGGTTAGAACGTTGATTTACTGATCAAGAGGTTGTGAGTTCAAACCACGGGGGAAGTTCACATTGTCCATGACAAATTTGACTGTTCAAAGATATTACATTCAAAGATAAATTGTCCTACATTTCTGAATTATGTGGGGTAGCTTGGCAGAAGCTTTGTATAGAATGTGGTTAGAACTGGTAAAGGTCTATTTAAATTGAAGTCCAGAGAAGCTGGTTAGTATAACTGCCCGCCTTGGTATAACTGAAATAATGTTGAAAATGGTGTTCAGCCTGATGAAATAATAATAAATGTATCATATAGTTTGTTTAATATATTTGCCTGACTTGATCTATTTAGGGAGATGTTAGACCAGTCAGCAAGAGAGCTACGCATAACTGTTGAAGAACTGGAAAAAAGATATGAAGCTATTGAAAATGAAGGTATGATGAAGTCCATATATAATGCAGTGTTTATTTTTTAAACCTTAAATGCATACAACCGGTTTGATTATTTTGTAGCTTGTTTTTATCTGTGTGTGTTTTGCATGTTAAATTAGCTTATAAATGTGATCAAGCATGCTTGTATTGATCTTTGTGTGAACTATATCTACTAGACTCTTTTATTTATACATATAAATAGCTTTCACCTTCTATTTTCCCAGTATAAATACATTATATCTGTATGATTCTTATAAATAATGATAATTATGTTTTTTGTTGTTGTTTAACTGTTAAAGAAATGTATTTTGAAACAAAAACAATTTTCATATATTTTTCCATGTTCAACATTATTATTAGTAAACTTGTGATAATTTGGTTTGTATTAGATTGTTGTCATGTTGTTTATATTTCAAAGATTCAGACATGACAAGCAGAGGTAGCCTTCAATTTTTTAACTTTATCAGTTGTATAAATAACTTAATTATCAGTTTAAATTAATAATATGGTAACAACACTTAACTCATATTTAAACTGAACAGTTGTTCTATACATCTGATAATATTATACACTCACTATGCACATACTAAAGTAAACGTCTAATTTGCATATGAAATACTTATTGATTTTATTAACATTTTATTTGTAAAATCACAAATACTAGCTGTTATGTATTACTAAAAACATGCAAAAAAATCAACAAAGTGATTCAGGGTATTGGAACCTAACGGTGGCCAGCACTGTCTGAATGAATTAGGGTATTCGAACCTAATGGGCGCCGTAGCACTGTAAGAAAGTTATTTCCTTGTTTTATTCCTCAGACCTGTGAGGAAGTAATTTCAGCTGCCTTAACTACAATTAATGTTACCATTTCCATTATAATCTGTAATAAAAGAATTTTTGATGTTGAGTTAAAAAGTTTGAATCATTTCATGTGATTTTAATACAAACTAGTTGACCAATAAATGACTTCTAAAGTTGTTAATATTTTGTTTTATACAATACTTTTACACTAAGATTTATATATCCCTTCTTTTGATAAATAATTAGAGTCTATGGCTACTCTCTTGAAGATGTGTTGCTTAACAATTTATTTTGAATTGCGATTTAATCTGCATTATTCTATGTGTTATATTTCTTTATACCCCCGCAAATGAAGTTTGAGCGGGGGTATATTGGAGTCACTCTGTTGGGCGGTTGGTTGGTCGATCGGTCTGTCCGTCCGCATACGAGTGTGTGGAGCGAACTACTTCCACATTTTTTTACATCATTAAATATTAAATATACATTAATTCTATTAATTTGATTACTGCAATATAGTTGGACCAATGAACAGTCACTTTATACCATTCTGTAGTATATAAATGATCACATTTAAAGTTGTATTATCTGATTCTCTTTCGCAGTGCTTAGAAAATAACAAAGGTAGCATTATCTATCATATAGCTGCATGTTATCTAACAGTTACTTTTGTATTATTTTTGCTTTCTGTGTATTACAGGTAATCTTCACTTCGTATTTTGTCTTGCTGTCTACTACTGTGTGTATCAGTCACCTGTATATACCTGCCACATGTAGTAACCACCATCCTTGTATAACCACTGTCCTAAAACCTTGTCAGCTTTACATTACCTTCCATCTGTATCGCTTAATACTTCAATGTATCATGCTTCCATATATGCTTTTAGTTAACAATTCAAGCAAACATTAATATGACTCAATGTGTGAAAGTTGGTGTTTTTCTTTTGTCTTATATAAATCACATTGAACTTTGTCATGAAGTTTCATGGTGTTAAATTATTTTGTAGGTCTGGCAATAAGTTGAATATTAGTATAAATGTAAATGACATTTTAACTATAATTTTCATGAATGTTGATATACTTGAATTTAAGTAATTAGCAAGCAACTAATGTTACCATAAAAGAAATACAATAAATTCTGCTGTTTTACGTAGCGTTAAACTGTTAGATATCAAATTTTGACAGATAGCTTTATTATTGTCTAAATTTCTGCATGACTACTTTCGTACTTTGATTGATACAGAAAAGTTGAATGCCTTTTTAAATCTAGACTGTAAATGTAATCCTTTATTTTGCATATCTATGTAAATCTCTTTGGTAGTCTTTGTTGAAAGCATCATTACATAACAGAATAATTATGATAATTATATATATAATATACATTGACTGCTGTATGTCTATATAGAATCATCTATCTCAATAAAGACTGTAATCTCTATTTTTCTATATCAGAAATTTTGATAATTTGATAAAAGAAATCATATTTTTTTTAGTAATATATGTTTGTTTAAAACAGATGCAGGAAAGACTGTTCTTGATATAAATATGGAGAGTAAGTACTGGGAATGCATTATAATTGCATGAAAAACTTACATGATAATAATTTTGAATAATCACTTTCTCTTTAATTGAATGCACTGAACTAATTGACGCATGTACAGCCAAATCTGTCAGCAGCCACATGTGAATAATGGTAACCTAATCAGGGCATACCTAACTCTATATAACCACTGTGACGTGCGTACTCTTTCTCTCAGAAATAAAAATATATATGGCCCAAAAAATGGTATACAAATTTAAAACTATGGTGGTAAAGCCTTTCAACGGCTGTGCACATTTGATGATGCATCATGAAAATGCCCTCTACATTGTATATGTGCCAAGGACTTATACATGGATTCACAACTGCTAAAAATAGATCAAACAATATTGAGCGACGATCCAACAACCCATTGCGATACTTGACTTTTGCCGACAGCAGTAATCAGGTGTTTACAAACTTAAGTTTATACTAGAAAACTCTGGCAATTTGGCACGGGAATTAGGTTAGGATTCAACAAAATTCATAAAGATACACTGAAAATGCACACATGTAAGTGTATGCATTGACAAAAAGGCATTAATCAACATTTCAAATTCCAGCATGGCAGACATTTAGTATTATCCTTTATTCTCCCGAATTATTATTAAACATTCATATAATCATGGACATTATGGCTGTTGTAAACATTCGGATCATCACAGATATTTTCGCTGTTGTAAACATGAACATGAAATCCTGTTGATTCACGAGTCTATTCTGCGGGATTTGATTATACTTCTAACTGTAAATATGGAAGTCGCGAATCCATTGTATATATTAAGTCCTTGTATGTGCATATACATTCAATTTGACTACAGGAACGCCCGTGTTAATATCAAAACAAACATACTGATATTTAATTATATACGGTATACAAAATTAATGTAGCTGGACCAAATCAAGCTTTGAAAGGCAATTTTTTGTTACCATACATAAAAGCCCTATGTATCTCTGCTGCAGAATTGGTGCCCTTTAGTATCTGATTAGACTGTATCTGAATATGTGTGATTATCAATCAACAAATTAATTATCATACTTATGAGCAAAAACTATAGTTAGGCATAATAGCTCTTGATTTATGATTAACCTAATTGGATTATAATTATGATTGATCTCAAGCTGCCACTGTTTCAGTCAAACTTAGATAATAGCATTCAGAGGTATTAATTTCTAGCTTGCATGATATTATGATGATCATATAGCTTATAGGTATAGATAGTTAGTTTATAAATGTATGCATCAAATGCATTTTAAATGTATTTTTTTTACTCTTTTGCATTTATTTTATAGTATCATTATCTTGTAATTTAAGTATTATAAATAAACAGAAAATGCTTTTTTATTATGCCATTTAATGATTTATTGAGCATTTGTTCATCGCTGAATACAGATGCAAAGCTAAATTGTCTCACTGTACAATTCCAATATACATAATTATGTAGTGATATTTACTAAGCCTATCTTCACATTCAAACTTCAAACAAAATTATGGAACATATTTACCTAAGGGCAGTCGTCATCAGGAGATATTAATATGAAAAAAAGGTGGACAATCAAAGAAAATTTATCATTTTACACTTAACAGAGCAGTACCCTATGTGCTTAAGTTGAACTGTCATGTGTTTAGATTTTAAGCAATTTAGTACAGTGTTAATAATAATCAATATATTGGCATGCATATAACACATTAAAAGGTTGTGAACTATATTTTGATTTAATGGTAATTCATTAACATACTGATCAATATCAGTTAAGAATGAATAATTGATATCTATATAAGATAATTAAGCAATGCCTGAACTGAGGTTATATATTCAATGGTACATTAATAATGTCTGTGATTGATTGATTGATTTAGATATGTTTTTAATGCTAATCTAACAATTAATATTCAACCATTTTATATTGTTGCATGAAACTTTGAAATTATTTTGTGATACAGATGGCTGAGTGCCTCCAATGCTCACTTACATTTGTTTTATTTTATCTTTATTGTCTGTATTGTATATGATGACAATATTTTATTTTATTATATTTTATCTCAAATTTCAATTTTACAGTCTAGATAACTCTTTATTATGAGTCAGTTGGGAACCTGACATTCTTAAATTTCAAGGAAAATTTGTTCGAATATTAAAAAGGTCGTGTATAAATAATAGACCTCTCTTATTGTTTCATTGTAATTAACTTTGGTTTTCAATGAATTTATATCATATTATCATGCTGATCCATTCTGATATACTTTGTCTCTAAACCAGTCAAATGGCTTGCATTTGGTCACAGAGCCGACTAGTTTAGAGGGTTTCTACTGTATTTAAATCTCTTACAGTTTCCTTTTTGTAATAAAATACCTTATTGTAATGATTATAGTTACATTATTTAATTTCAAGAAATAAAAAAAGAAACCTGAAGGTGACCCCTTCCCTGTCTTGAATTTAAACTAATGTTAGGAGCATTTGTTGTACATATTAGGCAATGAATGGAAGACAAGGTTTGAAACCCAAGAGGAAATGAACCAACAGCTGGAGAGACAGATTATAATGCTACAAGACAAAATTGAGGAGGCAAAGAGAAACCTAAAAGACGGTATGTTCACATATTATTCTTATCTTCACAATTTTTCACATTTCAATAGTTTATCTATTACAATTTCACATTTTATAAGCAGGATTTCATTATATAAATATAAGACTATAAACTTGTTTAATTAAGTGTTCACTGGTAAAATCGGTACTATCTAAGGATACAAAACATCTCAGGAATTGTCTATGTTAAAATTACCCCAGTTTAAATTATTCAAACATTAAATCCATTGGTTGTCCATTTATGATTCATTTTACTGCTGTGTTAAACCTTTAATGGCAATTTGATTACCTGTGAATATAAACAAGTTTATAGTTAATTTGCATATTCTAGATAGAAAATTGATTTTCACTTATTTCAGGTTAGTAAATTTTGACCAAGTGGTTGGTTTGCATAATGATGTTTATACAGTGAAAACTAAAATTGTAGATTTATTAATTCAATTGACTGTATGAATAATAGTCCACATGAAATAACATGAAGGTCTGTTGTATATTATATTTTATTAATTAAATTGTCTACTGTACACCATTTTTTATTGAATATACATTCCAATTGCATGTTTTTTATAGATATGTCACAACACTTATATTTTCTAGTAAAAAGCAAATTTTACTAAGCACAGCCACAATACGCATTCTGCACATTGCCACTTAGCTTTTTCTTATAAATGCTGGCCTGGTTCAAATGATATATTTACCTTACTGATTTTAATGGAAAGAAAGCTTGTATTATGACATGGCCTCCGAGTTTAAAAACTGAGCGCAGGGAGCAAACTCAGAATTCTATCTTTCCATTGGTCATAATAAAGTCTTGAGCCAGGAAACAAACAATTAGAAACCAGCAGCTCAGGTTCAAGACTGGTCCCCTGTACAATCATAGTTTTTACCGTCAGTCTAAAATGTTGCACAGTTCAGTAATTGAATTCAGTTTGGATTCTACTTATTCATATAATCTGTATGTCAGTTTTATGTATGTAAATATTTGTTCAATAATGGCAAATGTTTATACATTTGCATTTCAATCTTGTTTTGATGGTTGTGTGGGTGGACATTTTGTTGGAAAAACATTTTGGAATTTCAAAACATAGAACATATCAATGTACTTAATATTTAAACATTGGCCTGGCATCTTAATTAATCTTAAAACAAGCAGTGAAGCATGCAATATCAAGCAAGGTTTTTATGACATTGCCAATTTTAAACTGGCTGAGAAGTTGTTACACTAAATCTAGTATTTTTAAGCTATGGCAATGCATAGTTGCAAGGCGATAAATATTAACATAGATCATTGATCGCACAATGCAGGTTCCTACTATGCTGAAAATTTGAAGACAATGTTGTTCTTGTGTAAGATATAAAGTGTGTCATTATGAATTTTTACTCATCAGTGTTAATGTGTCGTCTTCAGTGCACTGTTCGTACAGTTACGTGGAACGTTTGCAGTTGATCACTAAATGTTTGACAGTTTCTTTTGTTTAATGCCTTGTTTTGCTTCTATAGTCTATGTCTGTTTAAAATCTTCTGACCATAATATTTTGAAATTTAGAACTAAAACACTTCGAGTACCACACTGCTTTGTCAAAAGTCCCTTTGATCAATAAATACTTTTTGCTAAGCAATTAAGTCAAACAGGAAATTCTTCGAAATATTTTGAAATATAAACCAAATTTTTTACTCGAAAATAACCAGGAAAATAATGGAAAGGAATGAGATGAGTTTGACTTAAATTTTGGATCAATAATAAGATTTACAAAAATAACTCTTTGACAAATGAAACTTAATATGGCTCTATATACAGGTTACAGTCCTTATGTAACCATTTTTAGCAGAGAAAGTGAGTTAAGTTATTGAAAGGCTATAGATATCAAATTCAGATCGAAGTGGAGTCTATAATTTATAATCATCTACAATATATATACATATATGTTATGATACAAAGAAATTGCACAATATAATGAAAACATTTTCTGCTTTTTTTGTGGCAGATTTGCTTGTAGTTTAATCATAGTTTGTTGATGTTTCCAATTTTCAGCCGATTTGGTACAACTGTATCAGGCAAAGAAAATTGAAGGTTATATTTCTGATATTTGCACGTCAATCTTTGCCTGTTGTAACCTATGTAACTCTCACCTTTAATTGTACATTTGTGATTTTATTTTACTTCCATCTCATTTGTCTTTTTTACCATTTTGGATGGATTTCTAATCAGAGTTTTAATTTCATTTTAATATTTTTTTCATGTTTCATCTCGATACTCCAGAGCAAAAAGATATTTTTCAATCCATCTTTAATAAATAACACTATAACATTTATATTTTTAGTTTACATCAGGTTATATCCCAATCTATCCAGCTTGTTTGGTTGCTTAGCGACCAATTTTAATACCCTGCTTGTTGATTTAAATTGTCTCCATAGATGTGATCAATACTTTGGGGTGGTTGTGTAGTTTTTCTCCTTCGGTGCCTTTTTAGCTTACCAGAGAACAAAGTGCTCATGGTGAGCTATTGTAATTGTGTGATGTCCGTCGTCCGTCCTCTATGTGTGCGAAAACAATTCCTTTAAAGAACATCTCCTTCTTAACCAGTTGGTCAATTTCAACAAAATATTATATGGATGTTTCTTGCATGAAGCTCTACTAAAGTAGTTAAAAAAATTAATTTAATGAAAAACTTTAAACATATTCTTGTCCAAAACCAAGGCCTAGAGCTTAGATATTTGTTGTGTAGCATTGTCTAGTGGACCTCTAATAAGTTTGTTCAAATTATTGCACTAGGGTCAAAATTGGCCTGTCCCAGGAGTCACTTGATTTTACCAAGACTTATATAGGGAAATTTTAAAAATCTTCTCGTCAGAAACTACAATGCCTAGAGTTTAGATATTTGGTATGTAGCATTGTCTAGTGGACCTCTACCAAGATTGTTCAAATTATTGCCTTAAGGTCAAAATAAATTGGCCCTGCCCCAGGGGTCACTTGATTCATATAGGCTTATATAGCAAAATTAAAACAATCTTCTTGGTCGAAATCATAAGGCCTAGAGCCTAGATATTTGGTATGTAGCATTGTCTAGTGGACCTCTACCATTATGAAAAAAGTATGGCCCCAGGGTGAAAATTAGCCCCGTCCTGGGGTTCACATGATTTGTATAAAAGGCTTATATAGGGAAAAAAATCTTCTTGTCCAAAACCTCAAGGCACAGAGCTTACTTATTTTGTATGCATAATTGGTGGACATCTACCAAGTTTGTTCGAATTATTACCGTAGGGGCAAATTTGGCCCCACCCCCAGGTCACTTAATTTTATAAAGGCTCATGATAATTATTCTAAAAGTATTTTTTATCTGGTGAGCGATATAAGGCCAGCGTGGCCTTCTTGTTTCTAATTGTGGATTATAAATATGATATGTAAACATTCAAATATTTTAGTTTCATTGAATGCTTTTACAAGTAATTAAAAGACATTGTCCCAGTATGCAATTACTAAATTTTTGGAACGGAAAAGCATTTTCATCTGTCAGTAACACCAACTTCATGTTTCTAAAAAAACACCAATAACAAAACTACATGTCCATTGAAGACTCATCTGATACTTACCCTTTCTTTTTGTAAAAAATTGCTGTGTCTCATGAGTCATGTTTAATTTACTCATTTATGCCAATTTACTGAATGATTTGCCTCTTTTTGTTAAATGATTTTCCTCTTTTTGTTAAATGATTTGCCTCTTTTTGTTAAATGATTTGCCTCATTTTGTTAAAAGCTTACCCTCCCCCCAACAAAATATATAAGTATTCAACACGTAAAATACAATACAGCTTGGAATTGTAAGAAAACACAAATGTGTATAATCTATTCATACAACTTTGATAATGTACTAAGTTAAGGTATCTTTTTTTATAAAAGAACCATTTTTTTGAGGGGTCAAAAACTTCAACTTTTGAAGCCTTGATCTTAATTAGTCTGTGTCATCTACATCTGCTTTGACATATTATGTATTTCTTATTATTGAACTTAACTAATAATATTTTCTGTCTTTAATTATAATACATAGAAAAAATAAAACATTTCCTTGAGCAACAATGATTGAAATGCACATTGTAACAGACAAATATATTCCACAATCCACCTGTAAGCTAGCCCATCTCCGGTGGGATGTCAATTTTGAACAGTTGTCATCTTTGTTTAGATGACATATGTGAAAATAAACCTCCGAATCCCTAGGCCAATGATTTTATTCATGATTTTCCTCCCAAATAAAACACTTCAAATGATGCATGACCATGCTGTCTGTGTAGGACATGTTTGACTGTACACCATTGTTGCTCTAAAGGGAACTCATGTTTCTATTTGCTTTAATCATGTAACTTGGTACAGGACATATAAAATCAATTAGGGGTATAATGCATTTACTTTTTTTTCAGCAGGTACATAAGATACCTTGCTATGATCAGTTTGCTTAGGAATATTTTAGAGGTTCTAAATATTAAATGTATACAAAATGTGTTATCATGGTCATTGTCTATCACTTAATCATTTCAATATTTTGCATACAAATTATTTGCAGTTCTCAAAATATTTTAGTCACAATACATTGCATATTTATTGTTAATATTGTAAATTTCTTGTGATAGAATTATGTATTATGTATAGCAAGTCTTATCTTGAAAATAATTGTGCATGTTTAAATTGCAATATGAAACAGAAAGTGAACAAAAATGGGTCAAGCGTAGGGCTGCATTGAAGGGTAATGTTAGATTCCATAATCACCTTCTTTGTTTGTATCTATGTACTTGTATTTGAAGAGCTCTTCTATGAGTTCAATCCTTTCTATATGATTGTCAACTGTCACCCCCTGTCTGTCAGTTACCTTGTCTACTTAAGTATGGCTTGGATGTGCAATTCCCAACTATATTACCTTTTGAATGGCTTTGGAAACTTTGACTATATTTCGAATCTTAAAGATGATGTGTGTTTGTTTACCCTTCTATGGTATATCATAGATTGTCTTTATCCCTAAATCAGAGAATCTATTCCGTGGATTTCATTCTTTCAATCTGAATGTGTATCATCATATTATATACATTATGGTTCTCTAATAATCATGAGAATGGAGCTTGCTTGGATTATAAAACATAAGCTTTGCTTGTTGATTTTATCCCTATATGTTTGTCTTCAGTTGTGTGTCTAAATGTTTAGATTATACTTAAACCCTGGCTTTAAGTGATGTCATTTTTCCATTTAATCCTATTTTCAGTGTTGAATGAAGATCGAGGTATAAATAAAACCTTAGTTTTTACCCTTTGTTTATTTGTACAAATCAGTTTCCCGCATAAACTCTAACATTTCCTGTTTATTATTACATTATTTTATTTTTGCCTAGCTGTTTAATTTATGTATATTTTAGTTTTTGGCTGACTTGAAAGTTTCAGATTGTCATTTAGTGAATATTTTCTTGAATTAGAAAATTGTGCAATGATAAATTAAGTAATACTATGTTTCTTGTTTTATTAGGCATAACCTATGTTTGATCAGTACATGTAATTTAAATTTCCTGCTTAGATGAAAGAATTGCAAGTTACAAGTCAGCGTTCATCATCAAACATCTTACTGATGGTTGCATTGTCAATTTATACAAATATTGATAACAATTAAGGAAATCATTTGATTTATGAATGACTGTGGTCTTCTACATGAACCATTCAAACATTACTGATATGAGTTTTTTTTTATAAAATTTTAACAGATTATTTACAATCACTAACTTTGCACTTTGATATGTTACATATTTTGCACAATTAAACTGACTTAACATAATAATTATTATACTGATGCATAGACGTCAACAAAAAGAAACAATGAGATTAACGCCTATTGCACTTGCTATTTTCATTTAGAAATTATTTTGACTTATGAAATATTGATTGTTTTTACGGCTTTGGTTATTAAAGAAGTAAGACACCTTATGTGTTTAAAGCAGAATGGTAATGACAGTCATAGACATTCTGCAATATAAAATGCTTGTGGTGCATATAGAGCGTAAGGTAATCTGGGTTTATGTAATAGTAAAGAAGTTGCTGCAATTGCTCAGCTTGTTGATGTGTTAGGATTTGTAATAATTGATGATGTCAGGGCAATCTCTCAAGATTATTAAGATTTAAAATGAATCTTAGCTGTAGCAATTATCATTCAGAAGACTGCATGCTTTTACAGTCTAACAATGTAATGTTTCTGTAAGATTTTTTAAATCGTATTCATGATCTCTGTGTCTAATAATTATGTGCTGGCCTTAGTCCACAAGTAATCAATTTGTATTCAAGGCCATTGCAAATTATTTTCAGAGTTGCTCGCACGGTATTTCAAGTTTTTATGCAAAATTATTGAGGTTTGCTGTCAAATCACTTAATTGTTATATGTGTGATATCGTCATTTGATTAATGACCATGTGGTGTTACTTTATGTTTTAAAGCACTTTTAAGTCTGGTAATATTAACCTGGCTCCATATTTCGATGTGAACGTAACTGATTGTTTTGGAATTTTTAAGACTGACTCTAAGTTTCACTAATGCTAGATAACTTTAATAAAGCCAGTTTAATAGTATCAATCACCCAATATTTGTCTTTTATGCCCTTGTATGGTTATTTGTTGATGTATGATATTAAAGCATCATATCATAGAATAAAGCGATGACACATGCACCTCTTATGAGATACTAATTATTGCTTCAATCAATGATTTGGTGCTTTAAAATGTCTATTCTTTGTGCTGCAGATATTTTTTAATGTTTTAATTGCCTCCCTTTACAAATTTGTTAGTACCATTATCTACCTGACAAATAGCTTATATTGCTTATTTTCTTTCTCATCATAAAATGGCTGACATTGAACGCCTTAAATTATTGTTCTCCTATGTTTTAAAACATAGCTCATGGTTGTTCTTATAATGAGTTTTTATGAAGGGAAGTAAACTGAAGTCTTAGAAAAATCTGCATGCAAATATTTTTACTGATGAAGGATGTCATTCAGTGTATATGTATTGTTCATTATTGAATATATTCTTATAATTTTTAACTTGATATATGGTTGACTCTGGTTTACAGCTAGGGCGTATGTTGAAGGTAGGGCACCTAGTCCAGACACTCGGGCAGGGACTCCAAAGTCTAAATCTACTGGAATTACTATAAATATATCAGTCTCCCCTCAAGGTAGGCGCGAACACTATAAACATTCCCAGAGTGAGGAACAGAGGCCAAATTGTCTAGTCATGTGACATTGTAATCAACCCTGTCACAGGTCTTCATTATCCAAAGAGTTTGCAACATAACAATGATGGTGAAATAATGTATTATAATGAAGTCTATTAAACATTATACAAATAGTTAAGTCTATAACAGCTGCTAACCTTGTCTGACATTGCAGTTCAATCCCATATACAATGTGGCTGTTACCTATCTGTGCAGGGATTTTATATTCTTTTGCAGTTTTAAACTTTTACATTGACAGTTGATGTATGATAAATAATATGCAAACATGAACTATTATTGTAATTGGAATAATCTTCAAAATTAGTTATATTTGAATGTGTAGAATTGTTTTGGCCATAATAGCATGACATTGTGTTGACATGTTTTATGCATGTCATTATTCACCATCTTGTTCTGCAAAACCCTTTGTTTTATATTGAGTGCAAATTTATAAACTGAGCTCTCCAGCTGCAGAACTCAGATTTACCAATTTTACCTAAAATCAACAGAGCTTTCCTGAATTATTAGACTTTTGATGTAGAAGAAAAACTGACAACAATTTGAAAGCACTGCATGCATTATAATACAGCATATGACTTTCAAAGAGTTTAGTTTTGTTTAGATCATTAAAATAGAAAAAGGCATCACAAAAGATCTATAATATCTGGTAGAAACATCCCCTTAGTACAAATAATATTATATTAGGGGTAACTTGTGTAATAAGTCTATCTACCTGTACACGTAATAACAGAAGATAGATTTGTTTCACTTGAACCTATCTAATAATATGCACCATGTAAGAATCATGTATAGTTTTTGTCTGTGTTTGTGCTAAAGGGGTGTTTGTTTTAATATCCTCATCTCTGGAACCGTTTGGTGCTTCCTTGGGCAACCTGGGCTGGTCACTCTTATCATAGAATTATCACGTCCAGCCCATCCTCGCACTATGATAAAGTGTAGTCAAACTAGTTAACATTGTTTTACTTTGTTTATTCAATGCTATCCCTGATTCAAATCATGTATCAGTCATGTTTAACACTAGTTTCTGCTGCATTCAAAAAACTTTCATTGAAATCATGGAATCCATGATTTATACTAGTGCCCTTTTTCTTCTAATTGATAGCATGATGACTGAGGAAATGTTTAGAAAATTAAGCTAACACACATCATTTAACAATTTTAAAGAATGTTCTAATTTGCAAATTTGCCAATTTACTTGCTACCAAAGTGTACTTTATTAAAAAAACAGCTGCTTATTCTTAGCAATTAATGTTCAGCATAATATATTCATGTTTTAATCTACACTTTGTCATTATGTTTTGCCTGCATAGCTAGAGGCTAGAATCTCTGTTGATATGTTGTATATTAACAAGAATATACTTTGAAGAAAATCTTATTGCATGACTCAAAAATGCTTTCAAAAAATGCTAACTGACTTCTTTACGAAAATATCTTCTGACTTGTATGTACCATGCAATTAGTGCATACTATCATTCAAGTTTACCTGAATGCTCATGTAAAAAGTTATAGGGCATTCCATATTTTTGTCTTATTCAGTTGCAAGGTTGTAACCCTTCTTTATGAATGTATGGAGTTTAAAAATCATTGCGCTAATGTAATGAATGTATGCTAGATAGCTATGCAGTCAAGACATTGTATTATTTAAATACAGTGTTAACTTTTCTGATCCATTTACATTTTATTACTTCAGTTTCAGTTTGTTCCTGAGTTTAGTGTTTCTTGTACATTTATTCTTTCATTTAATGTATTCTGTATTCTCATGGGTGATGTATATCCAGTTTTCTTTTATCTTAGCAATCTTGAAACAGTATTTTTTCTGGGCATAATTATACCCTTGGACATGGCCCTGAACTGTAATTTACTTAAAAATTGACATTTCTATGAATTATAATTAGAAATTGAATATTTCATAAAAGATCTGTGCATAATGACACAATGTTTAAGATTAAGATGTCAAAGGAAAGATTACATTTAAGTAAAACTCAGCATTAGGACTTAACTGTGAAGTTCTGAACTACATAGTCTTGATATTCATGTGTTTTCATTATTATTATGTGAAAATGTATGTATAATGGAAAACTGGGCTGAAATATCTGGTCTTTAAATTATAGTGAAGTAATTTTATAATTGAAGTTTTACTGTATCTAGATGGCACTGTATTTGACAAAAACTGTGTAGAATCTGAGCTCAAGTTTAGTTTTAATGTTTCTGCTCATGTAACAGACTTCTGTAAAATAAAACCATCACCAATGGGATTCTAATTACGGTACAATAAATCTAATTGTTATAATTTATTTGTACTTGCCTATATAGCTAGTATTTCATGCTCCTGGTATCATATATTTATGTTGACATGTTTGTTTCGTTTTACAAATTGGTGCTGGTAAACTAAAACATTTTGTTTCCATTATTGAGAAGCATTTAATGTATTCAGTAATATCAATACCTTCCTGTGCAATGTTTTTATTATTTTAAAACCTTCAAAGGTGCTGCCTTTTTAGATGTTATACCTTAAGCTTCATATTTGTCTTTAATGCGTTAAATTTGCTGATTATTTATTTGCAGAATATGTCATTTTTTAAATGAAATGTTTCATTCTTAAAAAGTTAATTTTAAGTTTGTATTTATAATGATTATAAACATTTTTATACTTTTATTTCATGCACATTTTAATTATTGATTTACAGTAACACCATTATTACTGTTTTTTGGTTGTTTATAAGTAGTTGTGATCAGCCCGCATTTACCTACCTAGAGTTAAAGTAAATTGATTTTCATGTTACATTTAATTGAATGATATATTAGATAAGATTTGAGTATTGTCTCCATGCATGCATTTGTAATTTCAGCTGGAAAAACTCCGAGAGACATGAAATCATTTGACGATTTGTCTGATGTAAGTTGTTGAATATAAATCCTGTAATTATCTTATTATTTATATTCACTCAAATTCTATGTAGTATTTATATATAATGTTTTTATATATATTCACTCAAATTCTATCTAGTATTTATATATTATGTTTTTATATATATTCACTCAAATTCTATCTAGTATTTATATATAATGTTTTTCAATCTCTTTAGTAAACTGTCATTTTCCATTTGAGTTTTGTCTAAAGTGAATTATTTTAAGGAATAATAACAAGTCAATTTACTTAATATCCTTGTCATTGGTCAATATCTATAAATTAGACCGTCTGCCAATCAAATGCTTATATTTGTAGACTAGCTGGTACACATCTTACAAGTACTAATCCTAATAGATTAGATATGAAAACAATTATGATGCATCTCGATCATTAAAACTTAGTAATCGAAGTTGTACATGAATGTGCTCTAAGAACAAGTTTCTGCACTTTGGGACAACATTTGTTTAAGTGTTTGTCAAGTGAAACATAGAAGTTGCCAATTATAGTATTGTAGTTACTGTAGGTATTTAAATCAACAAGCCTAGGAATTTTGATTTTGAGATATTCTAAATGTATTATCGGAGAAAAGATATTAATACTTCCATTTAGATTCACTGACTGTTGTGATAAGACCTTGCAGTGTTATGTTTCTGGACTCAGTATTCAAAGTCCTGTTTTGATAGTGTGTGTCTCTAAATTATGTGTAACCAAGTTGCACTTCATTTCCTTTTTGTTTTAAACATTTTCACTCTTAATCAGAAGTGAATGTAGGACTAAATTGTAGTTCTAGTAATTGTTTTGCTTGACATGCATGATGTATTAGATTGTCCAGCCAGACAGTACAATGGTTTGTAGCTAGCTCAACATAACATCAACGCTGGTAGTTCAGTTGAAGTGTGCATGTGCATACTTTTAAGTGTCTCTTTTCCTCTCTGATTTTTTTCTGAAGATCATTATTCTGTCATTTACTGGCGATTTTGATAAAGGGACAGTAACAGTCGACACCTGTAGCTGTAGCTCAAAGGTTGAAGTCACACAGAATATGATATACCCAATTTCTATGTTAATATGCAATCACATTAACACAAGGTGTTTCCTGGTTCGTTTTATAATCTCGCAGCATTTTTCATCTTTGGAAGTTCAATAAATTGCTCCTTTGAGAGTATATTTCGAGGACTCAACGCAACAGTGTCGTAACTCATATTGAAATAAGAACAAGTTACGACAGTGTTGCGTTGATCCCTCGACTTATAGTTTATTAAACATTGCATTTTAATGTTCAGCATTTTTTATGTTTCACTTACAGTATATTCATCATCTTAAGAGAATTCTGGACATTGAAGCAAAGGTTATTTGTTGTTGTGGATGTATTAAATATCTTAATCATCAATCCATGTTATGTTTACTAATGCTGTGACTTAACCTTGTGATTATGCATTTTGGGGACTCGGCTTGGTTTCCATTTTGAATGTTCAATGTACTTCAATAGTTTGCATTTTTATTGAATTGTTTGGAGTGAAATAAATATTTGATTACTTTGTGACTTAAATTTACCTGTGACATAATTATTCTTTTCTCATTTTTTATGTAAAATTAACTGTTATTACTGTTTATATATTGGCCAACTCTTTCAGGAAGTTGGAAGCTTAAAGCATGCACTGAATGGTGTTAATTTCCTTCCCTTTTGCAGCACATTATTTTCAAATTTTTAATTTTGTATTTGACTATAGGCACACTGATAAACTATTTTTGTTCAGTTGTTTAGGCAGAACACATGTTTGTTTCTGATTAAATGCTTATTAAGATAGGGTATGTAGATCAGGACATTCACATTTATGACTGCTAAAAGGCACAAATTGTGAGGCAGAGAATTTTCCATTCCTTGTGCCTAATTAAAAGTCTTGGGTAGATGGAGTAACCAGAAACAAACACATGTTTCTTTATGCCTTATAAATATTGTAGAACCTCATGTAGTAGTTATGAAACTACAGCCATAAAATCAATGTGAGATGTCTTTTGTGGCCAAGTTGTTGATAACACTATCTTACTGAAGTGAGTGTTTCTGTTGTATTTATGTGTTCAGTTTTTTTTTTCAATAATTGATACTTTACTTCATTAAGTTGCCTTTGAATTTCTGTAACAAACGGTTACTGGAAACATTAAAAGTGAAACTTACTTGTTTGAATTCAGGCTAATCCAGCTATGGTGAAAACAATGGAAAGAGAGAAACAAGCTCTATTCAACCAGCTTAGAGACCTGGAGTGGCGTCTGGACCAAGAATCAAAGGTAGGATGAAAATGGACATTCATTGAAAATCCATTGCGTTTTGGTGACATTTTTACATCATGAATACCATTTTAATGGAGTTAACATTAATAGTGGCTGTTGTTCATTGTACCTTATTCAAAGCTTTGCTTTAAGCACATAGGCAAGTTTTCAGCATAATCAGTTGTGGTGATCGAGTCATTTGGATAAGAAACCCTTTTGTATTGGTTTAGTATGAAAAGACAAATATACAAGCTATGATCTGTTTGCTGCTTTCAGTAATTGATGCATTCTTCTTGAAACATTTTTTTCTAGGCATATCATAAAGCAAATGATGAACGAAAACAGTATGCGGTAGAAATAAATGCAACAAAGGGTAACATTGATGGTAACAAAGCAAGACAAAGGGCAGCAGTTAGCCTTCAACAGAGAGAAGTTGAGAGTATGTCCAGATCCCCACGGTTACTTGGGTAGGTTGTGTAAAATTATATGTTAATAACATAATTATGTTGGTGCAGCAATTTTTTATTTGCTACCTTAAAGGTACAAATGAGAATTCAGCTACAACCTTCTTCTTTTGAAAGGACTTTTATTGATTAGCAGTCTAGTCACTTAAAATGACACAATTTTCTGTTTAATTGTATGCACAGTACAACCTCTGTAGAGCAACACCCTGTCCGAGCTGCAAATATTGGCCATTGATTAGAGGTTGTTGCTCTACAGAGGTTAAATTTATGGTAAATATCAACTTAGGGAAATTTTGAAGGTGTGTTATAGAGAGGTTGTTGCTCTACAAAGTGCCACTCTAGAGAGGTTTTACTGTATAACAAATCAGTATTTCTTTTTCAAAATTTCTCTCAGTCCATTTATTTGATGTGTACATTCTTCTATATGTATGTATGAAGTTAAGAAAATATTTCAAAGTCATCTATCAGTTGTGTTTGTATGTGAATTTATACTTAAAATGAATGATAAGTTCCCACATTAACCTAAGGCAATCATATACTTACATACAGATATATTTTTCTGTGTGCAATTAAACTGTACACAATTACCGGTATGTGCAAAGTAACAAATAAATCATTACTGCATAACATTTTTATGAAGAATTGACAGTTGAATTTACATCATTTGCATATAATTTATCAAAAGTTATTGCAGTCAAAGACATTTAAATTCCAATCACCTCTGATAATATACCTTTTATGTGAAAAATGGGAGTTGCTTCAGGGATCTATCTTGGTCAATATTAAGTTTCTGCAGGGACTGTTTAGATGATCCTAATATTGCCCATATCCAGAATATTGTTATTTTATTAAACCCAATACAAACAAACAACAAGAGTGATTTAAAGATTTCACACTAGATATAAGGAAAGATACAACATGAGAAAAACTTCACTCAATGACAAGGATCCGAAGGACTCCAAGGCTTCATCAAGGGTATCATTGACAAGCAGAGCCCCTAGCTCACGAATTTCTACTAACGATGTTAGGTATCGATGGCAAACACTAATTACTGATGTTTGAAATGATGACTGATGCTTTTTTAAGCCTTAATAAGCATGTGCCTGTATTGGCGTTTTGTCCATTCTATGTTGTTGTTCTATTCTTGTGTATCTTAAAGTTATATAGCCAAGTAAGAATATGTCAGCTGTTTAATGTCATTTTATATAATTAGTGGTAATTCATTGCAGGTAATTTGAATAGATTATTCAATCTCACTGTAAAATTCACCTTATGTAAGGGATTACCTTGAATCTTATCTAGCAAAAATAGTAAATCCTACAGTCACTGATTGTGTACCAAGATGAAGATCATCTTAGAAACTTTGATATCTTGAATAATTGAATTACTTAGTAGTACTTAGGATTTTCATCAATACATGTACATTTTGTATGTCATTGTATAAGCTATAGTGCACCATATAGAGAACAATATACCTTGTTGCATAGTAATTATTGTGTTATAAGCAACTAATCATTTAATTTCAGATTAAAGAAACAATTACATGTATGGGTTAACTTTTTTCATATTTCTTTGGTGTCATTGTCTTTTAGATATTTAACGTAAGGGATATAACAATGTTCGGGAAGGTTAAATTGGTGTTAAAAAACTACATTGTATGTGTATGATAATATATTGTTTTATATGTTTTATGACTGCATTTAGGTCTTTATGTAAAACATGTTTGTTGTAATTGTTTAAGTCTTAGCTATGTTTGCGCTATTTAATATGGTAGTTCATGCATGGTGTTATGAGTGAATAACTAATTACATAAAGTAAATTTTCAAGCATATTGACCTTGACTGCATACTAGTATCAAACAATTAATGGTAATATGATCTTCTCGCTTTTTGATTGAAAGTCTTGTCCAAAACCTACTAGTACATATGTATAAAAATGTTAATTAAGTTCATTAGTGTAGTTTTTTAAGTGAAGTACACTATTGAAGTGCTTAAATGATTAAATAACAGTTCAAAATAGTTATTCATGATGACTTTACATGTTCTGTATTTATATTGTATCATTAATTTGTTGTGGAATAAAATCTTCAAAATGGGATACCAGTATGTAAGTGTAAGGACAGAACTTGATATCATTTAAAATATAGTTCCAGAACTAGTAGATCTAGTTCACTGACAAAGAAGAGTTCAAGGTCATCTATAGGAGCAAGTCGTAACAGCCTTAGGTATAAGCCAAGAACCACACTGTTGAGATGCATCATGGGATTATTTGAAAATAAATACATGCAGCACTGTAAACAGCCATATTACAAAGTAACAGTGCCTTGTTGTTTGTGATTGTCTCTACTTGAATAGAATAAGTACATAAATATTTGTTTGAAAGGTCAATATAAAATTTTGAAATCTTACCATATTTGTCACAATTCTTTATCTGGTAAGCTTTATAAACAGATGATTTAAACATCAGTTACTTTGTAACTTACTGTTTACAATGTTAACTAAAATTAGACAGAAGAGTTGATGTGATAAAGAACTATCATTACTACAAACAATTGAAAAGCTGCAACTGTTCATTTCAGAAATGCTGAATTTCTTGCTATGTTTTTTGGCAAGAAAGAGGCAACTCATTCCTTAAGGTCCACGAGGTCTAGTCGAAGGTCAATTCCAAAAATACCCTAAATATGATACTCATTAAGTGGTAATAAAGTTTTATTGGCTTTGAAACTCTTCCTGTAGGTTCTTTGTAATATAACTGTTTACAGTCTTTTGTTGGTCTATATTGTAGCATACTTGCAATGGGTCAAAGGTCATTGTACTTTCACAACCTTATTCTGTCTTGTGAAACATGTTATGGTCTGGTTGATATGTCTGAATATGGTGTACAAAGTCACTAACTAACCTTTTGATGTGTTTACAGGTGTTTCGGGATATTTTTGCATGTTTCATGAACCAAAACTTATTTTTCTTTAAAGTACAGACAAATTAGGTGCTTTGCAAGTAAATTGATGGCCACTATGTCAAGGTTTTCTACCATTTAATGGATTTGCTTGATTTTGATAAATATTTTATGATGATATAAACAAGTCACTTAAATGATAATGACCACATGTGTTCATGTTTTGAAATTAAATCATAGCAAAACCTTTTTCTTCATCTGAGTTCTTGCACTTTTTATGGTTGCATAATTCCTTCTTTAGCCAGCCAGGTACTGTCACATCTAACAGTACATTGTTCAAATTACAAAATTCATTTTAACCTAGCATTATTTTTTCAATCAGTTCATAAAAAATTATGTTATTTATTAGCTACAGAAAATATCAAATTAGATATCCCATATCAGGACTCATCTCTAGTTCATTTTGATACCTGCCATGAAAACATGCAATGGCTTATAGGTTAGTGAACTTGTATTAAAAGAAATATAATTTTGAGACAAATGTTTACACCTGTCGGTAGTTTTCTTGTTGATGGATAGTTAATATGTATAATTGTTCAAATTGATCTGTTTGTAACAATTTCTCATATTGACTGCATGAATTGTGCTTTTATTTAGTAGATTCATTTTATGAAAATGTTTTTTAACTTTTAATGCTGATTACCTATGGCCACATCGAAAAAATATAATCATGTGATCTGTCTCTTTTCAAAACAATTCATTTTTGCAACTAGATAAGATTTCATTGTCTTGCAAAGGAAATATCAATTTGTAATTTTATGATGTTTTGTTCCCTGTCCACGACACTTTTATGAGCTAAATTATGAGATAGCTTACAAACTATTTTTTTCTTGTGGCTTAAATTAGAATATCTAAACATTAACATTGTATCATTAGCATTCATTTGGGTGCTATGCATTTTAAAATTCTTTATTTTTACTTTTGTATTCTTAGATGTACATATGAAATGTCTCAACCAATATTCAAGCTGTCTTAATTACATTTTTTTGTCATAGGATACAAGATTACATTAATTATTGTCAGTAGAATCAAACCAACCTATTAAAATAATAGTTTGTTTGTGTAAAGAAAGTGAAATTGACTGTCAATACACTATTTTTTGTTGTGATTATTCAAATTAAGGTTTTGCATCCTAAGCTATTCATGCCCACATCTTCTCTACTACCATGTTTGGAATGCAATGGAGGTACATGTCTAAGTACTGGTATATAACCCAGGAGAGATAATATGGTAATTTAACTGTTACACATAATCTTAATACCAAAAGTGCTGTGAAGCTATAAACAGAAATATAGGGAAAAACAAAATTATGTTGAACATTTTAAAAATACATGATTTATTTCTATTTTTAGCAACATACCGGAAGATCAAAGAATAATAGATCCAAAGCGGGGGCCGATCAAAAAGACTGCAGCAGTGAAAAATCTACCAAGCCTAGAAACAACTTGAGAGTGGCTTTTCTCAATGTTTAGATTATCATTTAGTCTTAGATACTATCAAAACATATACTAGAATGTGTACTAGTCAAGGAGCCATCTGTATTGTTATGTGTAGCCTATAAAAGACACCCATTACATTACTAGTATACACAGTTTATTACAGTATTAAATAGTACATATCAAAAAATGCACATGTAATTCAATTTCATGTAGAATTTTAAGGTTTGTTCTGGTTCTGTCTTTGATTCATTTAGATTGTTTGTCAGTAATAGCTGTCAGCTATTTTGACTGATATATTGTTCATTCTCAATAATGGTTGTCAACCTTTTGACTTAAATATCTCTATTGCAGTTTTATTTCACTTAAAGAAATAATGGCACAATATGATGTAGGTGTTAATCAACTGCTGTTTTAACCTTTACTGCAAATCAACTTTGTTTCGTCTTTTCCTGGTTCAATGTATCTATCGCAGCTTTTATGACATATTGTCAACAAAAAAATTAAAATGTTAAATCTTCCAAAGAAACAATGCCCCCAAATCAAATAGCATTAATAGGGTTATTGGCTAATATATGTGCTATATATCAGAAGGGGTGAATGTATCAATGGGCCCAGACCAATTTGCCAAAGGAATAACATGTAGGTACTTTCTTGCACTCACCCTGCAGTCAAAACTAAAAGCAAGCAGTTTGAAGTGATACACATCGTTCTATTCTTTAGTGGTAAGCAGGTAATGAATAAGTCTATGTATGCAATCCCTTGCTGCTGTGACTTAGACACTGGTGAACTTCAGAATGCAATTGACTATGTTGTCTATCTAATCAGTAAACTTTAAATGTTGCCATTTACATTTTATTTGTTAGTTAATCATTGATGGTTTGGACATATGCTGTCTATTCAATCATAATTGTGTTGTATATGGTGGTGTCGTTGTAATGTATTTTTAAAGAACTGTTTTGAATGCTATGTTAGAGTCTGACGAATTGAATGAACGTTGATATCAATTTTTGTTATTATTGTGATACCCAAAAGGTAATTTCGTGACCAGATCTAGTCTGCCTTTAAACTTACATTAACTAAAAAAAAAACCTGGACAAAGTCTACTCTTTCGTTGATATATTGGCAAGACGTTAAACAAATAAACCAAGTAAGAACCACTAGTGCAAACAAAAGTATATAGTTTTATCTAATTTATCAAATATATGTTCAAGACTGACATAGATTACTTTGAATGTGATTCATAGAATTCATGTAATTAGATGAAAGATCAATAAGTGTATTTTCTGAGTTTTGAATTTGTCCAATTTGTAATGTTGTAATCATGTAAATAAAATATAAATGTAATTATGTCTTTAAATCATTGTTCAACTACGGTAAAATCACTGTTTATTGTTTATTTTCTTATAGTCTATGTTTATGTGCCTACAACTTGTGTCTTTTTCGAAAATTTATAACATGAACTTTTTCCAAACAATTTGTAAATATATTTTAGATAATGAATTATAAATGTCATAGCTTTCCTTGTTAGAAGAGTTATGATTTTGTGTTATTTTTACCTTTTTAAAAATAAAATAAATATTTGCTTTACATGCTTTGTATGAACATATTCTTCTATTATTTTATTATGATTGTTATATATTACAAGTAGCAATAAAATATTTAGTATTTACAGTATAGTATTGTTGTGTTTGGACATATTGAGCGCATAGGCACTCGATTCTGTGATTTGTATACGTTTACAGACGCTATTTTTCAATTTCACCCATCAAACAACGCAAATCTGTCGAAAGAAGTCTTCATTTTTTTCCCTTATCGAGTATTTAAAAACACCAAGGTAGTGAACTCGCCATTTTTTCAATTGACGGAAGTGACGAAAATAAGTGTGGGTTTCGGCTTTCCTTCTAAAAGCTGTCAAATAGTTTAAAGTTGGGGCACACTACAACGAAAGCAAGGTTCCCAGAAAGCACATGCAGATTAGAAGGAAAACCGTTACCCACCCTTATTTTCGTCACTTCCGTCAATCGAAAAGATGGCGACTGCACTACCTAGGTGTTTTTATACACTCAGTAAAGGGAAAAATTGAAGATTTTTCTTTCGACAGATTTGCGTTGTTTGATGGGTGAAATTGAAAAATAATCGAGTGCCTATGATTGAGAGTTGCATTGTGGCAATGTTGTTCAGCGTTATTTTACATTTCAATTGAAAGATAAATGGTTCTTATCTTTTTTTACAAAATTCAGTACAATGAACGCTTAATTATGGATATTTCACATCTCAAAATGCATAGTGAGTGAGCCAATATTTAAGTTGTTTGCCAGATATTTAAATACAGTTGCTTACGTTCTCGACTGGCTAGATGGTTTATCACTAGTTAACACAAGTCTATTCCGGCTGAGAATCACAAATCCCACCCGAGAACAGACAAAATTTACTAGTAATGGAGCTACCTTACTAGCACATGGAAACTAATAAGAGTCGGGTGAAAACGTGTACATAAATTTTAAAGGTACATGTACTAATATGTTCATGCGAATTATTTGCCCGTGTTAGCCTCAATCGTATGGTATTTATGGAGGTGCAATAGAGTCATGGACCATCTTTTACAGAAAACTGTTGAACGCACTTTGGTCCAAATACGTATCCCTACTAGCATTCAGAATTTCTGCGTACACACAATTATTGGCCAAGCTACGCCCCTGGCTGGTGATTCTACACAGATTTACGAATGGCTTCTTAACCACTATATCACTCGCCTGAGTTGCTACAAGTATGTTATTCCATGCAGAACCCGGGTTTCCATTGCAACCAAAAGAAACAAAATAAATAATAGTTTTGTCCTTAACCACATGGTCTTAAGCGTAGATTTTTGACATGGAACACCACATAAAGACAGTACATCAAAGTTACTGTAATAATGTTCCTGGTATTGTAATTAACCCCACCCCAGGGGTTAAACGTTTTGCATTGACATATATTGGAAAATGTTTTAAAACCTCATTTTGTACGAAGCACAAGCTTCAGCGATAAGATATGTTGCATATATAGCAACATGTAAAGGCCATCTAGCAAAATGCTAACATGGTATCCCGAGGTCTATTATCAAACGCATTTTTACTTACTGCAGCACAAATGTGCAAGTAATACTGCCATAAATTGTGAGCATCCCAGATCCACTTGGCCCTATTGTTAATACAACCTTTCGTTGTTACAAAGAAACAACGTAACTTAACATGTTAATATAATGTATACTTGTGATTGTATCAAGCTTCAAGCACACACCTGTTTAAAAGCGATTCCAACTTCATTTTGTATTCTAATCATTGCTTACCTTCTCCACGCATATGTAATTAATTGATATTGTTTAATATGTAATAACTGCGCACATTTACGTACATTGTGTGAATACTAATTGTAACAAATCACCTGTCTGCTTTGCATACAAATAAGTTTTGTATGGTGCAAGTAGATAATGTGAAACTTAATTGCTCCTTTATTACACTTCAGAAGTGTATTATTTGGTACCATAGAACTAGTACATCCTAGACGGTTTGTTCAGCCGCATATATCACAGAACGAACATGTATAGTTCGACCGAATATATCACGAATATGGTATATAAAATGTGATGGATTCGTGTGGCACACCAAAACGAATATGCCATAAGCACAAAATGCATTTGGTATATAAGGAGACATGTCTACGTTACGTGAAGAAGCAGTTCAGCACCTAAGGGTTAAAAAATGGTTTTATCAAGCGGTTGTTGCCAATGCATACCTTGACAATATGTCTTTTATTTGTTTATATCGAGTTGTACGCCCAATTTCACCAGTCAGAGTCATATGAGGCCGACACTTTACCTAACCATCGTTCCTGGGAAGAACCAGTACTATGGACTCCCATCCTTCGTTATCTGCTAAGTGCCTACTTTCTCGCGTAAAGAGATATGGTCGGTAGCGTGACTCGATCCCACAACCCTCGATCAGTGAGAGGTTACGGTGATTTGAAGTCGGCGACACGAAGCACTCGACCACGGAGGCGGGTCTACAATATGTCTAAAGAAGGAACATTTCACTTAGTTAAAAATTACTGCTTACTATATTAATTTCCTGATGTTTCAAGTTATCTTGGATTCGAATACATCGGTACTAATCTTTAGTAGTTTAAGTATAAATTGCAACACCCGCTAATATGAATGACATAGTAGTTAAACAAAAAAAGATCGACATGAACTGCATTTACATGTATTGCATGCTACTTTTTTATTGATGGACATAATATTATAACTGACTAAATAAATATAAATCTAGAGTACGCAATGATGAATTTAGTCCGACTGTCTGTCCGTCCGTCCTTTTACAGAAAGATTAGTATCAAGGGCTTTTTAGTCTTATTGCCGAGTGTGGGGAATCCACGTGACCTAGTGACGTCACAAAGTTATCGTAACAATCGCGTTTTCTGTCATTCGAACTAGGAAAACATCGCGTTAGTGTTTTATTTTTCGTTTTCTGTTAAATCAACATAACTGTAACAAACTCCTTGTATAAAGAGCAATATCCGGTTCAGAGTTTTGTCACTGTAGGCTCTCTACTTTTTTACTTCTCTTGTCCAAACTGTTTGGCAGTGTTGTAAAAATGAGCGTTATTTTTACAAGAAAATTATAGGAATTGACTTAACTACTCATTCAACCCATTCAAACCACGCTTAAAAGCAATTTGGCATAGACTTCGATTGTCCGCATGATTTGATTCCTGTAAATATGCTAATTTTTAATTAAACGTGTTTGGGTTTACTTCATTTAGAACTATTATAAAATAATGTTATTGCTACAAGCAGAGTTAATCACGTTATTTGGATTTGGGCGATTTGGAAATGTTATTGCATCAAGTATAAACATTTCAGGTTTGAATAACAATACAAGTAAAAGACGAAGAAATGTACCTGCTTGCAATGAGACGAATTGCGATATACTGCGTACTTAAAGATACATTTGGTGTTGCTTCAATAAATTTGAACGTCGAGACAGGAATGCTTTCAAGAAAGGTGTGTTTGGAGTGCGGTTGGACGGTGGGGCTAGACAAAACGAGGACAATATGCTATTCACCTTGAAGATGGGACTTGATACATAATGTGGATTTTTTTCAATGCCAAATACCTATGGTAGTACGGTCAAGTCTCTTCCAAGAAAGGCATGCTTATGAATGTTATTTTACAGGTGACAATACATTGATAATACATGTTTATGCATATTGTGTAGTGTTTGTTTATGTATCGATTTCATTATGTTGTATTTGACTGTTGTATAATACTTGATCCGGATAAATATCGTTTACGTTTCATTGCTCTGTAGATGTTATCATTGTCTTAAATATCTATCTGCTCTGTCTTTTATACGATTAGCAATGTTTTGACATTGCTTGTAGTAGTGTTGCTATATGATTTGAGTACACGTATGTATAAGTTATTGTGTTATAAATCTATATGCTATAAATGGCTATGTACACTGAATGCATTTTTGTTGATATATACGATAGAACAAACCTATTTGAATTGTCCACATGTAAGTAAAAATCGGAATTCTCTTGGCTGCAAGCGCTTCAATAACTTAAAACTTGTTGTTTAAAGTATGTACAATATTTTTTTAAAAACCAATTGTGACTTAAACAGAAAAAAATGTGCAACATGAAACATTTAGACACATTATTATGATCTTATGTCCATAGTTTATGCATATAAAATAAAGTTTCTTAAGTTCAACAGCGTTTTTGTTTTGTTAGTAATATGAAGGTGTAATACAGTTATACCTTATTAGGTTTTGTATAGTATGCGTTAATCCCCGGGGCACACATTTTACAATATGAACGTAAGCCGTTAAAACACGTTTTGAATTTTTTGGTATATTTCTATTAAATTGTTCCGTATTATTTAAGTATTATTTATCATCAACCAGCCCATGAAAAGAACATTACAGTAAATACTAAAATATATTTATTAGCACAGTGGTATAAAAGGTGTTAAAATTATCTTATTCTTATCATTTCATGATCAGGTGTACAGCGAATCTATTGGTAGAGTCGCACATACGCCCTTGTTTTCTAGTTTGTGCCGTGCTATTCTCACGACACCGTTTTAAATAAAACGACGTGTTATTCTCACGACACCGTTAGTAAATATATCGACGTGTTATTCTCATGACACCGTTAGTCGATAATACGACGTGTTATTCTCACGACACCGCTAGTAAATTAAACGATGTGTTATTATCACGACACCGTTAGTCGATAAAACGACGTGTTATTCTCACGGCACCGCTTGTAAATAAAACGACGTGTTGTTCTCACGACACCGTTAGTAAATAAAATGACGTGTTATTTTTACGACACCGTTTGTAAATAAAACGATGTGTTATTTTTACAACACCGTTTGTAAATAAAACGACGTGTTATTCTCACGACACCGTTAGTAAATAAAACGACGTGTTATTCTCACGACACCGTTAGTAAAAATATCGACGTGTTATTTTTACGACACCGTTGGTAAATAAAACGACGTGTTATTCTCATGACACCGTTAGTCGATAAAACGACGTGTTATTCTCACGACACCGCTAGTAAATAAAACGATGTGTTATTCTTACGATACCGCTAATAAATAAAACGACGTGTTATTCTCACGACACCGCTAGTAAATAAAACGACGTGTTATTCTCATGACACAGTTAGTCGGTAAAACGACGTGTTATTCTCACGACACCGCTAGTAAATTAAACGACGTGTTATTCTGACGCCACCGTTTGTAAACAAAACGACGTGTTATTCTTTCGACACCGCTAGTAAATAAAATGACGTGTTATTCTTACGACACCGTTAGTAAATTAAACGACGTGCTATTATCACGACACCGTTGGTAAATAAAACGACGTGCTATTTTTACGACTATGATATTGTCATTTGCATTGAAGTCTGGGAATAACTCAATTTTCAAAGATTTAAAGCAAAGGAACACTCATTTCAATGAAAACTCACAAGAAAAGGATTCAATTAAACAATGTCAAATTCAATACACATATGGTATATTAAGTAAATGTGCTACTCTTGGCACTCAACATTAATACTAAAATAATGCAAATGACATCCGTGTATTTGTTCTGTCGCCTTCTAAGCATGTTGCTATGTCTCACATATACTTGAATTACATATTTAAACAAGATGACTCATACAAAATGGGTAAATGTTTTAAAATAACAGCATATTTCATAACTAGCAGTCAAATGAACAGGCCGCCACAGATGACTCGTATTTTTCATCGAAAGTTTCAATGTTTCGAGTTTTTCATGTAGCCAATGTTCCAGCCGACAATTCCCGAATCCATCGGCATCAAAATAAGCATTGTTACTGACGTAGTTTATCCATAGACCTACAGAGAAATTTGAAAAAAAAGAAAGAAAAAGTCTATCCATTTCAAATTTCTCTGCAGGGTCTCTGCAGGGGTTATAGACATTAATAAATATCCCACTAACTGCACCGAGTGTCCCAGAAAACACACATTGCGACATTTACAATAGGGTCGTGAAATTTAGCAGCAAAAAATATGTGATATTTAAAGGTTTAATTGCGACATTTAGGGGCCGTTGTGACATTTAAGGTAGTTCGCGGTGTTGCTCGGCAAAAAAGAAAGTTTGTTAGAATGGCATGAAATTTGGAGGAATTATACATGAAGTAGCAGCGCTTACGAAAATATTGTTCTTTTTACTGTTTGACGTCGGTAACCTAGCAACTAAACGACGTTAAAACGCCATCTAGCGGCACCAGCTATGTGAACGATTCGTTGTAGTTTTTCCCTGAAAAAAAGTTGTCATAAATTGAAAATTCGAACTTTGCGGATGAGCCAATGCAGTGGTCTACTTTTCGACGTAAAATATTCAGATAAATGCAAATGTAGCTAAAACGCCGTGGTAGAAGTTTTTCAAAAATAAACATTATGCAAAACATTCATTTATCTACACATTAAGCGAACAAATCTATTCCTCTTCAGGCTACTTGTCTCAGTATCGTAACGCTTCCTAAAGTCATACCATGTCAAAATGACGTCAATCCTTCTGCACATAAAGACAACGTTTGGTTGGAGCAATATTCATCATATTTGGTTGTTTCATCTAAGGTTGATCGTCTGATTTATACTATAACTTGATGCTGAAGACATCGATGTACGAAAGCTATTATTTTATATCACAACGTATATGACATAAGTACGTTTATGTTTTTGACTGTCAAAATTTAGCAAACAAATAAGTCATATTAGATAGAATGGCATTTTACGATTCTATATATCACACACTCGTTACAAATTCGAGTTGTGACATATACGGCCCAATGAGAACAATGCAATGTATCTACGAAACACATTTTCTGTATATATACAAGTCGGCGAATACGCTTACAAGTTTCATACTGTGCTGTTCTTACACTGATAAACGTGTCCTAACCTGTCGTTCTTACTTTGAATGATTTGTGCACGTCCATCTTTAAAACTTGATATCCATTTGACAAGCAAATATTAAATATTATTTGCTATTAATACTTATACGGAGCTTATAATATACTTATTATGCAAAACAAATATTTTAAAAACCGCATAATTATGGTCTGTGTCTAACTTCACAAATTTCCGAAATCGTCGATTGACATCGCCGAAGTCGAAACATGGTAATATGTGTCGAAATGTGATGTCTATATACGTTCGAATATAAATCTGCTTATTTACAAATAAAATACGTCGCCTAGAGAGAATGTCACGCTCTTAACTGTACATCGTATGAGTGTTTGTGTACTGGTCTATAGATGTAGACATCTAATTGAAACAATAAAACATACATTCACAAATGTGCGTTTCATGTATTATTAAATGAGATTCGTTCCAACGAATGGTTGATTACACATTTATGACGTACGTTTACGTTTATCTTCGAAACTTGTTACCTTCGTTAAAACGTATTAATATCGTGATAACATGTAAACTGTATAATCAATCTTAATTACGCGTTTTTTGTTTTGAACAACGTCGAAGCACGCTTAATGAATTTCATTTACACGTTCAAATCGGTTATTATTCACTTATAATATTTATCAGAAACAGCAAGTGTTATAATTTTAGAAAATAGCAATTAAGATGAAGGAATATAAGCTTTTAATTCTACGGATGTCTCGGCAATTTATTGCGGGAATAATTAGTTTAGCAATTGTGTTTATTCTTCATATAGTTGGAATATCAACACAGCGATGGTCAACGGCATTTATGCCAGAAATCAAATTAAATTATACAAAACTAAACGAACAAGTGTATCAAGCTGGTCTGTGGCAGCACTGCGCTTGTAGTGTCAAACAAGGGTTCGATGTGTGTGTTTGTATTAAAAGGAAGGTGGAGCTAGGTAAAAAGCGAATTCGTGCATATTTTGTTCTTTCTTACATTATTACGTTGAATATTCATGTGTCATTCAATTATTTATTTCGCCAAGTAAACTCCTTAATCTTAGATTTTGACAAAGACCTATACTATATAGTTATATGTATAACTTCTAAAGTTTTTGATTTTGTCAAATTAAATACGATAAAAATAAATACTTGTTAATACTTAAATCTGCTATTGGGAGCAATGCTGATCAATATCAATGTATGCTATAAAAATGCCGAATGTTTCTTTTCAGGATGGTTTGTATCCACGCAGGTTTTTGCTATCATTGCATTAGTGTCACTCTTGGCTTCCTGTGTGTTATCAATGTCTGCATTTGTCTCAACACACCAAAAAAAAATTAAGATAACCAACACGATATTGACATGTTGCTCGGGTAAATATGTATTCTATATTTGTTCCTAAAAATATACATTTTCTTCTTCTTCTGTAAGATTAAAACACTCAACAAAACACGCATGTCTATCTATTTACGTCACAGTCGCTCCATGTGTCCTAATAAACAACACCAACTGTTTGCGGAAATCAGATAAGTTCGAAGTTCACTATAGACCATTTGTTTGACTGATCGCACATCATAGAAACTGCGTACTGTATACTTTCGTTACAATAACATTATCGAACTATGCGTAAACTTAAAGAAAGATAACAAGGTTTCTTAATAAGCATCTCTCATCATGCAAGTTAAATGCTTTAATGTACTGAAGGTATGAAAGCATTAAAATAAATGAGCCCAAAATGATGTAAGCTCTTGTTTTTTAATATATCCTTCGATGTTACCAACTTAAGTATTGTTTACCAGGGAAGACTTGGGTTCACTACTGTACACTGACAATTACTTAGTACGCAGTTTCCACAATTCGACACATTTTGTATTTCAAACTTAACTATTTTGATCTTCTTACATTTTATGAGACCGACTTAACTCGGTGAATAATGATACCAGTCCTATCTGGTTCTTGATGCATTTTTTATCATTGTTCATTGTAACCAACAGTTGATACCATTACGACATCGAAGCTTGAATATAATGAAGTTTAAATGCTGCTATTCGAGTATTGGGTGCGGTGTCCAGACCTCCATTGTTTAAAGGAAAATGTATCTGAGTTAGAAGCGTGTTAGAATTGCAATGCATTTAAAATTGCTTGAAAGTCGAAAGTATGGGGCGGTGGAAGTCTCACTGTCACACTAGATTCGTCTTGTATACACCCACCTTTTTGATTGCATGCCATTTTCCATAGGTATTAGTATTACGTATCTAGAGCGGGATAATTACGTATATATAACCAGCGCTCCGGAGTACCTTTAAGTACTGACATGTTATTTTGATGAACCAACATCATCTCCGTATGAAGTTTGAACTAGTGACTGTGTTGGAGAATCATGTTATTCGCTTGCAAATCTTTTCCGTGATGCTTTGATCTACCAACGAGTTCTCTAATAAACGAGCTTAGTTAATTAGTTGTTCTGTTCAGCTTTGAGACTCCTTGTGAATTATCTACTTGATTTTACGAGGCCTTAAAGTTAATAATGAAATGATTAAGCTGTCATTCATTTAGTCAGATGGCTCGTTCCGCTCGAGTTTGTATTTTTGTTTGATTTATGTGCTCTTACCAGCGAGAAATTAACGCTTATCTTTGGCTTTGGTACATTGTTAATAAATGTTTTGATGTAGTTTTGTATGTCCCGAGGATATGTTTATTTTATTGCCTCGTCTAACGTTAAAATTTAATTCGTTAAGACAGGCGATATAGATAATACATCAAAACGCCTGAGCGGATCGAGCTTTGGACTTTTATCAAACACTTTCAACTTGTTGATTTTTACATCAATTTGAAAATACTTTTGTTACAAATATTTGTCACAAATTGTAACTCATCATTTATAAAAATAAAGGTTCGAGCGCACGTTTTTACTTCGCAATTATATACGCCCGTTTGAAAAATGTGTCGTATTATAGGAACACCCACAGCGGGCGGGAGGGTGGACGGGAGGGCGACTTGGCGGGCGGCGCTCGGACGGGCGGCATCCACAACAGTGTCCGCTCTCGTATTCATATATTTTTTTTCGGATCATCACCAAACTTCACTGAACTGTTTATGACCATTTGATCTCTGTCAAGTTCAATAGCCAGCCCAATCGGCCATGCTACTTCTGAGTTATGCCCCTTGACACTTTGAAAAATGAATTTTGACTGGCGTATTTTGTGACTTGACACTGTTGTGTTGACTCGAATGAATATCCATTTCGTACGCTGAAGTTTCAGGTCTTTGTTAAAATAAGTCTATTCAGTAATTAGTGTTTTTTCTTCGCACTGTTCTGTTAGACAGGTTATTGTACTTAGTATCATCATTAAAAGTCATTAAAAGTCGTAGTGTAATTGCATTGAGAAATTCGTGTTTGGAAAAACTTCAATCTGCTTTCGTTCATAACCAAAAAAAGGGCGCTTAAATTACTAGTAATATCAGCCAAATTTACAGTAGCATTATCATTGTTTTCAAAATAGTTATATAACATGTTTATGATAATTTTTTTCTTTTTCACAGGTATATTCATTGCAATTGTTGTTATCACTTACGGCGTGGAAGCCAATGCCCACATTGACGAAGGCTTCTATGTGATCCTCCATCTCATCAAAAAGGCAACGTTTGGTTTCTCCTTTGTACTTTGCTGTGTAGCATCCGCGTTATGTCTGTTAGTTACATTACCTCTATTCGTGTTTGATGTTTGGAAATTATTGAGAACTCCATCTGATGAAATTACTGCTGTGCAGTATACGACACAAGCGTAGACATCTTACATGAACACAGTGCATTTTACATTTACAGCATTCATTGTTCGTAAGATAGAGTTATTACAGTTGAAATATTCAGTATATATAATCACGATATTACTTATAAATTGTTCTGATACATTTATACGCTTACTGTTGTTATGAAACGTATGCAAGTTGTTTGTCTACTAATGAATGATTTATGAAACTAAGAACTATAGTAAGTAGTGATAGAGGGTGGTAGGTTCGAGCCCACTTATGTACCGACCGCGTCTCTTTATGTAAGAAAGTAGGCAGTTTGTTTACGGAGTATGGGAGTCTATTACTTGTTCTTCAAATGAACTATGCTTAGGTGAACTGTCCGCCTCATATGACTCTGACTGTTGCAATGGGGTATGAAGCCCAATGAAACGAGCGAACAAATAAGGACTATGATATTTTCATGAATATCATTATAAGTGTTAGATACAGTACGAGTTTTTCTTCAGAAGTGTCTTCTTAGACAAACAACCAATTAGTCCTAAGCGAAGCCAAGGACAAATGGTTGTTTGTCTTAGCAAACCGTCTTCTTAGCGTCTGTAAGAAGACTTTTTTTAAAGAAAATATGAGTACGTATACGACGATAAATGATAATGTCCACGTGAAAGTTGAGTTATTGAAAAGAGTCTCCTACAAACATCTCCTACAAATACACTTTTTGAATAGCTCTGCTGGGGGTATAGTCGTATAATAATATCCAAAAGCTGTTTGGTCATTTAAATAATCTGCCTAACACCAACGTAATTACATGACGTCGAATGCTCATCTTCAAACATAGTGTGATCATCCTACAAATTGTTCACACAATGCAGGCAACAATAAAGCAATTCTCATTATAAAACATCAAAATAAAATGTCTCAGTAATTAATGTGTGGATGAAACATGTTCAGATAATGTAGAATGTTTGATTAACAAATTAATAGCCATACAAATACTGTTCAAGCTTACTTACGCGCCATACATCAAATATCATAACTTTGATGGTATGTCTGTTCGTGTACTCTTAATGTTAACAAAACCACTACATCTTATTGAATGTATAAAATCTACATAAAAAGTTGTTTCACGCAGTTACACCAAGCACATGTATGATATTTACTTGATTTATTATTTTCCTCCGTTTGATGTGCTAAGAGTCTACATACACTTTCCTTACTCACGCTCGATATTTATAATAGGATATGCATTATTGAGCTTCGAGACAAACGTCTATCCTCACGCTACGCATTATGTATATTGATGATTGCAGGCTTTGCTCTCTAACCTAGACCGACCCTATTTGGGCGTTTTACAACATACATGTATATCAACTCATTATATTACACATAACTATACAAAATGTGAATCAGTAGAAAAGTATTTCCTTATTAAGATTTTTCATATATATTTTGAAAATATGAGTCACTATTATAGCACGAGATCTCGCCTTTGCAATGACCCAAATAATACATCAAAATACATACATCGACATTTAATGCAAACATTTTGAAGATAATTGAAGCATTGTAAAATTTAGTTACGGTTGATTATAGCTGTTCTAACGTTAAAGGCTATTTGTAGAAACTGGAAAGTTTTGCAGAGAACAAAGAGTACGGTTTTTTTTTGAAAATCAAATATCTGTGTTGCAGAATGGTATACATTTCGTCGGCTTATTTATCCTACCCCGTAAATTCGAGTTTTTGGCGATATTGTGATTTTGGCGTCATTTGTTCGTCTCGATGAGTTAATCTAAATTCTACCAACCCGTTACTTGCTTTACTGCCAAATTTCTAAACTTCAAATAGTGAAAAATGACATAAGGGTTTATAGACTGAAATAAGCCGGCGATTTGTATACCGTTTCGTAGTCAAAGTATCATTATAGTACAAGTATGTTCAGACTTCACTGTTTGTAAATCATCTTACCTATATGTCAGTTTTTCACTGACAATAATTACAGTATCATTATTATTAACAGTGTCCCCTTGTAAATGCAATACACCGTATTCAGTGATGTTGTCAATTTAACAACGCACAAACTTGCTTCTTGAGTTACAAGCACCATATACAAACAATGCTATACAGTCATGTAAAAAAATGTATTCCTTCTATTAAGCCTAAATTTAAACATAAAATTGAATGTTATTCTTAGACAAGGTAATACCAATGTTAACACATCAAAACGTAACAAGCGCTAGTCATAAGATGTTTTCATGACAAAGTAAAAGCCCGAGGGTCAGACTGGTAGGTTTTCATTGATTGTTATGAAATAAGGTTCCTTATAAGGTTTACATTGGTTCCTATTTACAACATTGTACATGTTTTCGTATAGTAAATCTCATTACTGATATTTCAAGCATTACACGTCTACTTAGGGCGTTATAATGACAACTAGAACTGTCACAGTGGTGACTAATACCCCCCACCCCGCCGCCGCTTTGACACTAATACTGCAATGCAATAGTACACTATACGGCTAAGTTCAGGGGGACATAACTCTGCAATGAGTGAATCGCTTGGCATGAAGATTGTGTCTTGCACATCTACACTTCATGGTGATAAAATATTTCAAGTTTCATTGCAATAGCTTAAAAATGTGGAAGTAGTTCGCTCCACAAACTTTATGCGGACGGACGGACGGACGGACGGACCGACCGACCGACCGACCTACCGACCGACACAGTGACTCCAATATACCCCCTCTCAAACTTCGGTTGCAGGGGTATAAATATAAAGCAAGTACAATGACTACACTTGCAAGATAATCTTCGGGTATTGAGATAACATACATTGAATAAGATTTTAAGACTACCGTGTCAGTTGCTTGCACGTCAAATAGAGACACAACACTAATTGTGCCCTCCCCCCCCCCCCTTCGTAGAAAAGGGGTTATATTGCTTTGCACACGTCGGTGGTTCTGAAGGTCCGTCAGTCGGTCCGTCCGTAACGAACCATTGTCCACTAATAACTAGAGAACGATTTGGCCTAAGCTCTTCAAGTTCACAAGCATGCATCCGTGTTTCACAAACACTTCTTGTGACATTGTTAAGTTTCTCGTTGTTTGTAGGCCGTAATTGTTATTGCATATAAAAATAAATAAATTTGTCGACTCAGTTTAAAGCGTTCTACAATATTCCTCCCATTGCTTTAAATCAGTTTGATATGGTATACATATTGCTTGAATATAACAATAAAACAAATTATGCTTTAAGTTTGTTTATTTCATAAGCGCGATTATAAGATAACAAAACAAAATATTCACTAATTTTATTTTAAGTTTTTTTTTCTAGCTTTGAAAATACGCAGTTAAACTACATCACACTCATCTGCACTATGTCGATGAACACCTGGAATGTAACAAAAATATCGATAAACAAATTATTATACAGAAACCTTAAGACTTAGTTTAAGGGGCTATTTAAGGGGCTCTTATTGTTTTCAGTGTTTGTAGACTCGTTAAAATGAAACGATGGTTAAGAATGGCCAACTCCACATTTATCAATCTGTTTTCATATCAAGTACTATCATGCAATCATGATTATTTTATTTTCAAAAAATGGACTATTCTTAAATCTTAAGTTTATCTTTAAGGTCAAAGTCACGCATGTTTTCATTTTCTGAAAAAAAACACAACAGAAGCTGACGAAAATAAGAGAACTCAGAAGTACAATTTGTTTTTAAAGAACATATTTTACTTAAAGATAAAATTATTATTTCCATTTTAAGCAACAGATCATTATGGGAAACACAAATGGTTGCATTATTAAATATACCTTTGACTCCGAAACTGGTATACGTTATTTATATAATTTATTTTCTTCCTGCTTGGCAAGCCTGGAAAACAGAATCAAAAATATCAATCTATTTATTTTTACATTGAAACGTTTTATAATGCGCTTTCATGAGATGCGTTATTTTCTGTCTTTTGAAATCTGGAAGTCCATCAATTTGAATATTAAACGCCGGTTGTATACGATAAACTGGTTCCCGTTGACTTGTCTGTTAAAGCCTTTGGCGCACTGCAACATGACACGGGAACCAGTTTTGTATTAAGGCATACCGTGTATATATAAATCAACACTACAGTATCAGCTAGGTCTTCAGATATGTAAATATGTCTTACATGCTGGTACATAATACTAGTAACTGATTGGATGGGCCGGGTCACGTGTTGGCTTAATATTTTCCCATATTAGGTCAGTAGCAATTCGTATCATGTAAATTAATCATAATTCCAAATACACACACAAAAAAAACATAAAAAGTTGTTAAAAGTTTGGTGTACTTACAAAGATAACAGAACTCGGTAAGATAAATTCGTTACACGACTTACTACTGACCCAATATGATGTGATACAGTAAATTAGTATTGGACTATCGCTATCGCTTTGTTATAATATAAATTTATCTACTAGGAACGTTGTATCCACCGTCTACGGTCAGAAAATAATCGTGCTTTGCTGTATATGAAAATTAACAGGATTAAAGGCACTTTTCCAAACCGTGGCCCTGGTGCAGTGGATAGTACGCTGGATTAGTAATCCGGCAATCCAGGTTCGATTCTCAGTCGCGCCAGGTCATACCACATCAGAATTTGACAACAATGTCGACGTTTATCTCATGTAGAGAAGTTGCCGGTTCCTAGTGGAAGTTAGTACTGGTTAGAATATAATCCAGGAAAATTTGGCCGCCGTATATAACTGAAAATTTGCTGAAAATGGCGTTAGACTAAAATAAAGGCAGATTTCCATCAAATAAAACATCAAATGTCACATATAAATACTTAGTTATCTTGTCATACCTGTTCTGATTCGCAACACTTAGGGCACGTTGAACACAGTGATTTTCCTTTGAGGATTGTAGGTAAGTAAGTCTTTAACACACGCTGATCTGAAACCAAAAAAATATAAAATAAAGAAGGTCGCACTTATGTGAAACATATAACCGAAATTCACAAATGTTGTACATATTCTATTTTTTTCACTTGAATGAGCTTCAGCCTTCTGAGAGAAAATGTAATCAAAACGCAATTGCTAGGCTTGAACCCCTGAATGCAGGAGATTGGTCATACATCTCAAAATTCCATTTTTATGTTCATCTTGTTCGAGTCAATTTGGTAAGCTTATCATACAAGAAGTAGATACTTAAATTAATTATCTTATATACTAACAAACAACAATTATAATGATAATAGTATGTCCTATGATTAAAATTGCAAAAACACTCATGTAGATCTTTTTTCCTCAAGCAATACAACACATGCGCGAGTAATGCATCAGCAATTAAATGTGTCATATTTTACACTTATATAAGGTTTCAATATTCATAAAAACCGTTATACTTACAAAACTTTATCAAAACAGAAGGAAGAAAAAACAACAGAGCATTTATCAACTGATTTAACCATTAAGTTCCTGGTCATCATCTATACATTATTATATAACTATCACATCTCGGAGAGGGCGCTATTAAAAATAGTCAGCGCAAGAAAAGTTATGTTGACCGAGGCAACGCCTGATCAATATTACTTTTTCGAGGGCTGGTGAATTTTGATAACGTCCTCCCAGAAAAGTGTTATTTATTTTATTACATTCAATATTTCATAGAAATGTGAAAAGAAAAATATGATGCATAACATTTTAATAAGCAATGCCATTACATAGACAATCAAGATTTAACTAGTGCTTCAAACTCAGCAAACGAAATTTTAGATTAATCAAATTAAAAGTATTTTCAAGTTGAATCTAGAACAGATTAACAACTTCTCAAATCAATTAAAAATGATTTGATAAACGAAAGTCTGTTTGAGCTGTACGCGCATCATTTCTGCGCATGTGTTATTACAATGTGTTATTAAAATACCCGCTTAGGTTACATTGGAAATTGGAGTGAGGTATAATAAAACAATATTAAACAATAATATGCATGCAAGAAATGGCAAATATACAATGGTGCAGATCAGATTATATCTATCATAGAATAATCAGCCAGTTGTTTTAATAAGTACGATTTTTTTGTTTACTGTAATTATTCAATTGACGACTAACATGTACAGTACAACCCTTCTAAATAACACCCTTTGGGAGTAGCAGGATTGTGTTGTTGTTTAGAGGTTGTTGGTTGTTGTTATAGAGTGGTTAAAGTCCCATAAGCTTATAAATTTATCGGTCGTAATAGTTTCTGTTTGTTCTATAACAGAGGAATCCGGTGTGTTTTCCTCTCGTGCGTACTTTATAGCAAGAAAAAATGTATCCAAAACCACTATCGTAATTTTTCAATATCATTGAAAGAAATACTATTTATAGAACAGCTGTGTTTTCCCGCAGTCATATATTGCACACGGCATGAAGTGACGTCACGTGCCTATATATTTCAAGTTTACAAAAGCAAAATACACAACGAAATGGGTGTTTTAGAAGAAAAAGGGCTTGTTTCATCGGTAATAACTATCTTGGGATATTATCAGCAATTGTTTGTTTTTTTGCATATATTTTTATAGCAAAAAGCTGGGGCTTTAAATTAACAGTTAATGATTCAGTGGGAAAAGCCATGTTGTTGTTGAGGGGAGGATGTTGCTTATGAGAGGGCTGCTCTGGAGAGGTTGTATTCTGTACGATGTTTGTGTCAATATGATATTTTGTCAAACAAACAAATTAAGAACATAATTATGGAGCTACCTAATTCGTAGTAAGAATAGACCAGAGCTGAGGAAGGTTTCACATTAGCAACATAGGCTGTTCTTTCCATTGGAACTTCTACACAAAGACCCGTCTTTGGAATCTGAAAACAGAAATATAATTATTCTCTAGAGGGTGGTTTCAGGGCAGTGTGAATCATTTCGACGGCTTGGTACCTAGCTAGTACTCATAGATACGTTCCTAACATGACTCAGGGAGGGGAACCAAGCCTAAGAGTTATGATTATATAAGCATATGAGAAATATCCTAGATGAATAGATATTATATTCACATGGATAATAACTTGTTGAAAAAATGAAGTCGACCTGGAGAATTCCATGCCGTAGACTGTTTTAATGTCGCCGATTTTCGACACATAGTACTTAGTACCATCTATAAAGTTTGTTTCTTAAGTCAAATAAAAACCGAAGAGTAAGTAAACAAGGACAGAACGCTAGCTGTTCACTTTGTATATTGTTATAGGTGCTAACGTACCGATCTATATATGCGTATATATATGAGTGCTCAAAAGTGAAATTAAATAATGAAATCTATGTTGACCTATACCCCGCCTCAACATGGACAGTGTTCTTTTTCTGATTATTTGCCGTGAGTAATTTGTCAGGTACGTAACTAGTCTAATACAACTTAAAATTTTGGATAAGTATCATAATCAGCTTAACTTACCTGATCAAAATACATTACTACTCTACCATCCACTGTTTCGATACTTTTCATAAATGGAACTAATTTAACTTCTTCCTTGATTGCGTTAAATCCGGACACTGGCACAACTTCAATAATAGCCATGTTGCTAGTCTCTTCCTTAGTTTCTAGAAATCTGTTATAAAGTCATAATAAATCACAAAAAATGATCAATATTTGCTCTCCAGTTTTAAAAAAAAATCCATTACAAAGCAAAACACCTTTGTCAGTATTTATCGAATATAACAGAATATATAGTTACGCGAAACGAACGGAGTAAAAAAGTACAGAATGAGATGTAAAAAACTAGAACTCCGCAAGTCAGATGTGTCTCCTGACGCTGGACTAAGTTTATGTGACATATGAGCAAAAATGTTGTGAAGTGCACGTAACCTTGCTTTAATGTAGAATACTTTTGTGCCTGTTTACACTGTCTGAAAGAAATGCTCTAATAAAATCAATCATAGCGGAATAATTAAAAAAATCGCACAACTTAGAGTTATGGTTCTTGCGCACTGCACTTCGGGTCATTACAAGAAACATGCAAACCAAGTTTCGACTAATTCAAATTCATGGGGACAACGTAATGTTCCGGACAAGAAATCCTCTATTATTTAATCATCAAAGGAAATAATTAAAAAACTTCACAAGGTAGAGTTACGGTTCTTTTGCACTGCACTTTGGATCATTGCATGTAACATTCACATCAAGTTTGAAGTCATTCGAACTTATGGTGACAAAGTTATGTTCCAGACAAGAAATCCTTTATTATCAAACTATTAAAGAGAATAATTAAAAAACTTCACAAGGTAGAGTTATGGTTCTCGTGCACTGTACTTTGGATCATTGCAAGAAACATGCACACCAAGTTTGAAGTCATTTGAAATTATGGTGAAGAAGTTATGTTCCGGACAAGAAATTCTCTAATAAAATCAAAGGGGAATAATTAAAAAACTTCACAAGGTAGAGTTACGGTTCTTTTGTACTGCACTTTGGATCATTGCAAGAAACATTCACATCAAGTTTGAAGTCATTCGAACTTATGGTGACAAAGTTATGTTCCGGACAAGCAATCCTCTATTATTAAACCATCAAAGAGGAATAATTCAAAAACTGCACAAAGTAGAGTTACATATCTCATGCGCTGCACTTTGGATCATTGAAAGAAACATGCACATCAAGTTTGAAGTCGTTTGAACTTATGGTGACAAAGTTATGTTCCAGACAAGAAATCCTCTGATAAAACCAACATTGCAAAGGAAAGTGATTAAAAACCCGCACAAGGTAGAGTTATGGTCATGTGCACTGCACTCCGAATCATTGCTAGAAACATGCAACCCAAGTTTGAAGTCATTCGAACTTATGGTGACAAAGTTATGTTCCGGACAAGCAAAAGGGGTCGCCGCCGCCGTCGCCGCCACCACTGCCACCGTCGCCGGCAAAGTAATACCTATATGCCGCCTAGTCAGGCGACACAAAAATGAACCAAACGATACAACAGACCACGGTTATAGTGGATTCCAGAGGACTCAATTATACGTACCTGTATAATGATATAGATATAAAAACGTATGTAAACACATATGTCATACTTCTGATGCACAACTAGTCATTGTTAATTTGAAGTAAGAAACTTCAAGGTAGGCTTAGAAATATGGTTGGATGGGTATCCCAAAATGCGACTGCTTTTTTTCGGTGTTTTGGTATGTATTGTATACAGGTAAAATTGCTAGGGTTTCCACTATTTGATATTCAATGTATGTCACAAAAATTGGCATAACTCGTTATGCATGAAAGCAACAGTGCAATACTTTTTCAAACATTTTAACCATCTGTTACCTTGCGCAAACTTTCACTATGTAGTAATCGACTGTAGCCTCTAAGATTTCGATATCCAAGCTGTATGACGGACTTGTCTCATGTTCAATATTAAAAAACTGTTTAACCTGAAATAGGAATACATTTCTCTACAGAAACATATAACTGATGAATAAACATAAGGATGGGAAATGATACTCGTTTTATATTATCATAGCATAATTATTTCATATGATCAAAACCATGTCTGATATACAAAACGTCTTTTAGTGTTTAAATGTACTACATCACACGTCGCGCGGCTTAAATATGGCGATTTCCTGATGTTTTTTTAACGTTCAGGAAAAGAGGACGGTATAATAGGCATCTATTAAAAAATAAGAGCAGGTGCAATTTGTTTTCACTATATAGGACTTCATCAGCATTTACGATGAGGTAACCATCGGGTTGTTTATCCGTTGTTAACGACCAATACAACAGCTATGGTCATTCCAGAGCTAATTCAGAAAGAGAGACACACACACACAGGTAGGCGGGTATTTATATGCTTACTTTTATTTGAATGGGTTTTCCTGGTTCGGTGTGAAGCAATACGAATACATGCCTCACCTGCTTCCTGTGAATTACTAAACACAGTAATTAGCTTGGCATTTGGGACGGGGACCCTGTAAAGGCGACTCTGAAATATCGCGAATGCCTTAGCTGTTACTTTTTTAAGTAATCGACGTGCTTGGACAACCGTGTGTTCGTTTCAGATTAGTTTACAACAGGCGTGAACATACAACCAATGTATCCGGTTTTCTACAAATCAAAGAAAGTGTTCCGTTCAAACAACAATTCAACATAAACATACCTAAACTAATCTGTAAAAGGTATCGCCACAGTATGGCCTTTTATGATTTTCGGTAGTTAAATAAGCCGAAAAGATTCATGTTTCTAAACTTACATAATCGTCATTTAAAGAAAACGACATAATAATGAATACTTACGTCGACAAGAGCTGTACCTGTTCCTTTCGTTGTTACTGATACTTTGTCAACCAGACCATTAGGAAACTGTAAATGAATTTGAAAATACAACGTAGTAGCACTGCGACACAGAATTTATCATATTGTACTTTCCATGCGTTAGATTGGTCGCTAATGTGTTACCATTTTCATAACAGTCGTCATCATGATCACTAGCTGCAGCAGTATCAACAGTAGAAATAGCAACACAAGAAGTAGAAAGACACTGCAGTAGTAGCGATGCATAAGTCAACGACCACTAGGCCTATAAGAGAACTTGTGCAAGTTGGATTTCGAACAATGTTCCATGTTGTTGATTCTTTCTGACAAAGACGACGACGGCGAAGATGATTATGGTGATAATGATGACGACTATGTTCATCATGTTGATGAATACAGTCTTCGTAAACATTTTGAGTTAAGAAAAGATTATCAAAATCAACTTTAAGACAGTCACGTGTCTTGCATATAAGAGTCATGCGTTCGGACGAAGTATTTATTTATGTCCGACGCATACAGCTTACGTATTATGCTTAAAGAACTACTGCTTATGTTATCAGTTCATTTTATATTATAAACGAGTAATGTGATTACTTACATCTATTATTTGATAGACGTCGTGATTCTCGGTAGTTAGATATCGTTTCTGTTTAGGACCATCTACATTATTGGTCGAAGTATACACATCAATTTCCAAGTTTACGTCCTTCGTGTAAGTCAATGTGGCAAAAGCAGACAAAGCCTCAAGGGCAACAACAGTATCCTGAAATAGTTACCAAATCTTAACGCTTATAAACTGGTATCACGCAGATGTTATTTTAATTTAACAAAACATACATATTCATTATCTGATCTATATAAAATACAGACCGTATCTTATGTGTGCGTTTGTAAAGTATTTAAAACTTGCTTCTGAGGAAACGACGAAAGTGTATTTTCCCATTTTACTATTTATTCTACGTAACCTCACCATATAAAATATCATACTATATAACCATACTGTAGCAATCGTCTTGACATTAAGCAAACTTGTAAGAAAAATGACAATCCATACAGAGCTACCTCATCCAATCCACTGACTCAAATCTACCGCATCCTACATGTAACTGTGCCCCACACCCTTTCAACACACAAGTTAATCTCACACTTACTAATTATTATTTAAGTATTAAGTTATATTAATATTCCATTGGTGCTTACACAAACTCAAGCATTCATGTGGGATTGCAATTGTTTTGTCAAAGATTGAATAAAAAAACTGATGAAAATCTTTGCATAGTTATGGAGATGAGGTGGTCGTGATCATTATCATATGCGTAGCTCTAAAGTTTTTGGAAGGGGGTTGATCACATTCCTAGGTTATCATCAGGCAAAGACCGACCATGGACCTCACAACAGCTTGTAGGTTGAAAGGAAAGCCGCACAAAAAAATAGGTCCCAACTAAACATTGTGGTTGTACAGAAGTGCCGGGTACATTTCCTCAATTAAGTCTGTTGGACATAAATATATTTCAAATCATTTTATTGTAACCACGTGAATACAGTCATGTATTGTAATATATACAGGACAGCACAACAGTGGAGAGAACCAAAACATTCCTCTAGCAATAGCGTATGGTGGTGGTGTATTTATTGCCATTATGTTTGATTTATGATTATTACAAACTCTTTTAAATAAATAGGTCCAGAATATATTGTTTTCCGATTCGCAAACACGGTGGATCAAGAACGTGGTTTTATTCATAATCTAATAATGCATGCAATGATGAAAGAAGTCCGGTAATGGATTCAACTACAATATGAACTCAAAATATGTATACCTGGGTAGACATGAAACCTCCGTAGGGATTTCTCTGTTTCACCAGCCACATCAGGACTTTCCTTCCCGACTCTATGTCATTCGGACTGGTGGAATACGCAAGCAAAGCGTACGCTGCAATTTCGATTTTGAGGGCTTTTGAGTCATGCTTCCAGTACATTAAATTGTTTCCTGGAAAATAAATACAAGACGATTTCAAAGAGAATAATAAATTGATATGATTATTTTACAATAAAATTAATATACAATGAACAGCGAGTGTAAAATTAATTTATGGTGTGACGACTTTGAATATATGCAGTGCAGCCTCTCCAAAACAATCCCCTTTGGGAGAAGCAAAATTATGTTTTTGTTGAGAGGATGTTGCTCAAGAGAGGTTAAATAGTGATCAAATCATACAGTGTGAAAAATGAAAACAATCACGCCTTTGTTGAAGGGACGTTGTTGCTCAAGAAAGGGCCGTCTGTGAGAGGTTGTACTGTATTATCTGCTTGTCTTGATTGGAATATATTAAGAAGTGTGTTACAAATGTCTACGGCTGCTCAGAATACAAAAATACTAGTACATTTGTAATAGCGATCTGCTCGTGCATACATCCTCTATAATATAAACTGTCCATGTGACCAATTAAACATTAGGATCGATTCATTAGGTCCAAAAGGTGAATGAGGATAATTATTATTACCATTATAATGTAATTGTATGACAAAAATTCATACATCCCCTTTCCTTATAAAGTAAAAATAGATTGAGCTGCATGACCTCGAATCTTTAGGACAAAGGTCAAGTCCAATATTTACCGTAGTCACATCTTAGAATTGTTGACCATCTATATTAAAAGTTTGAAATAAAGCTTGCCATAAAATATTGGAATAAAAAGTAAACAATAAGTTTTTGTGAAACACTGATGCCGCCTCGTGACCTTAACCTTTGACATACTAACATCAAGAGGAGTGATCTCCGTGTGATGATTAATCTCCCCATTAAATCTGAAGAGCTTAGGCCAAATTGTCAGAAGTTATTGGTTGGACAAGGTTTGATTACGGACGGACCGCAAAATACCCCCTTCGAAAGGCATAATAATAAGCAATCAAAATGCAGTTAAATGGCAGCAACTAACATGTTGTATTATGTTTATTTCATGTACTTTATTGTGCTTGAAAATGTATGGAAGTTCAGATCAATTGATGCGGATGCATAAAAGTAGTCCGATGATGCGGATGAACATAAAGTAGTCCTAATTGGCAGCTGTTCGGTTTGTCGGGAAGAATTCGTCGATATGAAATCCTTAGTACTTTAATTTTGAGGTAAACATTGAAGTACAAAAGTTTGCTAAAATGTAAACTGTTATGTTTCCCATTATAGAAAGGACGATAGGGTTATGACAGTTGTACAAAAACTTAGACTATGTCTAGTCACTCACCGCTTTGAGTTCGAATCCTTCTCTAAACCAGTTAAATTTCAATCGTGATGAAGGTCTCCAACTAGCTAATGTGAGGTCGGTAATTTTATCCAGGTGTACGCCTGGGCTATTCCTCGACCATTACAGCGGGAAAATAGTGGTATGACACTAAACCGCAGTGAATACAATAATATAAATACTGGCTAATACAAATAAATGAAGTAAACAAAAATATAGGTTAAAAGGTGATATGATTGTAAAGATATTAACCTTCTTTGACAACGTTAGCACTACTCTCTAATGCCCTTTGGAAGTCCGTATAAGCTTCATTGTTTGCCAGTTTCAAAGCATATGTTATGATTGCAAGCTCGTAGTCTGACTTTGTCTCTTTCGATTTGAAAGTGTTCACTAAAGCGTCGGCTAATTTGAAAATAGTGTCTTCAAGAATGCGTGTGGTCTCCTGGTTCTATGAAATATAAAAGATTAAAATCAGTAAGTTAGTGCGTAAGTGCCGTATCAATGTGAAGAACGATACATCAGACCACGAGCAACTATCGTCAACACAACGCAATACATTCCTTTAGTTGCTTTATGTTAACACTATAAACAGTATATCTAATCATTTTCTACAGTACCTATTTTTTATACAAAGGAGAATTTATTTTTCAATCAGAAATAACAATTTTTGAGAATGAAAAGACGTGAAATAATCATATGTTTTGATTTGTTTTAATAATACCCGTGATGTAAGGAATTAACAAAAAGTCTACAACATCGAATTGTTTCTCTTCCTTAATTTGTTTTAAAGATTCTGTATGAAATCTATTGCTTACGTGCTTGTGAAAAGAGATATATCTTTACTAAATAAAAGTTCGTTTACCTCAAGTATCTCCGCCCGTTTGACTTCTAATAATGCTGTCAACGTGTATGCAGATAGTGCATTCTTGCTGGATGCACTGTTTCCCTGTATATACGTAAAACAAGTGATATGTCACACACGCACAGTATTAATTTATAATCAACAGTACACCATGCTATTGCTTTTTGTCAAAAAATCAAAACTGCGATATTGAATTTTATATACTAACACATATAGGAAGATGAGTTCTGTTTAATGATAATTTTGTAACACACGAAATTATTGAAATTATATAACTATTTGTACAGGTAACAGAAACAATAATTGTCTGCCTGTTGCTTTACTTTAGGTACCTGCTAACTTTCCACATAGGACGTTCCCAATCGAAAATAGGAACAATTGGCATTTATGCTTTTCTTACTCAATTCGTCCGAAAACTGATAGTTACTCACTTGTAAAGCCCTGTGACTGACGATACCAATATTTAGCATTAATCCATCAATACCTTGTCTTTTGGCAATAAAACGCACAGCTTTATCCAACACCATATGGTCTATGTATATGAGATTGACAGTGGTGGCTTTTGCTATTGATCTGGCCACAAAAGCAGTAAGCCTGTGAATAGAATAAAGCAAAGTGTCAACTAGAGCTTTGTCACAAAGGTGACTAATACCCCCGCCGCCGCTTTGACACTAAGAATGCGGTAGTACACTATATGGCAAAGTTCAATGCACATAAATCTGGAATGAGTGGATCACTCGGCATGAAAATTGTGTTTTGCACATCTACATTTCATATTGATAATATATTTCAAGTTTCAATTCAATCCCTTGAAAAGTGTGGAAGTGGTTTGCTCCACAAACATTCATGAACTAAGAATGCCATTGTACACTATATGGTTAAGTTCAAGGGCACATAACTCTGAAATGAGTAAATCGCTGTTCTTGCACATCTACACTTCATGATGATAACTTATTTCAAGTTTCATTGCAATCGCTTAAAGAATGTGGGAGTAGTTCCTCCACAAACTTGTGATATTGTCCGAGCGGCAGAGTGTCTCCAATATACCCCCGCTCAAACTTCGTTTGCGGGGGTATATTAATTATAATACATGTACATGTATGTATATTGAACAAAAGCGCCGCAAGCGATGTCAACGCTCGTCTGTTTACCGCCTCGTTGAAATCTATCCATCTATGAAGTTTCATGTTGCTACCTTTTATAGTTCTGAGTTATGAGCTACATTAAAGTTTTTGCACAGACGCAGACGACTCTGATGCAGACGACACAGTGAACACAACAGCTCGAAGAAAACAGCCGAGCTAAATAAGGATAGAATTAAATTAGATATACAAGTTCTAAGTCAGCCGTACAGTTCGAGTGTATAGAAATATATGCTAGCAGTTTACCATAAGCTTCCTTGGGCGTCGGCATTTCCAAAAGCACTGAACGACCCATCCCGTCGTTGATACAATAATTGACGTTGGTATCCTGTGTATGAACATCTTTATTATAAAATCTTTATTTCAGCTAAATATATTTCGCAAAATCAATGCAAAAGTCTAAATTGATAAAGGGGAACTGGCTTATCACAGAGGCATTGTCAAGTGACAAGCTCGTTTATGTATCAATTAAATTAATTATAAAGTTGAATTGTATTAATGTATTTTATTGTGAATGTACCAAATATAAAATATACCAAAAGGTTTAGCTGTTCTTATACACTAAATCATCAATACAAGTCGTCATATTTAGTATGTGGCTAGATCATTAACAAATTACATTTCAGTTACTAGTATCAGTCAGATGGTTCGATATATATGTAATATAATGAAAACATTTCACAATCAACATGTCTCAATATGTAAATCAAGAAAACACATCTACATTGATTTAAGAAATAAGGCTTTATCAACAGTTGCAAAATACAATAGTTCAGGTACCTGTTTTCAGCACCCTAATTATCTTTTGACGAAGTTTCGGTTTGGCGTCTAATCTGTTTGTTGTGTTCATATAGTCTGCTATGTAAATCGCTGGAGCAAAATGAACCATATTCTGTTCTCCGCACCCTGATGGGAATCTTATCAATCCACCCAGATTTTCAGAGGTTAGAGCCAACAAATCTCCTGGAATTTCCCAAATTAATGATGTCAATTATTATCTGATTGTTAAATACAGTTAAGAATGGTTTGGATACGTAATATTTGAACATAGGTCATCTTAGAGTCCGTGAATACTCATTTGACACTGCGCACTGCGGTAAGTCCAGATAAGTCCGACACTAAATTATGACGCCGACTATGACCACCATCAACAAAAGCAAATGTATAACATATGAGTGGAAACTATTCTGTAGCGTGCATACGTTAGTTAGGCGCGGCTACCTAAGAGTAATTTGGTCTTCTTCCACCGTGAACAATGAAAAAGGCACGGCATGACCATGCCTGTTGGTGCGTTGTCAAACGCCTTTGAAAAAGAACTTCACGAAGTCATATTATGCGTTTGTATATAAAAACGAATATTTCTTCAACCATTTACAGTACAATTTTAGTCGGTGCAATCATATGCTTACATCAGATTTTCTTTGGACCTGATGATAGGTGACATTTTAAGTAACAATATATTATAATATATATACATGTAGTTACATAGCATACATTATATAAGTTTTCAAATCACAAATTGTCTAAATTGCCTTCTGTTCCCCCATTACTTAGAGTGATGGTCTGTGTATTACTTTAATAACAATTTGAGCGTATCTTAGCTTATATATATCGTGAACCTTCACATGCTCTATTTGTAAACCACGACGAATATATTGCATGCAGATGTTCACAGTCATAAACTCACAGCTTTAAATACATGCGATGATTTTTTCACTTACAAAATAATATTAAATCTAACTAAATCAGTCACATTATTTGCGCGATTGCAAAATCCGTACATATACATTGATGTTTTTAGAAGCGAAGGTTCACATTAATGTTTCTACTCACAATTTTCTTACACCTCTCATATGTCCGCGTTAAAAAATAGTACCTCAAAGTCTTGTTGTTTAAGTATACATTGCAGACTTTGCGGTTTTGATTATGTAAGTAACATCACAATACTTACCATATACAGAAACTTGAATATGGGTCGAACCTGGTACTAGTTGTTGAGGGTAACTGATAGGGATATGTATGTGTTGTGTCTCGTCCTTAAGATGCACAATGAGGTTCGGTGTGTTTTTTTCTTTCTCGATTCCTTCAGCCTGTTAGTTAAATGGGATATTAATACGTAGCTAGGAGCAACTGACTGCATTTGTTTTTCACTTTATAATATAAATTTTGCTTCTATCGGATTCAACACTAAATATCAATATAATTGCATTAATGAAAGGCAACATCTTTACCTTGCACATTCACCCCAAAGTGATTTTGATCAATGAATAAAATACATAGAGACGAATGACTTCGTTCGTTATTATAATTACACTATAAAAATATACCGCATATACCGCAAATAAGCGCTGTCGTTTCATTACGGCACGATATCGTTAATAGACATACGGATTTTATACCGTAACCGCATTGCTTCCGGTGATAGAAGGAAAAACTGAAATGCTCTGTTGGCCGAATTCATTTTGAAATTTGCAAGGTTATATGCTATCTAAATTACACAAGATTAATGTGAATTATATTGCGGAATGATGATTAAAGGTAAATTTCTGGAGGATATGTTTTACAATAATTATCAGTGTACGTGTCCTGGCAACCAACTGCCTGGACTTATACAATAAGATTTTACGGTAAATGTTTTCAGTGTAACCAGTAATTGCATTCACGAAGACAAATTGTGCCTTGTCCCGATTTCGGTCCGCTTTAAAAAAATCCTACCCAAAACGTTCTAGGCTAACCTGGTGGGTGGCTACATCATACAGAGCTTGTTAGATATATTTAATCGTATAATGTAATTATCTTGATTAAAAACATCAACTTTTCGATCCTTATTGTGTCGTGTTTCATATTGAATATTGTTCGTGTTTTGCCTCCTGTTCAGCTGTTTCATCATTGTAAATTATAGATGCCAAACTTTCGAGCGATCCTCAGCTAGAAATATCTAATGCCATACTTGTCTAAAAATAATAGCAAGAAAATGGAACAGTCGATCACAAAAGTGCCCATAATGTGCTATTCGCTGAAAATAACTTGATTTGTCCTTCGAGTAATCCATTTTCATGAAATTAAAAGCGCAGTGTTTTGACAACGCATATTTCCTATCATAACTTACCTTAACTATAAGATCTTTCTGAATTTCATCAAACCTATTTAGTTTCGAAATCGTTGCTCTGATTATTAGCTTAATGGTTCCGACAATGGTAGGCTTTATGAGAAAGTACACGGATGCTGTGCGGTTAACATTCACCTATAGAAACAAATACAAGAATATGTTAAAAACAGTCATAGGGATATGAATGTCATATTAATTATTACTGATGTCATTGCTGTACAAATACAAATAAATTAGACTAGAACTCGCTTATGCTAGGTTCCCACTGTCGTGAGATTTGCTACGAACCCCACTATTGGTATTTCGTACCTGATCGTGAAAGACTTTTGAAATTACAGGTTTGGACAGGAGGTAATGCGGGTTGATACATTCAAATACGATTTGTTGCGCTACGATGCGATCCGATCCGATGGAATACGATCCGTCGCGTCTTGTGACGATCCAATACGATCTGATACGATGATCCCGACGGAATTGACCGTGTTAACCGTTGACATTTTTGAACCGTTCAAAAAATCAACGATTTACGCTATTGCAACGACTGACCTCAAGAACACGATTCCAATTGTAATGCGAATCTTGTTAGCAGGAACATAGCATTAATGAAAATATTGTGATATGAAACTCGAGTATTTCTATTGCATGTACTGTTTTTGTATATAAATTAAGTAGATGATAAGTTCATATATTTAAGTATCAACAAAGACAGTATTTCAACAGTATAAGTAAAACACAAGTCTATCTGTGATACGATTAAGGTACTTCTAAATATTCTGTAAGCATAATATACAAATGTTAAATATATATTCTTACTGTGACACATTTTGAAATATTTCCGGCCACTTCGGTTTCTTGTCCGTAACTTCCATGGACTATACTTACGAACTCATTAGACCCAATTAGCACCACGTCAACCTAACGAAAAGGAAAATTAAATTTTCAATAAGTTATGTGCATCCCTTTACTGTATTCCAAGTGTGATATAATGTGTATAATAATCATAAAGAAGTAAAAATGTTTGATGAGAGTATAATTTTCTCCTTCATCGAACATTCGTTTGGGCACTTCGCCAAACGGATGACGTAAGGATCCAATTTTTGTAATCAAATGAATATGTTCAACGGACAGGATCAAGTGCCTGCTACGAGTTTCGAAACAATGATCCCTACCATTTGTAAAAACCCTACACATGTTTCATATAAATTGTAAAACACTGAGGGTGACGGGATCATATTTGGGGAATTAGACGTGTGAGGAACTAGAGTGTCAAATTTCCTCCCATTTGCAGATATTTCTGTCCAATTTCTTGGAGGTGTATTTTTTATGTCAAATATATCCCTATGGTAATTCTTCGTTACGGTGCTTAAAGATATCACAACGTGAAAATACGCGACTGTTTAAATTCCCATCAGCGGTCCATAAAATACAAGTCAAGTTTATTTCCAGTTCCACGTGAGGGCGGTGTTTATCAAATTCCCAATTATCGGAAAAGTATTGCTGTCTTATTCCCTGTGTATCCCCCTACCCCCTCTGAAGAAAAACATTGATAAGTGCATAATTAAGTATTTGCGTACAAACGTAAGCACAGAGAGTGTTTTAGATCTAGAAAGACGCCAGACTTTGCTAAAAACATCGTTAATTATACATTATATGGTAATAAAAATGTTGAACGCGAAAAATGCATACCACATAATCCCGGTCCAGGTAATTAAACACTGTGGCTTGGATAGCTACTTGTTCATCTCTCACAATGGAATACGGCAATATTAACCTCGCAAAGAATGCCAAGAAGACGGTCATCTACAAAATACAAAGATACACCAAATGTATTGATATGTACGCCAACCAACATGTATACACGGTGTTTACATAAAACCACCAAATGTCAAAATATTTCTATGGACACAGTTGTGAAAGCACCTTACAGTATGTTTTCATTAAATGGATTAAAGGTTTTACGTTGGAATATTTGAGTAGAAAGAACTTTTAAAAAAGTGAATGTATACGTTATTTTGAATTCGAAGTATATGGATTTCACTTGGAGAACCGAAAAATACCCATTTTAAAACACTTATTTCTTTATTGAATAGGTATTTCCTAACTAGGGTGCGCACCCTAGATAGAACTATTCTAAGATCCCTGCCAAAAATTAAACCTCGCTTTCAAAACTAGGTAAATGCACGAAAACTACATGTTATGGTGGTGTTGAATAAACATAAATAAGGCAAATATAGTTTAATACTTAAGGTGGGTCGCGGGTTTCCTTCCGAAAAGTGTTCAGTTTCTAGAAGTCAACGCACAAGAAAATCCTTTTGCAGGATCATCCTTCAAAGTATTGGCTTAAGAAAAAATGATGATTTCAAGTGATATTTCCACTGAAACCGTTCAAAAAACGGCCACCTAGTGGAGCGATATGTTGTGTATGTTTTGTTTTTATTTTCGCGTTATTTCTTGTACTGCTCCGATAGTTTTGTATATTAAGCTATGAAATTTACTGTGCATAATGCTGAATCATTTACAAATCCGAAAAAAGTTAATATAGATTCATTTTGCCGTCATTAAATCTTAAAAGGTTTTGATCGAACTCTGTAGTGGTGGCAATTTTTCGGGAGGAAACCCGTGACCCACCTTAACTAAAACCTCGTATTGATAAAGAAGATTAATTAAAACACGTTTTTCTTACTGTGCACGGCCTGTCTGACATGTTCCGTTGTTTACATATTTAGAAATACAAGTCAAAATAGGAAGTACACATTTCTAAAAATAGACCGAGGATACCCTTTCGGTTTCAATACAACAACGAGTAATAAAGGTTTCCTTCCATAATTAATAGCAATCTTTGCCGAAATACTTCAGCATGTGCTAGATATTGTCCAAATTAACTTTTCCGTCAGTTCTTTTCTTCCCATGCATAATTTGAGAAAGGAAAGCAACTGACCCCCTTTAATCATTTATGCAATGTATATTTTATTTTCAGACTAATAAGTCGGTCCACATTTAATCAGACAAAATATTGAAAAAAAACTGGTTTGCAAGCTACGTCTAACTGCCCAATGGCATTTCAGTCTATATGCTATCGAATACTAAGCATGCATTTTACATCTCACTAGCTGTCACCCGAAACAAGTAAAAAGATGTTTACAAATTCATTGAATAGGTGCCTCAGTTGAATGTAAATCTTTAAAAACATCAATCGTAATATCTATGTGTGTAAAGCATACAAATATATATCCTGGCATATTCTTCACCTCAATGCTAAGAACGTGTAAAAAGAGACTTCACACTAAGAATACTTTATCTTACTTACATTTGCCGGCACTTCGGCGACTCCAAGACCAGTGTGTTTGCTTAATGCGAATACACTTGCTGAAAACTTCGTAATAGTGTCTGGAGTGATATCATTAAATATGGCAACACCATTTCTATAATGAGACAAAAGAATGGATAAATTACATAAAAGACTTAACATAGGTACATGTATATTTATATTCTTCATTCTGTTTTGTGGATATTACATTGTTCGTCTCGAAAACGTAGCTAATATTTTCCTGCAAAGAAACTGATAAGAGTACGGTAACTTCAAAACGTCAAAACCTTTGTAACAGACGATGGTCACAGCGCGACAACATACTAATGTCTTCATCGTGCAGACCTACAACAAGAAATGTCTTTAAACAGACAGTCGCGAAGTATCTTTGATATTTATTTGTTTCAAATCTCATCTATATATACAACATATATTGCACATAACATAAAGCAAAAATTATATATAGCCACTCATACTAAGAGTTATAAGAGACATTACTTAAATTATAATAAAACATCAAATTATCACATGGTACATGTATAAAATATTTTGATATTACATATTATTACATAATACATGTTTAATGTGCATAAATGCAAATATGCAAAGAAAATTAAAACTGAAAGACAGCTGTTAATCCTTATTAAAATATCAATTAAAAAGACAGATTATTAAGATACTGAAAGTAATCATGCACTATAGCGCATCTTTAAAAAATACCTTATGGAATCATCTTAGAACCAATCTGATTGGTTCTAATTCGATTAACAACTGTTTTTCAGACGAACTAAAATATGTTTTAAGTTTAATCACATGCGTAGTACTACATTATTTACAAAGATAAAAAGAACGACGCTGTAAAATATTGTAACAGGTTTTGGCACATATCCGTATCATCTTTGAGTTATTGAAAAGAAAAAAAAAATCATTATTTGACTTATTCATTAAATTATGGTCAATTGAAATTGCTTTTGTGTACAGAGTTTGTCTCGAATCAGAGTAAGACTAACAGTCTAAAATTACATGTTTGTCATCCTCAATGATGTCACAGAACGGACATTTTCTGTTATGCACTGGAATACCTTCGTACCTACGTACAGTTTAATGACAGTTATGATGTATGATTTTTATCTAATTCCTAAATTGCCGTTATAGTACCGTGTGAACGCCACTTATCACCTAGCAGTCCAATTAGGTCACGTATTAAAATGTCGATATTAGGTCAGCTAAAAGAATTACGCAATTAGTTATATCTACTGTATATACATTCAAATAAATGTAAAATGTCTTTCAAGAACGGTTTATAACTTTATTTCGACCGCAGAAGAATGCATTTTCGTACAGTTTTACTTTACGAATTTTACAATACTAGTCTAAGAAAAAAGTCGTCAAACCAAATGTTAACAAACAATTGTCAACATCTTTGAAATGGGTAAAATCTACGAGTATTTGGCCGCAACGTTGTTAAACAGAGATCATGACAATAGTTAAGAGTTACGAATCCTATTGGTTTGTAGAAAACACTGAACATTCATTATCCATGTACATTGTATTAAGAATAAGAAAGTGGCATACCTTAAAGCCACGGCAGATTTCCATATCCACGTTTCAGGGAAATTAGTTCGGACTAGACCTGTTGGAGCTGCTCCATTAGCACTGTCGGCAATACCACCCGCAAAACTCATTGACTCCATGGCCATTCCTCCACCAGAGCGGCTCATTTTTGCCGATGCAAATTGTCGTCTCTCTACTACAACAAATAGGCGAGAAGGAATCAATATGTATTAACTCTCTAAGTTATATGATATATAAATAAACAAATTTTACGCCTCGGTCAATATGACATACGGTGAATATCACATCATATTCAATGACTAACTTGCCTGCAACTAAGTAGTTAACACTGCTGTTAACTTTATATTTTAAAAATTAAAATGAAGCATTTTTAACGAATATGAAGAATCTAAGCACATTTCTGGCACCGTAAATGTATCATCATCAGCCTGTTTATTATCTTAATTTTCAATCGAATATTTAATATCAAATTTGAAAGATCCATTTGTTGTTCTTTGTTATCCAATGGACTAGAAGGTCTATATCCATTCCATTAGAAGATATTGCTTAAATGAACTGATATCAACTTAACTCAACTTTATTAAACCATAATCATATTAAGTATGATACAATGGCATACAAATTTACAAATAAATTGTTTGATATAAAATTAGTGAATATGTTCAGTTAGTTTAAACTCAATAGCCTGAGGAAGTATATCAGTCGTTCGAAATAAATTTGACATAAACAAAACAAACAAACGTATTATCCAGGAGTATTTTCAGTATAAATCTTAATATTATATCTATGTATTATACAGTTTTTGAGCAGACAGAATATGTATAAAAATAGAGTTGTAATAAAATTTAACTCAATACTATTTCAAAAGTACAACTTTAAACATTTATACAAACAAAAAAGCCAAATGTTTACTAAGTGTTATATAATTATAATATCACATGAATGACACTTTTTGGACCTAAATTCAAAGGGTAACACTATATATAGTACCAGTACAAAGATACAGGAGATGAACACACACAAAAACAATTACAAAACCAAAGAACAATAAAACTGGTATGATAAAGGAACAAGTTACGGCCTATTACGGACAATAAATATATTTGACTGCATTTTTAATAATATGAACAGAACAGAATTTTATTTCAGACTTGTACATGTTACATGGTCGAATATATACATTACATATACAAACTTGATATCGACATGGTCATCTTACCATATAAAAATAAATATGCTAATGGACTTACATCTGAACAAATCAAATGAATGTATTGGATAATCTGTTAAAGGATGAAGTCGAGCTTCCTGAAAAAAGAATATAAATACACAGTCAAGTACTTGTTACTGAAAAAAGAATATAAATACACAGTCAAGTACTTGTTACTGAAAAAAGAATATAAATACACAGTCAAGTACTTGTTACTGAAAAAAGAATATAAATACACAGTCAAGTACTTGTTACTGAAAAAAGAATATAAATACACAGTCAAGTACTTGTTACTGAAAAAAGAATATAAATACACAGTCAAGTACTTGTTATATTCCCTTAATTCTACAAGTGTTTTCTCTCTGTAGTTTCACTTCGCACCAAAACCAGGGTCATTTGGAGATGAAGTTGGATGAATTTGGAATATGGTAGTTAGGCGGTGCGGGTTAGTGATTACAAATTACTGTTTTCCTGCCAAAGCTACTGACTAAAATGACATTTAATCACTTGTTTATATAACCTACTAAATTAATTAATATATACTAAAGCACAATGATAATTTGGCTATTTTGTTTCTTTTTTTCAGACGTGTGTTAAACGCCGCTTTTCAAATAAATACTTCAGTAATACAGGGCGGCTGGTTCGCCTAACCATCTTTCATGTACGGCACTCTTACCACGTATTAACTTACCGTTCCGCTTGGAGCTGGCAAATACTTCACATTTTGGAGGAAAATTGACACATTAATAAAAATTTTATGGATGGTTATGTACTACCGCGACGGTTGATTATAATCTACTATTTCATATGAGTTTTACAAGTAGCCAAAACAACGATTGCTACAGAGATATCTTTGAAGGGCCGGCGTATAGTTTCGTTTGAGTCTGCATCTGTTAGACGATCTGTAACAATTACGTGTTTCTAGTAAACCTTTACCTGAATCAAACTCAGAAGAAAACATCATTCCAGGCAGGTTTGATATCTATCCATGGTATACGGTGTATTTCCGAGATCAAATCGGCGTCTGTTATATTGAAGTTACAGATTCAATAACCACTTTTGTTATACGAAGGCATACATAATGGAGTCTTAAAGAATTAAGCCAAGATTTGTAACGGACACACGATGATATTTCTATTACATTTGTAGCGGTGTGGTATATTGTAAATTGACTCGAGATATTCACCAGCCCGATTAACTCAGTTGGTAGAGCATGTGACTTGCAAACAAGAGGTTGCGGTTTCGAGCCAAGCATCGAGTTTATTATTTTCCTACTCCTATTACACTTTCTACCGCGAAACCTACTTCTACTTTGTCAGCAAGTACCTCGATTGGTATCGTATTTGGAACCGCAATACTTACATTGAAAACATCCAACGAATCATCTGCAGAAAATATCCAGGGCTGAATAATGGGACCCCATCCGCGTCTTGGGAACCAAGGACTGTCGCCAAACCGATTCATCTGGTCAATAACCTTATCAGTATAAATATAATAAGTTTGAAATAAACTCTCATAAGTGATGTAATCTAGTTACTTAAGTAATGGACGAATAAAGACTTTGTTTTATAACTTACAGTCATTCTCAGGACCACGAAGTCCACTAGTACTATTACAATTAACAGTAGTACTATTATGATTAACACTAGTACTATTACAATTAACAGTTGTGCTATTACGATTTACAGTAGTGATATTATGATTAACACTAGTACTATTACGATTAACAGTAGTACTATTATGATTAACACTAGTACTATTACAATTAACAGTTGTGCTATTACGATTTACAGTAGTGATATTATGATTAACACTAGTACTATTACGATTAACAGTAGTACTATTACGATTAACAGTAGTACTTTTACGATTAACAGTAGTACTATTACGATTAACAGACCTGGTGCTGTACACACTGTTTGAAGAATACAACGCTATGGACAGGACTTGTTATAATGACGAGTGCTTAATGTAAATGTGATCACTTAAGGTAAGTGTTTATCGCATGTCTTTCGGGCCGTTCGAGATAGACGCATGGCGTATTTGACTGTTTCAAGCCCCATCCACTAAAACCTTGTTTTAGTGATGATTGCTTCGATTATCTAAATCCAATTGCATATCGGTTTCATCGATGTTGCAAAATAAAAACTAACTTTTTATGACAATATAATTATCTTAGCTTGCTGGTATGAAGCAGCAAACAAGGCTTTTTAAGCGCGTCTTAAAAGACAACAGGCCAAAGCAGATAACAAACATTTACTCTTTGTTTTGTAATATCGTTCCCACTAGCCAGTAATTGAACACTTCTATCAACAGCTAAAACATGCACCACCGACCCTGGATCAGCTGTCACTCGTAATGTTACATCTGTTTGTGGCCCTTGTGGAGATGTTTGATCAAAAGATATGGCAACCTGAAGAAATACATTGGTTTATCCTGCGGGTTCTGCGACAACTATTTTGTATTTTATAAATGTAATCATACCATGAGAAGTTTGTCAATACATGCGACTTATAACGTATATGTTATTACACAAAGCACGGTGCCTCAATGCAATATAAATATCATCAAAGCACACAAGGGTGAAAGTTATTCCGTGCTATTGTGGTCTGAACTTAATTTTGAATAAAAGAGTATATTTTAGAAATGGATCGATCACAAAATTACCACATGCAACAAGAGCCATGTTGACATGGCCATCCCCCGCCGGGGTGTGTTTGCTAGTAACAGGACTAGACAGAATTATGTTTCTTGATCAATTTAAAGCAAAACTCAAGGATTCCATCTATTAACATCTTAAGATTCAAGTCAATCCCGTGTATAGTTTTGCAGACTGAGTAACTCTCTGGACAAAAAGAAGAACAAAGAAAAATAATCACATATATTAAGGAAAAACATGTACATGTATAGGGAAATATTTCTTAAGTGGAACAAGACAGAATTATTATTTTTAGTCACTGCACTTCTCCCATTTGTCACCTATTCACATTTCAAGTTTCAACTCAATCCTATTAATACTTTTGGAGTTATGCTCTTGACCAAAAAAATAAAAAATAAATAAAGGGGAGATAAATAAAAAAGTTAAACTGGACTATATAGAGTCATAGTTCTTGGTTACTGCACTTCTGCTTGTTGCCACTTATTCATGTTGCAAGTTTGAAATCAATCACTTGTATAGTTTTGGACTTATAGTATGCTCTGGACAAAAACAGAATCGAAGGAAAAATACATGAAAATTAAACAAAAGGAAATAATTCAATAATGAAACAAGACAGAGTTATTGTTCTTGGTTACTGCACTTCTCCTAAATGCTATATACGTATGTTAAACGTTTCAAGTCGATCACTTACAAGTACAGTTTTGGACTTATGCTCTGGACAAAAATATTTTGATATTAGATAAAGGGAGATAATTACAAAACTGGACTACATAGAGTTATATTTCTTGGTCACTGCACTTCTCCTATTTGCCATCTATTAATATTTCAAGTTGCAAGTCAATAACTTATATAGTTTTGGAGGTAAGCTCTGGACACCAAAGGAAAAGGATTCTATAAACTAAATGAAATAAAGGGAAATTATAAAAATAACGAAACCAGACAGAGTTATTGTTCTTGGTCACTGCACTTCGCCTAGCTGACGTCTGCTTACATTTTAAGTTTCAAGTCAGTAACTTGTATGGATTTGAAGTTCTGCTGTGGACAAAACATTATTTTGAAATTAAATAAATGGAGATAATTACAAAACTGGACTATATAAGTATGTAGGTTTTGGTCACTGCACTTCTCATAGTTGCCACCTGTTCATATTTCAAGTTTCAGATCAATCACTGATATAGTTTTAGAGATATCCTCGGGACAAATAATTCAAAGGAAACAAGATTAATAATTCAAAAATGGAACCAGGCAGAGTTATTGTTTTTGGTCACTGCACTTCTCCTAGATGCCATCGATTTATATGTTAAGTTTCAAGTCAATCATTTGTATAGTTTTGGACTAATGCTCTGGACAATTTTTTTTTAAATTAAACAAAGGGAGATTACAAAATGGACTGCATAGAGTTATAGTTATTAATCACTGCACTTCTCCTAGTTGCCACCCATTTATATTTCAAGTTTCAAATCATTGCCTTATATAGTTTTCTAGTTATGCTCTGGACAAACATTTGTGACGGAAGGAAGGACAAACGGAAGGACGGACGGACGGACGGACGGAGGGACAGACGGCTACTCTTACTATACCCCTGGTGGGGGATAATAACTCCAACCTACCCCAATTAACCCCAGATTACCACCCAACACAAAAGCCCACCCAATACAGAAACCCAGCACCACGGAAACATGGAAAAATTGGTAAAATTGTTCTTTTTGGTGTATCTGTATAAACTTCAAAATGCTCAGTTTAGATAATATTCATACGGTCAAAGCTATGAATAAAGTAACTATGTCCTTCATGTTCACTACAACAACATCATTATCCAAATGTATATTTGCCATATTTGGTTATTTACGCCACAAAATAATAGCAGCGGCTCACAAGTGATCGACGTTATTATGTGACAGCCAATTTTGTTTATGACTACCATTACCTTATTCTCAAATGTGTCAACAACAGCGAGGTTCAGACCGTCAGCAAGTATTTCTCCACCTCCTGGTACAAAGAAGTAAACAACCCATCTAAATGTCGGCGACATGTCACGTGATATTTGCACATTGGTATCGCCAACATATTTTCCATTTACATCAGTAATGGAAATATGACCATTTTTGACTATTTGTCCCCGCGACATGATCTAGAAGCAGAATACATAATTAACAATACTGACATGTGATGTAGAAACGAAACATAGATCGGGAACATGTTCAATAATTGCATGCATGGCGGATGTGGAAAACGTAGTACATGTAATTTGATTGGCATTACGTAAGTTCATCCGCACTGAGTGAGTGACGGCTATGAAAGATGAACTTCGAAAAAGAATTAAAACATTGCACAGAACTCCGCTATGTTTCACGCATGTATGTTCTTAACTGACATTGAATTTCATCAATTCATGTTTTAAGCTGTTTTTTTATGAAAATGACTTAGTTTTAAAAAATCAAAATGTAAAATGAAACGCGAAAGAACCATACTGCGAAATGGAAAATCACTTTCATACAATTATAGTTTGAATGTGTTAACATTTATCCCTTGCGCGATATGCGATGTACATACCGAGTAATATGCTGTTATAGCTCCATTTTTCAAAACAGGCTTCTTAACTCCTGGGTCTTGTAAGGCTAGTGTTACTTTGAAAGTAGCGGTTTCTCCTATCTGAAAAATCCAGCCAAAACAAAGTGATTCAATCTCTTGTTAACACTACACTATATGATCGCTGTCATAATTACAGTTCTGATGATTTCTTCAATAACTAACACACTTAAAAAAGGGAATTTAGTAATTAAAACATTAAGCATGAAAAAAGTATATTTATATTATATGCTGTGCAACCTCTCCAAAGCTACACCATGTTGAAGTAGCAAAAATATGTTGCTCCAGAGAGGTTGTTCTATAGTTAAATAGTGCAGCACTTGGGAAATAATTAATGCTGTTGTTGAAGAGAGGTCGCTGTTCAAGAGAGGGCCGCTCTGGAGTGATTGTACTGTATTTATATAGTTGTATAACTGATAAAAGCAACATAATTGTTCTTATCTTAGCAAAATAAAACTCAAAACTGTACTAGAAAGTGTTGAAAATTACATATAAACTTAAAAGGCCAATCTTATTCAGGACACTCAATTATTAATTGTAAATAATAATGATTAAGAATCAAATTTCTTGATCGTACACCGTCATGTCGCATATAAACAATATCAACCAGTCGGAAATCACCTAGGTTATAGCAATGGTGGTGAATTGATTCGAAATTGTAATGTTGATTTCACGAATAGATGCGTCTTTCGAAATAGTTTATTGATCTATATCAATGTACCTGATTGCCCTTTTTGTACGTATTGATCTATACTACCTATCATTTATGACAATCTCGCATTCAGGCAGTGTAGCAGCATTTATCCCTGCTTAAAGAAATCGGGTCAAATTCTAGCGTTAATTGTGTAACTTCATGAAAAATAATTATTTACAAAAACGACACAAGTTCAAAATCATTACCTTGAGTTCCGTATTAGCAGCGTTCAACATTTCCGTCTTCAATATCAGATTTCCATACGTCCTAAACCGCCTCAAATTCTTCGTGGTTAATGCTCCTTTGTACTCTGCCTGTTTATCGATTTGCAAAAATAAAAGAATAAGCATATCACTTGTATCATTCCAGTGTTCATTTTATCATGGTTGAAAATTTTGCAAGGTTATTTCGTGGGTTGACAGCATTAAACAGGCATTTTATAATTACATAGTACTTAGCAATCAAATAAAATGTAGAATAGTACTGGATTATATCTTAGACACATTTGATCATTATTGTTTACATTAATTGACGTTTGCATGAATTCATTGTGCTTTTTTCAACCGAATCTTTATTAAAGACATTTTCGATAGTTCGCTGCATTTTTCACATAGACATATAGGAAAAATTAAAACTGAACAATGATTTTTTTTAAACTTTGCATAATCGTAGCATATGATAACAGAAACATTTTAAGCGAAAAAAATTTGGGGGTCACTGATCTCGTTTTTTGAGTTAACTGCCCTTGAATTTGAATTTTTGCTTATTTTAGGTCATTTCAAGGGCAGATAACTCATACATAAATCTCAAATACCATGGTTTAACTTTTGGTAAATGTTTTTCATTTTATTCTTGGTCTAAAAACAAAATTTCATGCAGTTCCATTAACATTTATATTGCCTTTTCTCAGTTGAAGAGTCTGAAAATTCTTCAAAATTAGGCAATTTTTAAGGAAAATTCGCATTGGTTTAGGTAAATAAAGAAAAAAATTAAACAAACATTCCTTAATAATTCATGAAATATTTCACGATGACATGAAAAGAAGTCGGCTACATAAAAATGAAACAGATAAGGCCTTGCTTTCCATTATGGTGAATTATCTGCCCTTGAAATGACCTAAAATAAGCAAAAAATCCAAATTCAAGGGCAGATAACTCAAAAACGAGATCAGTGACCCCCAATTTTTTTTTCGCTTAAAATGTTTCTGTTATCATATGCTACGATTATGCAAAGTTTGAAAAAAATTCAGTGTTCAGATTTAATTTTTCCTAAATGTCTATGTGAAAAATGTAGCGAACTACCGAAAACGTCTTTAAGTCACAGAATGGTCTCACTTCATACAATGAAGTCATTGTATTTCTTTTCTGACATAGGATCGTTCCAGTGAAGTTAACAATTACACATGTCAAACCAGTATCAATAACTATCAAATAGTTGCATTAATATACATGCACGTGTGTGCAGAAAATTACCAGAAACACATTGATAGTATGTGCTGCATTTATGATTGATTTAACTTAAGTCCTTAACTATGATGTAACCTTTCTAGTTGTTTTATTAATTATCTCTTGTAAACAGTCAATTTGTTAAAAAGAACACGAAAGTGTGTCCCAGAATGCAGAAAACTCAGGAGTTTGAAAACCTCAAAACCAGAAAATTATTTACTTGACTAAGTCTGAAAGAATTCTTTAATACAATATTTTGTATTCAATTTCGGGTTCTGTTTGTTTTACTAAGTAACCCACACGAATGTCTCCGATCAAATGTATATGGATGGGATTGTAAAGCCACACAGACCATAATATACCTTAATTGATGCCGTAGATGCTTTCAGTGGTATATCCAAACTTATTTCAGAAAAGCCCTCGCTGTCAATTGGAAATAACTTCGTGTCACTATAAATTACACTTCCTCCTTTGAATGGTGACAGTAAGAGGTGGGCTACATAGAGCGGTGGAGTAACAATAGCTTTAGTTTCAGTAAAATATGTTTCTGTTACTTGAAGCGATCCAATTGGTGTTGGTGGTGGGCTTCCATCTTGTAGTGCAACCTTAACCTGCAAAATATTGTCATAGTCTGTGATGTAGGATAAGAGAGCCTACTTCAAGATAATTACATTACATTCTTATTAAGACTTAACATTAACGACAAGAAAGTTGCAATGCTTATATACGTGAACCACTCATCTTTGAATCTTCTGTTTCACTTTTCATGTTCTTCAACTAAATAGTTTATGATCGCGCGTGCATTCTAACTGTGGACGTTTAATATACTGATTCACATTACATCCTAGTTAAATGCATGCTTGTTTTTAACACGAACGCTATTGCTAGCTTTACAAATGTACTTAAAACATTTAAATTATGTTTTATTCCGATTGACTTTTTCTTATTTTGTAATTTGTTACATATATATGGTACAAAATAAACATTTATCACTTTATATAACACTCTGTGTTTCATAAAATACATTCAAGCATCTGATAAAGTCAACAGACATCCAGCGACACAATTGTGTCACTGGAAAAGAATTCGAAGTGGTAAACGTCACCAAGTAATAGTCTGTATAAAAAGACACATCCAAGCTTATTATGTTCAACAACAGACTTTCGTTTATTGGCGGGAACCGTCATCTCACTTACCCTGGCTTTGTATGGACCAGTTCCTGTCTTAAAATTGTCGGGCGAATTTTGATGAAATTGGACGGAATAAGTGTCTGAATGAAATCGAATTTCCGCCTGCCCCTCCAGAATTTTTCGTGTAGTTGTTGACGTGACTTTCGCAAGGACAACAATAGTCTCATATTGTAAGTTATGACTAAGTTTTTTCAAATCTTCCATATCGAATGAAAACGGCAGTTCGCCATTAATCTGAAATAGGAAATAGACAGTCCTTTGATAAGATACTGTATTTTCATTGTTCATTTTCGTTGCGCTAAATTTTCGTGTTTTTTTACTAAAGTGGCTATTTCGTAGGGACATAAACTCATGGATTTTGATTTTTTAAAATAAAGCTTTATCTCTGCATTTAAATTCCGAGCGATTTGATTTCGACGATGAGCCTATCCACGAAATCCACGAAATTAACTCCCCCAACGAAAATGAATGCCACAGTATATATATAGTTATTGCAATGGCAGTTTCATGATCACGTGATTTATAATCGATCAATTTATCCTATGATCGAAAGTCATGCTGTGAATACTGAGGGATGGTTTATAAAATCATCTTATTTTTGTAAGGAACAGTGTTCCCTGTCGTCTATGGACAGACAGCTGAAGCCAAAATATCAGTATAACGTATTTGAATCTATTGCAAACGTATGTCTTCGTATTCATAAGCACACACTCATCCAATAAAAGTAGAACTTGAAGCAAGAGAAGTACTACTGATTTCATGTTGCTGAATGTGTGGTGTTATGTATCAATTATATCACTAACGAACATAGAATACATACACTTGTAGCATCTTTCCTGATTGCAGCTGGGCTGAAGAATCCACCAACATAACGTTTACTTGCCGTTAGTACCACTGTCCCTTCGATATCCTTGCCAAAAGTATATCTGGCGGAGAGAAATTGAGTATACAAAGTTTGAAAACTTTCATTTTGAGTCGCGGCAGTTCCATATTCAAACAACACTGTGTGTTGACACTTACTAAGTAATTTACATGGTCAGGAGACTTTTAACAAGAGTTATGTAGCCTTTTGATGGAGCAAGTTAAGAAACGTTCACTTACCTGGCAGTAACAGTTCCAGTTATAGCAGTGTCTGATAAACGGGCGTACGAGGGCAAGTTTACTTTAACTTCAAACCGCGGCAAAACTGCAAAGAAATAGGTAGATTACTTTTAGTACATACGTATTAGACGTAAATAATTTTAGTTTCTGCTAACCCGATCGACTCTTTTACATTTGTTTTGTCTCAGTCGCTATTTGCAGTTATTTTCATTAAACCTAAATCTCTGAAATCGAAAAATATATGAAAAAATTCTGCCGATCTTCGATCCTACCTATTGGACATCAGGAGGGGGGGGGGGGTCATAGCAGTTCAACCACACTTGACCAATGTTCTAACTACACCAACTTTAAATTTGAATATCTCATCAACGGCTGTGTTGAATTACACGATTTTTTAAATTCTTGGTTAAAATGATAGTGTATTCATTATTTTGTTGTTTTTACAACCCGGTCGTGTGAATATTGTGCACCAAGGCATGGCGGTATTATTATTATTAATTATTGTGCACGGGCTACATAATGTTTGGCGGGAAATTGATTACACGTGTAGAATTACTTCTCAGACGTCTGTCCGTTCAAAAAAACACAATGCCTCGTTTGTCGATTCAAGATAGGGCCAGAGCTGTGGGTCTAGTTCAGGGAGGAGCATCGCATTCTCAGGTACGTAAAATAATTGTGCATAATTTTGTCCGCTTTCTAATAAAAACGCCTGATACTGTGTGCTATACGAACGTTGATGTTCCTTACTAATCACCCATCGTTGTTTTCAGGTCGCAAGAATAATGAACGTACAAAAACGATCTATCACCAGCCTGATGGCCAAATTCAGGCGAACCGGAAGTGTGGATGACCTCCGTAGGCAGCCCCACCAGAAAGTCACAACTGCGAGTCAAGACAGATTTATTGTTCTAAGTCATCTGCGCAACCGGAGACGCACCGCAGTTGAAACAGCACAAGCCACCGTTGGACATCACGGTCGTCCTATAAGTGCAGAAACCGTCCGTAAACGTTTACGTGCAGCTTGTCTTGGTGGAATACGTGCAAGTAGACCATTTGGTGGACTGCCACTAACCATTTGTCATCGTAGAGCACGTCTGCATTGGGTCCGTCGTCATCTTAGATTTACAAGGGCTGATTGGGCGGGTGTGCTTTTTTCAGATGAGAAGCGTTTCAAGCTGTATAATAATGACGGCCGTACACGTGTCTATAGACGTATTGGAGAAAGGTACACCGGTGCATGCATCATGGAAAATGAACATTTTGGCGGAGGCTCAGTGATGATATGGGCAGGTATTTCACTGCATACCAAGACATCTGCTATCATTGTGAATGGTAACTTGACAGCTGTCAGATATCAAAATGAGATTCTACGTCCGGTTGTGATTCCGCTATTATTCTGCTTAACCGTAACATGAAGCCGATGCAAGACGGTGCCACTGCCCATACTGCACGATCTACCATGAACCTCCTTCGGAACAACATAATTAACATACTGGAATGTCTCCAGACCTGAATCCAAATGAGAATGTGTGGGCTGAACTTGTTAGGAAAGTCTATCGAAACCGACCTCAAAATCTTCAGCTGCTACGCATTCGAATTGTCGCAGAATGGAATGGACTTCCTCAAGCGTACTTTAGGAACTTTATTTTGTCGATGAAACAGCGATGTCAGGCGGTAGCGCGGGCCAATGGAGGATACACCCGTTATTGACAATTTTGGTACTTTGGGTTTTAACCCCTACCATGATAAAACATGATTTTTTTATGATGGCACGTGATAATTGTCATGTTGATAAAATAAAATAAACGAAATATGGTGCATCTTTTTATGTTAAATGGTTGAAGATTGCAAGTGTATTATAGTCATAAAAATTACAATTATACCATCGGTGTAGTTAGAACATTGGTCAAGTGTAGTTGATACTGTCATGTTTGAAGTCATTTTTCACATTGATTTCTTCGAAGCCAATCTCATTAGATCGATATTAGAGTATCATATGAATCAGAGCCTTGAGATATTTTCCGAAAAAAACAACAATCTTATAATCTTTTTTGTAATACATCTATGTGATGCTTGAAGTACGTGAACAACCCTTGTATAACGTCTTCTATCCCGACTTTACCGCCCTCCGTGAGTAAACTGGTAGCCATTCTTTAAAGCACAAAGACCGACCAAAACAAAACTCGGAATAATGTCTAACTGTAAATAAATATCTGTTTTATCATTTTGATTGCATTTGTTCAAAAGTTTCACAGTAATTCAATGAAAAGGACGTACACATTTTCCAGAGGATCAAGAATGAATGAATTATAACATACCATACTCTTCAACTTCGAATGTCAGGCTTTCCTCTTCCCTGGTTGCCTGTTCAAATAAAAGTTAATAAATTGGTCCTATTATGTACAGTAAAACCGGTCTCCCTGAACACTGGAATTCCCTGAAAATCGGACAATTTTCCGACACCCATTGTATTGCATGTTTTATCAAAAGCTCTCCGTAAACCGGAGTTAAAGCCCTGTCCGGAAGAGGTCCGGGGGTTTTGTTATATATCATGAATCTGTCAGAACGAACTTTAGCAAATGGATTCTTACAACAAAATAGGAATATGTTGTGTAGTAGACATCGATATTTATCTCAATTGAACATCTAAATTTATAGAATAAAGAATCAGTGAGTATTGAAGAATTTAAAACATTTTTTATTTGTCTTAATTAATTTTTATTCCATCGTTATTTCGGAGTTATTTCGTATGAATACAAGAACAGTAAATCCCAACAAGAACCGGATCGGGCAAAACGTCCTGTTTTCAGAGAATTCCGGTTTTCATAGAGCTTTTGATAGAGTCCGATAAAACAGGACTTAGAAAATTGTCCGATTTTCGGGAAATTCCGGAATTCAGGGAGTCCGGATTTCCGGGGTTTTATTGTACATTTGTACATTTAATTGTAAAAAATATATTCGTCTTAAAAAAATCCAAATCAGCTTAATATATACGTTTACTTGTAGTGAAGGATTCTGTATAATCTCTGATGCATTCCTGTAACACATCAGATTTAATAGTATAACTAAAAGTTAATGAACTTACTGGAATATTGACTTGTATCGTCCAAATACCGATTGGCGTTTTCTTAGTGAGCTCAAAAATTTCGTCAATTCCAAAAAAATCCCTCTGGTTTGTAAGTTCAGCCATTTTGTTACCATGTGGGTCCTGCAAAATATGTTTTTCTTTTCAATAACTAGTATTGTCGTAACGACTCGTATTAAATTGTCACTTATACATAATATATATATATATATCATAATTATGACACAATATATAGACAAGCATTGCAAACGTTCATTAAGCTTAGAACATTTTCCTGAATTTAGAAACATGTCAAATAAATGCAATTAGCATAATTTACTGAAGCGGTTACAAGACTTTTTACTGCTTTGTCAACTCCATCATCAAGACAGGATTAGCTTGAGACATTGAGGCATTTATCTCATTTTCATGTTATTTGGGTGAACAGGTATAAAGCGCTTACTGACAAGAAATGCCAAGAAAATTTCAAAAAGCATAAATCCACATTCAACGATCAAAGCAGGGTTTGCAAATTTCATGAAAGCTCCGCTCGACTATCTATTTTACCTTTAAAAACAATGCCCGAATAAACATCGAAACTGCTTTATTTTGTTATTTTTTTAAATTTCCGAGATGTCTCCCTTACCCTTCCTTTATATTTATAATAAGTTGCTTATCAAAATTTAAAAGTCGCTTCCAATATGCATCGTTTCGATATAGGTACTTGGGTATGATACTTATCCAATACAAACAATTAAATTTGCCAATACTAGAACTGTCAGACAATGCTTCATACGCGTTACGGTTCAGCTCAAGTTCTTGTTGCTTCTAAGGCCATAGTTTTGTTCTTATTCATTCAATTCGTCGGATTTAATGCCATTTTCAACCTTATCTTAGCTTATTCGTGTCGGATAGTCATCCTTACCAGCTTCCCTTGACGTCAGGTATTTAAGTGTAAAATGGTACTGACCACATTGTATGAATAAGCCAAGCTCTCCCACATAATTCAGGGTGGATGACAATTTAACATAGTATGTAATGTCGTCAGTCAAGTTTGGCATGGACAGCATGAACCTTAACTTCGGTTCGAACTCACAACCTCTTGATCAGTAGGCCAACGCTCTAACTATTGAGTCAACCGGACGAGCTGGCTTGCCTACTAATATAAGGTATGCATAATGTGATATGATTATAGGGGTTTGTATTCACGCTTGTCCACATTAACAGATTGTCGTGCTTTGAGAACTGTATTGGTTCATTTGATTAAAAAACCAAACAAACAAACAAACAAAAAAAAAAAACAATACTAAGCCTTGTTAATCCTGATTGATTAGACGTATCATACTTACGAGTATGTCAACATTAAACACTGGTGCCATCAAGCCAAGTTTTGAGTTGACAACAAATATCCTGTACCTCACTGAAAAAACACAAGATTAACGGCTTTAATTATGCTTTAAAACAATAATTTTTATATCGTAAATTCATAAGCTATTAATTTAATGATCACTTACATTAAGCCCCTCCCATTTGTAAAATGTAATTTTGCGCAATGTGAGCAATCTAACTAGTAATTATTATTCGGTATTTCGCATAAACATCTCTATAATTCCTATAGTTGTACACTGATCTTAGGGCCTCCTGAAATACCTAATTAAATGGCCCTAATATTGAGTAGGGCTCATGAACATGACATAGAAGTATTAACAACCTGTCCAGAGAAATATGGTCACTTGAATGAGATGGTCGTTATTTTGAACTGATCTCAACGTACTTAGATAAAATGTATTTAAACTTTATTGTGAAAAATAATTATCATACAGTAAAACGTCGATTCTTCAAAATCGACGGGACCCAAATACTGTATCGGACAATCCATGGTTCCGGATATCACAATTAGAATAATTGAGAATATTAGAAAGGAAATCGGGTCAGAAAATTCATTTCGGATGATACCAGGTTTTCGGACAGGTTTTTACAAAAAATATTTTGATAATTCATCGTTCCATTGGACATTATGTAATATCTACAAACCTGTTTCTGCAGGTTTGTATTTTTTCTTGTCAGTCTGGATAAAAATAGCATGTGCTTTAGATCGACCGTAAATATACGTTGAATTGTGGAAATCTACTGATCCTTTTCCTGTGACGTTTACTATGTAAGATCCACCCTTTACAGTTGATGGTGTCTGTAAAAAGTTAGCATAACAAAATACGGATATGCTTCCATGGACATCATTTGTTTCATATTTACACTGATATATGACGCTTGAACGACCAAATTCTATTCAAATCTAATCAACAATCACTACAAGCAATATCGCAAGTGATCCTTATCAAATTTTGAGTATTTATATTGTTGACGTTCTAGAAGTTGAGACTCTTAGATTATTCAAACCATAATTCTAACCATAATAAAAAAACATGTGAAGCAATGAATGTCTGAGATGACTAGTGGTATACAGTCAAATCTGTGAACTAAGACCACCCTTTGGAAAGACATAATGTGACCTCTGTTGACAGATGGTCTTTATTTGGAGGTCATTTTGTTCTTAGTAATCAGTTAAATTTTTTTAAAGAACGGCCTTTATTCACAGGGTGATCTTTAAACACAAGTTTGACAGTATAACAATGTAGAACTTCTGTTGTTTACACACCTCAAGGTATACAATCAAATCCTTTGTGTATCATATTATACAATGTTTTAATTCGGATTAATAAATCAATAGTATACTCAATTGGACCGTATCTGAATTGTAAAGTTCTTCATTGAATAAAGTTGTATATTATTACTAGTATACATGCATAAGACTTACCGGTAAATGTAATGTAGCTGTAACTTTCCCTGTGAAAACAAAACAAATAACAACAAATAATAATTATAGTTGATTAAGCGAATATAACACTATGTTAAAATTGTATGTCATAATTTAACGTTGTTGTTGACGTCGCATGAGGTTGATGACGTCATTTCCTGTTTAGTGTTTATATTTACAATCATTAACCTGACGAAGGCCAACATGACCGAATCGTTCTTTGATTTAATAAACAACATTTCTTATTGAACAGAAACCTTTTCTTACAAATATTACGATATATACATTTTAATTTAAAACTTGGGTGTTTTGTGGAAAATAGCGGTTTATAAAGAGTTTTAAACATGGAGATGCATCAGCTCAGTCTGGATAGCAAAAAATGGGCAAAATATGTTCAATTTCTTGATAGACATCAGTATTGTAATTAAATTACGTTGTTAAATGATTCAGTCAAACAACCTAAGTTATTTGTTTTTCACGAATGCATCTAAATGTTGTTTCTTTTCAAGGACAACGAGGCCCGTCCTTTTTTATTTAACTGATTTTGTATTCGAATAATAATATACAGGTGATGTCCAATAATTTGATGGTTGAGCATCTTATAGGAAACGTTATTTGCTGTTATAAAACCTGGGTAGTAGAGGGTCTGTGGGGGGCCTTAATACGCCGATAGCCTGTGATTTATTATGGATGTTTCCATTCCAAGGCGTCAAAATATTGTGCAATTTTTATGGTTCTACGAGCCAATATCACTAAGGATTTTATTGTCCAAAATTCTTGTTTCTGGTAAACTGATGTGTGGGCCTCGCATTTAATTAAGCAATCATCTGATTTATTCAAGATGCACGCAAAGGTGTCCTCTTTGTATTACAAATCTTACCACCAGGAAATAACGTCTTATTTCCTTGAAGCAATAAAAAGCAAAACAATGAAATCACGTGAGAAGAAATTAATTAATGGCGTATGACTGGCGTAACCACCACTGATTGCGAAACAAATTAGTTTATTTTTAAAATTAATGAATTAGCAACAACAAATACGATAATATATAATGTATACAAAAATGAAAAATAAATCCACGAATAATTACTTTATTCAGACATGATCTGACTTTGCAATGTTTGTCATAAAACTGATGCAATAGTTAATGGTTTTAAATTCCATTTTTATCTCTAAGGTCTTACATTTGCATTCGTTTCATACATGAAAAACAGTGCAGCCGATGTTGGAAAACTAGAAAGTTAAACTTGCAATGAAACTGGTTCCCGTTCCATATTGCAGTGCGCCTATGGCTTTGTACAAAAAAGTCAACGGGGACCAGTTTAGTTTGTAATGACGAAAAAGGTGGCTATTAAAGAACTATAGATTAGACTAAGGTTGAGAGCATAAAGACGGTGCACTTGGCAACCTTTTATCCCACGTCAGTGATAGATGATAATTTTATAAGAAAATGTAATGGGCTTAGATCCCCCCCAGGATAATCGATCATAAGTCAGATATAGCATTTATCATGTTTTAGATACGCTTTCAGGCCGACAGAATGGAACATCTATTCACATTGTATTGACAAGGGAGTTAAAAAATGAAATGTTTCATACTAAACATCTGTATTACCATTAATGAATCTCCATTGTTTTAAATAAAATTGTGAGCTCTTGAAAACTTTGGTAAATATGCGAGTTGAACGCGCAATGTGTATATATATGTGCTAGCTAATATTATGCAAGTTGTGAGACAAAACATTTTTCTATAGATTTAAATGATTAATTAGAAGTATAAGATTTACAGCACTGCAATTTTGCATATTAACATATTATACGTATGATAAATAAAAACTATAATAACTGTAACTTATCGTTTTGCAACAATTACTGGACATGAATAAAGCAGATAATATATTCAGTCGTCATTAATTCACCAGACAACGCTGCTCGCATATTATAGTAGTTCATTTGTCTAATATGAAAACTATATCATCTATAGCACTGTCTGTTTGAGCAGATACTATATTCTCTGTAGAAAATGCAACATGAACAATGTATACAAAAAGTCCAACTACTTTAATTCTAGAAGTTTACATTAATGAAAGTACAAATTAAGCTTTGTCATTGGTTAATGTTAGAAATTGGACGAAAAAGCATTATATTAGTTGCTAAAAGATAAACATATCGGCCCTGGACTTTTACATTACATTGACTGTGTATTAACAAGATTTGTGTCTTTGTGCAATACCATGTAAATAAATGTTTAAATACATTTATATTACAAAAAGCATTATTATGACTATCCGGTCAATTTATTATAGATATTTCGTATACAGATAATAATCTATATTTCGATTAATTGTTTCTAGAGTATCGCTACAATTGTTCAGAAAAAGGATCACTTCATTGTTTACCAGTAAGACCCTATAATGTGTGTATCTGGTTACCCGACCTACAATACAGTTACCTAGACTTCTTAGGCCCGAGGAGCGGTACACCCATTGTCTTAACTTATAACTTCCACACACTTTAAAAAACACAAAAACAACATTCTCCTAGTACCAACTTTCCTTTGTATTAATGATCATGTGACCAGTAACAAACTTTTCTAGACGAATTATACATACGAGTATTTGTTTATTATAGCTGTTTGCGAGTACTTACTGTATTGTCTATTACTAGTTTGGCTAATCCTGGCCATTTGATTGGCTAATGGTGATTTCGGTCATTTTTGATTGGTCAATCATTGCAAGATTAATGTGGTTGTATCATATCAGACTATGGTGGATTTGGTAGTATTTAAGGTGTACTTTATCCCATTGATGTATGGTATGGTAATACCATGTACATGTGAACTATATACATGAATGTATTCATTTGTCAAATACTCATGATTGTCAAAATATGTGTATTATTTATAACTTGTAAATATGTTATACTCTCCATAATGGAGGAATGAATAAAGTAGACGGTCAATATCCTTTATGAAAAAAGCAACTTCATACAAAAAACTTAAACCAGTGCTTCTTGTAATTCGTCTAACTATAATGTTTTGTTATAGTTGTTCTTGTTATCACTAATAACAACTGACGTTTACTACTGTTGACGGATCATGAACTAGGAGTTTATTGGCTTCAATTTTTTGTCTGGTTAATTAAATGGTGCACAACAGAATACAGTGCAACCTCTCCGAAGCAACATCCTTTAAAAGCAGCAAAATTATATTGTTGTAATAGAGAGGTTACATTAAGAGTTTAGTCGTTCTGTGGGGAAAACCATGCAGTTGTTAAAGGGAGGTTGATGCTGAAGAGATGGCTGCTCTGGAGAGGTTGTACTGTATTTCACTGGCATTTTGTTATAGGAGTAAAAGCGTCTTACGATTATTGCCTGACGTGTGTATAATGCATGTAATAATATCAGGAATTACGTCGTACAAGAAATCAGTCGGTGGGTACTTAGGGAATGTAATAGTATGGTTAATACATTACAACAATTCGAAATTCTAGAAGAAAAACATGCGTCAATTGGAATAGAAAAGGTATTCGTTCCAGCCTCTCCGTGCCTAATAAGATCTTCTCGAGGAATACAACTAAAAAATACTTAGTACTTACTAAAAAAAAAACTTACCGATTGGAACCTTCTCTGTTGTCTGAAATAAAACGTTTTCCACTCTAATCGAGCCACGTCTTTCTATTTTAATAAGTTTTGCGGTCACAATTTCGTTGTTAACACCTTTGTTGAAATAGACGGGAATTGTCAATGGCGTGTTTGGTCGGAAATTTCGCGGAAGCAGCGCTAAGTATGTGGAACACCCTGAACTGAAATTGTAGAATTAAATACCAGTTATTTATGAGAGGAACACATACTACAATCTCTATAGTTTAATGAATATATATATTTACGTGGTTATCTTTTTTAATAATTCATTCGCAACTTTGTATGCTTTAAGAGCAGAGGTGACTTCCATAGTAGAATGACTAAGGTTACTTTATATATAACTTCTTACTGCTGCAAGTTCAACATCTATCTGGGCAAGATTTAACATCTGGTTATGCAAAGTCGATGGTTATATTTAGATTTGTGCCTTGGATCTTCTTCACTATTGCCTAATTGCCCTGGCTGTTGAGGGGACATTATTTAACCTCCATGAAACAAGAGCTCCGCAAGCGGTGCCAACGCTGGTCTGTTCACTGCCTCAGTTAGATCTATCCACCTATGAAGTTTCATGTTGCTACCTCTTAAGTCTTTGTTATGAGCTATATTAAACTTTTTGCACAGATACATACGACGCAGATGTAGACGAAGCAGTGATCACAATAGCACGACTTTTTCTTCGAAAACAGCCGAGCTAAGAAATGTTTTCCGGACGAATGTATGAGATGCTCACTAATGATTTATTTAAATATTGTGTATTTTAGTACATTCGTTTGTTTTACGCATTTTATTTTAATTATTTAATTAGTTGTGTTGAAACATACCATTTCGCAAAGCTTGTCCCCATAGCAGAGAGCAGTACCGCCAGTATCAGCAAGTATGTCATCTTGTTTCTGCAATCAAATAAGAGTAAGTCTAATAACGCAATATGACTTATAATTATGTAATTCTCCACAAGCTACACTAATTATGCAAGTTTATGGAATCTTCCTCCTTACATGTTAGGTCAACATGAAAAATGTTGACTTGCAGAAACGCAACCCAAACCATTAGCTGTATGTACATTGTATCTAGATAAATAGTTGGGTAGCTTGACAGATTTTGATAGCATGCGCTTTTACTAAGAACTTAAGCCTTGGACATATAACGGAGCAATAGGTTTATCATAATATCACAATCTTATAAGTATGTATTGAAAAAATGTAGTTGGTTTGAGGAAGTATGAACATAACCGGCGTCGTGAAAACTCCTCTTCCGTAATCTTTGTTTGTTTCGTCGGGTTTAACGCCATTTTCAATATTATTTTAGTCATATCGTGGCGGGCAATTACCATAATCAGCTTTCCTATACTTCATTTGGGCCTTAACCAGTACAAACCACATTCTATCCGTAAGCTTCTGTCAAGCTACTCCACATAATTCGTAGGCTGAGGACAATTTAACATGGAATGTAATATATTCAGTCAAATTTGTCACGGACAGTATGAGCCCGCCCAGGGTTTGAACTCAAAACCTCTGGATCAGTAGGCAAACGCTCTAACCAGTAATCTAGCCGGACGGGCTTCTTCCGTCATGATTCTGACAGATGTTAAAATGCTTGCGCAAAACATGAGTTAAAACAGTTACGTATAACGTTACCAAATTATTACTGAAAAAAAAAGAAATCATATTTTGACATTTTTCATGTTCCAGACTCGTAATCACTTAGTTATTTTTAAAAATGCTTCATGTAGGTAATTTATAAAGTTGTCAAAATGAAAAAAACTCGCAACGCGTGCATGACTCCTAACCCCTCGAACCAGTCTAGAACCGCCTGGCAAATACACTGTCATTTTTCTAGCGTGAAAGTCATAAAATAATCGCTGCATAAACATACATACATCATACTTCTTGTAATGCGTTCTAATCTGGATGAATATTTTGATAAATCGTTAATGTTAATGTCGGGAACGCGCATGCGCAAAATTTCGCCGGTAAGCATGTTGATGAGGTATGCTACATAGGGTTGTAAACAAGTTTAAATGTTACTAAGAGAAATCCATTTCTTTCAACTTAAAGACAAAGTAGTTTTGTTAAAGCTGAATAATATATTCTTAATTAATAAAGCACTAAAACATGATCACATGAAGCGAGACAACGTACGTTTTAGATTTATTGTTAAAGATAGAATACAATTTCTGTAGCATTTATTTTCAAAATCAACGGGAAAAAAAAACGTTCATGTTTTAGGCTAAAGACTTTCTACAGATCTATGTTAACAGTATAACGACGGCGGTAATAACGTACAAATTTGTATCGCACTTAAATCTCCTGAGTTACGTACTTGTGCTTTTCATACATGAATAAACATGTACCTGCTTTTTCGAACCAGAATTTAATGTATATTTGGATTTCCATATGATTTGATGATTTTAAAAACAATATTAGAATTTAACTAAATTACGTTCAACTGTGTAAAAATAAAACAAAAAATAGAGTAGAAATGTTGCACAATATTTTCTCGCAATAAAATAAAATCGTTGCTAAATAAACCAGTTCTGAAAAACAAATGAGAAAGCAATGTTTAGGATTCATTAACATAAATGATAGCCCTTCTATGTCCGATTCATACATGAGTCTTCTATGGATAATTCAAAATATAATAATGCAAAAGCATAAACATATACATATTCTAAAAATCATCGAACTTACAATTAGAGCGTTTATTTCCAGTCGTTTATTTAGTGTACTGCTAACACATAATAAAACGATTTCAAAATTATGATGTTTAACAATTAGGTATCTGTATACCTTACGCAGTCAAAAATCTAATAATGCAATTTAATGTTTCTCCTCTTTTATACATTCTGACCAGACTTGATCGAGTGACCTTGAACTCATGTTTTGATTAAAATACATATTTACGAGACAAACCGCAGTCAAGGACAAAACAACAAACCGTGCGCGTCTAATTAATATGAAACGTCTTGTTCTGACAACAAATGTAAGCATATCCTTATATTACATTGACGTTTAATTAATTTATTCTTAAACAATCACCATCTCGACTGCTCTTAACTCGCGCGTTTCGCTTATGACTTGACAAATATGAGCGTTCACAAAATTTAATGTTACACACATTTGATACATTGTATCTGAAATTGACACAAAACCAAATAAATGCATGCAAAGAAATACGATTTTATTTTAATCCGCTGTATCAAAAACAATATTAGTTTTTGTTCATTTACAACTTCACGCTTACAATTAATGTTAAGAGAAAATAGGATACATGTATATAGAAAATTCGGACACATTAATGTTCTCAAATCACGCACTTTTGAATGTCATTGTTATACGTATAGTGAATTATAGATATAATGATATGTCTCTTTGTGTGAGAAAGTAGGCAGTTGCTTACGGAGGATGGGAGTCTAGTACAGGTTCTTCATGGTCACGATGATTAGGTGAACTGTCTGCCTCATATGACTACGACTGTTGAAAAGGGGCGTAAAACTCAATATAAACAAACAAAAAACAAACAAAAAAATATATATATAAACAAACAAACAAACAAACATTTTGTATCGTCAGATTTGAATCGTAAATATAATCTTTAACGTGATGTGTATATGCAACAAGATACAATGTAGGTATATAGTTTCATAAATCACGCGGCCGCTAGGTTAAACTTGTGCACATGCATGAACTTTCTCTTAGAAAGGAATTTGTTATTAATGTACAAAACTTGTCAAATTAATTAAATTCTTCAGTGTACAATGGTATTACAAAAAATAATGTTGCTTATTATGATAAACATGATTTATTTCGCATGTTTACTAGTAAAAAAGAAGAGAAAAAACGCGTGTTTACACGTTTAATTCAACCCGTGCCATGCGATGTACGGGACTGCGGTTCACCGTCGCCATTACACTTAACAACACGATATGACATGATGCTCAAGTGTTTATTTTAACATCTTGCACACGTGATTTTTTAATTCTGACAACCCTGAATGCATTATGAAATAAATATACTGAGAAACAACATAAATTCGATGAAATCGTTGTAGTTTTTAAACCACAATAACAAAACCTTGTGTTTCAACTGTCCTGTATAATATAGAAATTACCGCAAAATGCTAAAAAAATTACACTAGGCCTTTGCACAGCTGTTTTCTTGTGATTTTATTTGCGTTTAGAAATAAATAACTCCACGATAATAAAAATGAACTGTTTGCATTCATCAACTGCAGCTAATTAGTATACTTATCTTACAAAAATACCATATAACAAGTGAATGGACTTTAGATATATGTTTTCGTTCACTTTTTTAGCATGCCAATTATTTAGCAAAATCATACATACTAATGCAAAGCAAGGATTTCCCCTACTTCAAAAACTGAGAGTAGATTGGTGTAAAAACTAACAACGATGGTGTAATACCCCTTAAATCATTATCATAACTAAACATCTTTAGAATTTTATCTTATATCACCTTATAAGATTGCAATTGAAGAAAACATGTATAAAAGATGTATTAGCATTAGCTTTTTTGTATAATGATTAGCTTTTAAGGTCTTCATCGGGTAAAGTTTGTCGCGAGAAATAGTTACTGAACTTAAAAGGTTAACTGTTCACGATAAAATATATTCTAGATCAACTATGTAGCGGCATTTCTTAGAAAATATACCAAAAACAATATCAGGCGACGCATGGTGTAAAATGCTTCAAGCAGACAATTTGTCCACAAAAAGAAACGTTGTAAACAGGATACATAAAATATAGTAATGGACATCTAACCAAATCTTAACATAGGGGCTTGTATATGGTCGAATGGATTGTATATAAGTCTAAATAGCCACATAGACAAAACCAAATGCTATCATTTAATTTATGTAATAGCTATATCGTATATACAAGTGTTACGACTTCCAAAATGACTGTGTCCACTCCAAGTTTGTCAAGTGCAAATTTACTCTATTTTTGAAAAGCTACAGTAGAAGTATGATGATAGAATTATGATGAGTTAAGGCTTTTTTGGTAATTGAACGTAATTTGGTGACGCGTGACTTAAAATTGCAACCGGATAGTACGGTCACGGAAATAAAAGAGGATATTTTTTTTCTTCGTTATTATGAATTGAACAAAACTGTATTTGTTAAATTGTTATGTGTAGTATTGTGTATGTATGTAAATATATGATAAATGAAAGTTTGGTTCGTACCGCATTCTTATGATTAGATATACATGTACCAACAGTTTAATGCACTACCTCCATATGCTTGAAGAAAAAGAAAAAATGGACGAATCAACAGAAATAGTACGAATCAGTTTCGGGCGAATCGAGGAAAAAAACGAATTGACACTAGAACGAATCATGTGAAAATACGAAACGACTTGAGACGCATCAAGTAAAATGGTAGGAAATGCCTTTATACGACTTTAGGTCGACCAATATACACACAGGGCATGTGCGTCTTTGCAGTAGGCCTACCATTATTTGTACGTTACAACGAAGCACAAACAACTTCAATCATGTGCAATACCGGACGGCGATTTTTTGGCGATAAAGAAATTGGCAAACGTATTTGGCATTTAGGAGGAGGAAGGTAATGTACCCGATGCGGGGGTCGAACCCGCGATCCCCCTGCTTACAAGTCAGATGATCTACCAACTGAGCTAATCGGGCTGGGGAACATGCTAGCCAATTTATAAATATAAATACAATACACCACACCGCTACACATATAATGTACAAAGAATGGTATCAAACATGGTATATATATATCGGCCATTTAGTTATTCATCATTGAACAGTTTTAGTGTGGAAATCTGTACCCTGCCCATGTCAAGTTTCAAACTGCATCTCTAGCGTATGCCACGGGCCATGCACTTTACGAATGCGAAATTAACGTTCCACAGTTTAATGATAATACATATAACAACCGAAATCCTTTTACATAATAAAAAATAAAATACCTAGTCAATTGATCGTGTGAAGAGCTGTCCAGTAGAATGACCAATTACGCATCATAACACAGTTTTACATATAACGCGCACGAGATTTTCGTGCGCTGTGGTAGCTATATATAAAACACCTTTAGTAATATGCTACGCGAAAAGCTATCAACTCTCGAGCAACGTGGAATTACAAGAATAAATTGTCCCAGTACGAACACAGTGACTGGAATCATGATCGTGCGACAATAATTAACAGTTATTTATACAGTCATTTTCATAGTACATG